>WEIV01009832.1:5073-53870 GCA_013390005.1 Calyptomena viridis | reverse complement strand
GGCGGGCGGGAACCGCGTCCCCGCCGCGTGCGGGGCGGCGCGGGGCAGGAGCCGCAGCGCTTTGCTCCCCGGCTGGTCACTGGGGTTTGCACCGCCCGGGTCAGGTGAAACGTGGAAACTAAGAAAATCTGACACCACCATTGATTCCCTCTCTTTGTTCTCCTCTGTACACAATGGAGAGGAAGAAATGCGAGTTTGAAATCGCAATTAACCAGCTTTAGAGCAGGTTTCTGTCACTGGTTATTTATTCCTATCAAATCTCATTTCTTCTCTGAAAAAGCACTTCTAATTGTAAAATGAAAAGGCAAAGTAAAATAGCTTACATCCTTCTGCAATAAGAGTTGCTTAAATTATGAGTGGATGAGCCTAAAAAGTCATCTTATAGTTTCCCACTGATTTTGGTCAGGTCCTGGAAGAATGGCAATTCTTTCTAATGTTTTAAAAGTATTAACTTCCTTTCAAACATTCCTTAACCTTTAATGTTTTGTAACTTGATGAAAAGGTCACTTTGTTCAGAGTGGATGCATCTGCTCCATAATTGTTCTAATACCAGGCAGAGCTCCATCCTAACACTACATTCTTTTATGAGGGCTTTTTTTCTTAGTATACTATTGTTAAGGTTACCATGAGTAATTGTTTTAAAGGGAAAGAGCTCCAGACCAAAGGATGTTCACACTTTATTTAATTTCACCAGCTTCAGATGTTTAGAACTATATTCAGCAGATGACATTAGCTGAGCTCTGAGAAGAATAACCTGAACCGTTTCACCTTTTCCCACTTGTGGGGGCCTGAGGTAGAACAGGATCGGAATAAATGGCTGGATTTATAGACTGAGCTGTATAACAAAACAACAGAAAACACCGACTGATACTACTTTGGACAGGTAGCAAGTTTGATCCAAGTATCTCAAAGTACTTTACAAAGGGCTGTGTTGGAAAGCTGAGACACAGACGGGTTAAGACCTAAATGCAGAGTGATGCTGGAGATCCAGAGACCACTGGACATCCGTGTCTCCAGAATCAGCCTCAAAAAACGATTTGGTGGTAGAAACATATATAATCTAATTATATTTTAGACTCCTTGCTGTGAAGGCAACAGAAGCTTTTCAGCACGTGTAAATCAATATTTATCATTAGGAGCAATAATATTTTGAATCTGCAGATTTAGCCCGTTTTGGTATAGAGAACCTATATTTATCCCCATGTAAAAGACTAGGAGATGAATATGTTCATTGCCACTCACGGGCTGAGAATGCCCAGCCAAGGGGCAGCTTGTGCCCCCAGCTCTGTGGGCAAACATCACTTATTCACAGCACTGTACCTGGTTTGCAAGAGCAGTGGTGATACCTCACTGCCTAGTGGAGATTAGAGCAAGAACTTAAATTGATGCAATTAATCCCTCTAAAATACAACAGGATTTTCTAATTCTTACACAATTCAAACACCCAGAGAATATGTTTAATTAAACTTGGCTATACTTTTTTTAAAAGATTTTCTAAAAAAAAACAAAGAAATGAGCTAATTATATTGCTTAGGATTCTAATATGCACTTTTTTTAATAACACACTTTTCTAGCCAGGCCAATCCCTTGAGGACCAGTTCCTCATTTATAAGGAGGTCCCCAATGGGAGTTAAAAAGAGACTATTTTATAAGAAGAAAATATATTCTGAAAGAAGAGCCATACAAAGATAACCCTGCATCACATATATCAGTATGGAGGCTGGAATATGTATTCCAATGATGCAAATCTTCCCTTGTAATAATTTGCTCGTTAGTATTAACAAAAACCTAGATACTGATGGCTATGTATTTGTTCTTCTATTTTTCCTCACACTAATACTTTTAACTAAAATTATTTTAAAAATTTGTTTTATTTAATGAATTTAAAGGTCAATCCTCTTCCTTTCCATATGCAAATCCTATTAATAGTAGAGGTTTGATATTAATGGGAGTTAATAGAGTAGATAGCCCCTTCACACAAGAAACCCCTCAAGAGAACAAAATAACATGAAGATAATTTCAGCAAATTTGTTACTTCTTTCTGCCCTTTGAGTAACCAAATATCAAGGCAGCAATACCTTGGAAACAGGAGTGACAGCCAGAGGAGGGATGAGATGTGAAAGGGCACACAGGGCCTCCTCAGCTTCCAGTGGCAGGATCCTTGGAAAGGACACAGCCTGCTTCCTCCTCCTCTTCCTCAGCCACTCACACCTGCAGGAGCCAGGCAGAACACAAGGTACAATCAGCAAAGACCCTTCCCTATCCTCCTGAAGAGGCACCAGGCAACTTCTGCTCCATTTAGAGGTCAACAGCCTCCACCTGGGAGCCCACAGCAACTACTCAGAGTGAAACAGGAGCTGCTAGAGTTGAGGGGGGAGTAAGTGAAGTTATTGCCTCTCTCCCTTTCTGCCAGTTTTGGAGTTTAACTGTTTGGTCACTGTCTTTCTATCTATATCTGCTCTAGCAGGACTCATGGAGGTTTTGATAGTTTGGGATTTTTTTAAACTACAGCTGTTGATGTTAAAATAACAGCACTGATGTGCCTGTGGAGGTGGAGTTAGGGAAAGAGGAGTAAACTCATTGCTTTCATCTGCTGTCCTTGTTGGAAAATGCTCCCTGTGCTTATGAGTGAGGAACAACCCTGTCTAGCCTAACTTTTGCAATAAAAGTATCTGCAGTGTTTTTCAAGCAGATAAATCCAGATAACAAGAGCAAAGCATCATTAGTCCAGAGCAGTTTCTTCCTTGGTAAAAAATGAAGAATACTTGGTGCAGCCCGTGGCCCGGACAGCTAAGCACAGCTCCTGCAGGTCAGCCTCTGTTTCATTAGGGCAGCCTGAAGTAACGTGACTGAAAGATGTGGAGAAAGGGATGAGTCGTGGACCACAGAATGCTGTTAATTTACCTCTTATTAAAGGGCACTAACCCACTCCCTCTGAACATCAGGGAAACTTGCAAGAAAACTCATCATCATCTGAAAAAGTTTTCCCTATACCTTTTCTTAACTACCACCTCATGACTTTAGATTCTACGTGAGTAGACTTTAGTCTACTACACACCCAAACAGTGCAAGGCCTTTCACAATATCCCCTCCCAAAACTCGTAAGATCTCAGTTTCTTTAGAGAAACCAGTTTTTGTTTCCTTAAATTGAATTTATTTTTCCCAGTGTTTATACCAAAGAGCTTTGGTTTGGGTTTTTTTTTTTTTTTTCTTAATTCTTGAACCTGGAAGGTGGTTTTATCCTTTGAAAAAGGTTGTGTATAAAACCTATAAACAGACCCTGGAAACTGTGGACACAGCCCTGCAATGCTCTTGTCTGTCCAACCTCTGAGTTGCAGAGAGACACAGTGATAACAACGAGCAGAGTCTCTTGCCCCTGAACCACACAGAGCTACTGCTTCGATGGGTGGATACATTGAACAAATCCTTTTCATTCATCTTGGCTCTTGGGATGTTGGATAGTCCCACTGAAACGACGACTGTGGGCAGTGACAGCCCTTGTGATGCACACAGCCTCCATCTCTCAGATAGTGTTTCTGGCTCTTTGCAGACTAAAGCAGATAGTATCACATCATACTGGGGCTTACATTAAGGTCACCTTTGCTTCCACAGCCTTGATGTGGCCACAGATTTGGAAAGGGAAGGGCTGATGGGTAGAAAGCATGCTGAGATAAAAGGCATCACATTTCTGAGGAAGTCAAGGCCCCGTTCATAGGCCTGAGGTTTGGATTTTAGCTCAGACCCACTCAGAACTCCCCTTGGCTTCTAGGCAAATAGGAGAGCACAGAACTGGGTCTGGTGTTTGAAGTGCATAACAAAATAAGACTTACACTGCTTATATTTTGAGGAGGTGAGCGCTGATTGCTACAAACAGTCTGTTTCCAGCCAAACAGCAACACTCTGTAATTGTGCAGGTAAGTCACAGGCTGGAAGAGTTTACATTTTTACAAAACACTGGGTATAAATTACTTCCATAAATGGGAGCCTGGACTCAACAGAACAACACAGTTGCCTGTTATAGCAAATCTGGCGTTCCCAGATTCAAATCTGCTACAGGCATTCTGGATTTTAATTAATATATTGTTTCATATGTATGAGTATTTCATGGGTTTTTGTTTTCACACACTGCATTTTTAGTTTAAACAAAGTGTATTCTCTGTATTGTTCTCAAAGCAACTGAATAAATATCACCGAGTCTATAGATCTGGTCACCTTTCCAGTGAACAACACAGCAGTCATGCTTCACAGCAAAGGGATAACATCCTCCAGTGCAGCTGATAAGAGCAACAATTTACTAAGCAAGAGATCCGTTATGCAGTGAAAGCTTTATTACCATGACTCGATGTTACATCTACAACACATAAGGGTTAATCATTGCAGCAGTTTGCAGCTGGTTTGTGCTCTCAGGGGAGTCATAGCAATAGACTTCTGTGTGTAAGACAAGGTCAGCCCTGCTCTCCTGGGGTCAGCAGGGCCACGTGATAACACAACTCCGAAACTTCGGCTCCGAGCAGACACAGGTGCCAAACCCATTTTGTGGTCTGTTGTAGAGCACTTCTTGTGGTTTTTATTCTCCTCAATAAAAACACACACACAGCTCTGTGGTACATAATTGGATGGCGAGTTCTCGGAGCTACCCATCAGTGAGAGTTTTCTGTGGCAGCAGTGGGTTCATGAGTTTGCTGGGTACATGTAACATTTCACGGGAGACTTATTCTTAGTGGACTGAGAAAACAGAGCAGTCAATGCAGGGTTTAAGGGCCAAATCCTGCATAATTTGTTCAGTCTCATGGTATAAAATGCTCACACGAGTAAACTGAGCAGAATTGGCCTGTAACATTTTATTAATATTTATCTTCTACTGTTACAAGACACAACAATAATCAAATAAGAAAAACTTTAATCCTCAAATGCAGCTTTAATCCTCAAATTGGTTAGCTTATCAGAGAGGTAACATTTATTTTCAAAGACAGGCTGCTCGGAATGATCAGCTGAAATAGAAACCTATAAGTGAAAGGATGTAAGTTTATTGGGCAGTGTTGTCTATATTTATAGTTTCTGCTCAACTCATATTTCTGTTTTTATATGCATGTGTCAAAAATTAATATATGGTAAACTTCACCAACAGTTTTAAGAGATCCTAAAATATAATAAAATCAATAAATGATGTTCTGGCATAAATGTTTCTGTAGCTGAGGGTGGTCAGGTTCAAAGGGCAACATCTGACCATTTCTCTTTCCCACCCTGCTGTGGAGTAAGACCCTCCCCTCAACTTCAAATCACTGGGGAGAGGGTAATTTAAGCTATACTTGATGTACCCTATACATCACTGTCTTCAGGACCAGGTTTAAAATTAAACTCTGATGTACAAAGTTAAACAAAAATGAGATAAAAATTGGCAGGGGTTGAAGAGGGTCAAAGTAGTCAAAACACAAGGTAGACTATTGCTTCTTTTGATTTATGTTATTCTGTGCACTAAAAAAAATAAAATTATAGCTCTCGTGGAGATTTTTTTCATTGAGAATAACACATTCCTAATTTGTTTTCTATAGACTTACAGGCATTTGCTCTTGGATTTGGAAGCATTTATTTATTTATTTACTTGTTTTGGCAGGGGCAGAATATCCTGAACTGTTGGCAGAATATTCAAATTATCATTAGATGCAACCTTTGTCACTCAAGAGCAAGTGAGTGACTTTCACCTTCCATTAGTGGTTATCTTGCAATGCACACATCTATAACCCTGTATGCCTACAGAGTTTTGCTTTCAGGCAACTCTTTTAAACACAAACAATGTGCTACATTTGGTAGCAGAAAGAAAGAGTTCAGTGAATGTTTCCTTTTGCATGTTTTCCATGCACATAATGCAGTTACCCTCCAGAAATTCAGTACAGGAAAGATGCCAAACAGCAGATTCTTTTGAAACCAATTCAAGAAAATCCTTGCAGGAAGTAAATTTTTTATGATGTAGTCAACTTTTCCACATATTGCCATTTACATGGCTAGTGTGTGGACTGCAGGCAAAATAATTTGGAATCATAATCTTTATTTTCTATAATATGATAATGAAATCAACTACTATCCAGAAGAATCAAATGAATTTCTCTCTGCTACTCCAGTGGGAGGAATAAAAGGGTTCTACTGGCTAAACTGTCACACTAATGGGAAAATGAAGAAAAATCAGGTCCTTGGATGGCTAGCAAATAAAAAAATGCTTATTTTAGACATAATGGTGGACGTCTACAGATCTTGAAATCTTTTCAAAACTGATTAAAATAGTTTTTCCCAAAGGTTTTTAATCGTCATACATGAGAATCCTATTGAATTCATATGGATTACAGCTGGCTGAAGTGTGGTCATGTTCTTAGGCTGTACAAGGGTATGAGACAGCAAAAGCCCCTAAATTCTGAAAATGTCTGAACTTGATTACAAATCTAACAGAAGAGAAACTTATGCTGTCCAGACAACTGTAGAAAAAGCTTTTCTAGAACTGTTTCATCAATATTGACAATGATGTTCTTTGTTGTTAATCTAGGACCTGCTTGCCATTTAATACTTAGATTTCAGTCTTTCCCCAGAAGTTTGAGTGATGCATTGTGTAAAATTCACTTTGCATGTGTGATTGTACAGCACTGACCTGCATATGTGCCTTTAGTATATATAATTTGGCAAATATTTATGTGCTAATTAATAAATGTAATTCTTCACAAACACCTGCTTGGAAAGCTGAAGTGCAGTAGGACAAAACCAGCAGGTTGTTTTAACAGATACAGCCCAAAAAGGTAAAGATCAAATGTTAAAATGAATCTACAGTTTGTAATCTAGTGTGCCAAACCCTTTGATCTAACAACTGCTGGTCTAACAACTGTTTGTATCACTGATTAAGACTTTTTTTAATATCTTATTTTTGTTTAAAACCCTTGTGATGTCACTCACGCATTCTGTAACTACAGCAGATCCCACTTAACAGACAGTAGACCAAAGATCTAGTAGGTTAGGAAATTATCCAACAATTTTCCCACATCCATCACACTTTGGGAATCAGGAGAACTATGAATTAAGGAGATGATCACAGAGGTCACAAGGAATTGCTGCAGTATTCACGAAATATGTAAAGGCTATGAGAGCTGTAGGATCTTATGATGAAGGTTCAGAAAGAATACAGGAGCCAGTTCAAGACTGGTAGCTGTTCAGAAATCAGGTGAAGAACTAAAAAGATGCGAGAAATCAAAAAGAGCAGGAGATTCTCAGCTGTTACAAGTACCTGTAACCCGTCAAAATCACATGCTTAGAATGAGTGATATCTCTTCCTGATTTATCCATGCTGCAATTAGGAGCTGTTCCCTAGGAGAGGTGCATGGCACAGAAAATTAACTGATTGATTCCTCCTTGCACCGAGTAGTTGATTAGAGGTAACTGTTTATAGATGTTACACGGAGTGTGTTACTGCTCAGTTATCCAAGACTCGGATATATCGAGAGTGCCTGAGAGTGCCTGCTCAAGAAGGGCCTAATTCAGAGCTCATCAAACTCAGGTTTCCAGTGACTGCACAGGATTCTGGATTAGGCCTTTTCCATCCATCTGTCTGGAGGGGATGTTTCCATCCCAGTGCAGCTGTGAGATGCATTTTTCCACACAGTTTCATACTGGCCATTTTTAGTGCATTGAATTCTTCTAGAGTGAAATTTACCCACTGACATGTACAAATTCTCTGTACTGTTCATTAGAGACATTTCTGCAGTCCCTGTTTTTACCAAGTAAAGCAATTGTACCTGAACTGTCCTCTGAGTGTGTTCAGATTTACATTACTTTGCTCAGGCACTTTTAAAGGTATCGTGCTCCAAGCAACGATAAAGAACCGAGTCTATAATTTAATAACCCCCTTCTGACTAATTAGCATTCACTCAATGAATGAAGGTTTTGCAGAGGTCCAGTCAAAGGCCTAAGCACAATTTAAGTCTGGCTTATTCCTCAAGGCACCTCTGAACTGAATTGGGCCCCATTTTATTAAATTACAATAGAAAGACTGCCATGTCAAGTATACTGATGCTGAAAGACCCAACCTCCCAGGACCTCACACAGATAAGTAATCATCACTTATGCTAATAGCACATTTGACTTCCGTGGGATGACACATGAGGATGGACTACTTACTTGACTAAGATTAGTAAGAACAGGCATGTTACACAGAACAAATGACTTCTAAATATCCAGCTGCAGCAAAGTGCTGACTCCCATCAGTGAGTGTTGTGAGGGTGAATGAAGGGCAGGATATGATCTCTAGAAACCTTGCTGAATATTATTATTGAATTGATGACAGTTTTTCAGATTTCTAACCCATAATAAACCTCAGCTCAGTGATACGCTCCTCTCCATGGTTTTCTTGCTCTTTTTTTTTTGCCATAATCCAGCAATCCATTTAAATGATTTTTTTACTGTTTCTTCTTTAATGTTTGCAAATTAATTTTGTGGTTTTGAAAGGTATTTAAGTAACAGCCGCAAAGCCACAAGCCCTCCTGTCTACCTGCAGAGCAGATACTTGGTAGCATCTCTACACTGCCCTGCCAAGGTTCCTCCCCTCTGCTCTGCTGGGATCAGTGCAGTCTCTGCGCTCATTTAGTCTTTGGCTTCTCCCTTCAAAGCTGACAATAAGGACATCATACAGGGTATATAAATCTAGTGATTTTGTCTGATAAAATTCCTAACTCTTAAGCCTCTATTTAGTACAGGTTTTTTTCCATACAGGTCATAGAAACAGATTTTGGCCATTATGGTCTATAAAGCCTTTGAAACAGCACTCCAGGAAAGGAAAAATCTTTATGTCTAACTTGACTCAGTTTCATTTAATTGTTCTTGAATTTATTGAGGTCCAGTTTTTGTTTCCTATTTTGTTTCCGCTAATTTAAAAAGTATTTTGTTGCCCTCCCTGTTTTTTCCATCCTGACTTGACTTTTAAAAATTATTCTTTTTTTTTTTAATCACTGGCTCAAAAAGATTTTTCTGAAAGTAATGGAGTAGTGACCACTGATGATTGGCTTCTAGGGGTTTTATGAATCCAAGGTTAATTTGTTCCTGAGAGCTGGAAAAGCCATGAATGGTGAAAAATTTTCAGGTACATGCATAATAACCAGTATAAATATTATATCCAAATCCCAAACACCACAACCTATTTACCAAGGGACCCTTAATCCAGTTTTGTTTCACCTATAATGTAGAGCCTGTATAAATGCCACAAAGCCAAAAAACATAATCACTAGTAACATTCTTAAGTGAGTATTTTCTGGTTTCTTGGGGGATTCCAGCTCAGTTGTAATGATTGTTCTGTGTATATGAGCCTAGATGTTTTGTCAATCACACAAGTGAAACAAAAATGCCCTAATTTCTACAACGTTGATTTCATTGCGCTGTAAAGCACTAAAAGCAGAGAGAGTTTCCTGAAGAACTCCTCCATAGCAGGCCCTTGAACAAGATGACTGTTTCTAATAAGCAACAGCTGTCGTTGTGGTTTTACTAGTCTAATGATTCATGTCTTTTGCTCAGAAATGATAAGTGGAACAAATGTTTACTTAGATATGTAACAGAGGAACAATTGAAAAATAGTAGACTGTCAAATAGAAATATTTTCCTGTTATCTGATCCTTGACAATTAGTCTGAACTGGTTTTTAGTCCAAAGGCAGTGTTGTAGTGGTGCAGTTAGAATGGTAAGGAGTTTAGCTCACGGAGTTCTGCCAACCAAATTCATCAGGCTGGTGTGTGAATGTCTGCAGCAACCCAGCACATCTGAGGGGGACAAAAGCACCTCTGTACAAACTGCTCTATCCCCTGCCTCCCCATTCCTGGCAGTCTTCCCTCCTATATTTAGTCATCTTTGAAAGATAGTGAACTTACCATTTCCTCTCATTTCTGCTGCCTTCAGGGAATACCAAAGTGCTGCTCTGCTGCTCGGTCTGGAGTGAATACCCTCTGTTGGCTACTCCTTCTCTGGGCCTTCTGGGAGCAGCAGAGGAAAAGTATTCTGCTACAGGAGATTCCAGGCTTTGTTCAAGGACAAAAAGATTACATTACCCTTCAGATGTTGGGAAGGAGAACCTAACAGACCCTTGATGTATCTCTGCTGAGCCTGGAAGCTGCTGCAGTCAGAGAGATTTGACACCCCTGTGGCATCGCAGGGCTGGAGGTAAATTTTTGTTAAGTGCTGGAGGAAGCAGTGGCAAACTCTTAGGAGCATAACACAACATCAAAAAATGGTGTCGTCTGCCTTAGAAGGGAGTCTGGGAGACAAATGATGATGGAGAAGGCCAAGGGAGCCTTGAGATGCTCAGTGTGCAAATTAAACCAGTGTATGTCTATAACTTATTTGAACTTGCATGGATGCTTGCCAGTATGATAGGGTTTAAATCCACCTCTATTTTGCATAGTTGCTGGACTTTGTTGCTTTTTCAGAACTCTCTCTTCAGTATTGCTGTATGATACTGCACTGTGTTGTATGGAAAGTTTGTCAGAACTTCGGTTTCCCATCTGTAAAAAGGGGGTAATATTTCCTTTCTCCCAACCTTTATTCAGCTTACAAGGCTCCTGGGACTAGAATTCTTTTATTGTGTGTTTCTGTATTGTCTTGTACAACAAGACACTGATCTCAGCTGAAGTCTGAAAGTATCACAGAAATATAAATAGATAATAATAAAAAGATGATTTTGACACAAAATGGAATTTTATATTCTGGAGAGTGAAATAAAATATGTACTAAACTCTACTAAAGTGTAACTGTGAGATCAAATGATAAAATTCTTCTGGCAACAAAGAGTTGACACAAATTTGTGAGATTAAACTGAACCAACTCAACGGAGGCTTGTTCTGGTGGTTTATTCATATAAAATATATGAAAAAAGTAAGTGAGATGATCAAATTACCCTCACAGCATGGATTTTGACATGGATGTAGACTAACTGAGTCACCGGAGGACTGAGCAGGTGCGTGGTTCTAATTATACCCTCAGTCTTGTGAGGAAGGAGCAAACTTCCCAGTTGCTTCCCTGGTGGAGATAAGGTGTTATCAGCCATCAGCAAATGAGAGGGGAGAACAAGGACAAGGCACCTGATGGGAGAAAGAAGAGGAAAGGAGGAGGCAAGCAGAGCATATTCATAATGCTACTCATCCTTTAAAAATGTATAAACACATCTACTTTGAGCCATTTGGATGCCACTTCCAGTATTCATTTCTTGTGTCTCTGAGTAACCCTTCCTTATGGTGAAGCACACAAAACTCCTTTTTAACATTTTCTCTTTTATGGGCTTGTAGTGAGATATCTGGCTAAATATAATGATTTATTTCTTTATTAATTAATCAACAACAGGCACACTAGGAATTACACTCCAAACAGTCCCCCACACAGGTTTTTATCACCATATACTATACCCCTAGGGAAATACACATCTTTTTTTCAGGAGTATAAATGGACATTTCTATAAATTGCAACTACTTGGGTGCATGTAATATGCAATATTATTCATCTTTGTATTCCAGGTGAATCCAGACTAGACTACCAGCCTCTAGGGGAGTCTGCTTCATATAATTATCAGTATTCAAAGAATGATTGTAGATGTTGTAGCTTAACAGCAGGTGAGTGGTCCTTATCTGAATATTAAATAAAGTGCAACTGGATTTCTAGGTTATCTCTGGCTAAATGTTTGCAAAGTCATTAGTGAAAGCATGCAGCTATAATCCCCACCACTCTTCTTCGTACAAAGGATTTCCACTTTGTTTCTAATTCTTTTCCAGGATGAATTGTTCATCTCCCCTTCCTATACACACAGTCTTGTCCCCTGGTTAGGCTACCAGAAACATCAAGGAAGCTGCGCCTTGTAAGTAGTAGGTACATTTTTTATTTTTTTCAATCCTAAACAACAAAAGAAACCTAGAGAAGAGTGACAAAGAGAAAGATTTATTATTTCCTGTAAGGACTATCAGAGCTCTGAGTGTTAGGAAAAGGCTCTGTAGTAAACTGCTCCTTTGTCCTCCCAAGTTCTGGGAACTTTAGCTCTATATTCCATTTCCTTATTGCATTATCCAAGAGAAGCTCTATGTATTTACTTAGTAAAAACCTTTTATTATTGCTTTAAAATGGGGGATTTAATATACTTGAACACTATTTTAGTAGCTTGATAGTGGTTGTTATGTGAATATATTAGATAGTAGCTATGAGAAAATTAATAGAACAAAGGAAAAGAACACCCCTCCCTGCTGAGCAGAAGGAACAGACCAGACCCAGCACAGGAAAATTACTGGAGATAAAGGAAGAGGAATTACCGTGGGACTATATAGAATAAGATTTTTGAGGCACAGCTCATGTTTCAGTCCCTCGATGTGAAGAACACAGTAGTCCTGCATTTTGAAGAGGAATTTTCAAGACAGACATACTCAACAATAAGGTAACTAAGCCAGGACATCACCCTTATCCTTTGCCAGGCACCACAAAAGTTTTACACCCACCTCGGCCTGGGCCATCAGTGGCAAAGATGTGATCACGATAACTGCAGATATTTTATTTTTAATTGAATATAAAAAAAATAGAACATTAAATTAAATATTGTTTAGCTGAATATTAAAAACCAAACTCAACCCCTCCAAAATGAGGCCATCACTACAGTAAGGTATACACTATTTATTTGTACATGGATTCCCATTTATTCTGAGCTGTAACACATGCTGAGTTTTCAGCATGGCATAGCTGACCATCTTTAGATTTCAAGCATTATACCTCTCATTGCTGTGGTCTCATGCTTTTATCAACTCAGTCAGATGTTTCTACACCCATCTCCAAGGCTTTCTGCTCATCTTTGCAGAACTACTGGGTCGAAACCTTTTTTCAAAAGGGGAGGAGGGAAGAACACTGAGCACAATTTTGTGTTTATCTCTGAATTGTCCAACAAGCCACAGTCTCAGGGATGAGAGAATACAAGAGATTTTGCTTCTACCTACCATCCTGTTTCCTTCCACAACAAGAAATGGGGAGAGCTTTTTCCAACACACAAGCACTTCTGTGTATTTTCGCTTAAGTAAGGATGTAAAGCTCAGGACTTTTTGAAATGTGTGGATCCAAACTCTTCCATCACAAAATGGGTATTCTGTAACTCTAACATTTCTAGCTTTGTTCATCTACAGTGGATGTTGCTGTGGGCTCATTCTGGGCTTTGTATCTATGCTACCATTGCCAGCAATTTAAGAAACACAGCCTAGAGGTGTGAGGTTTTTTTCCAGTCCCATATTCTGAACTATATTTCTATGAAAGCGAACTGTACAATAATAGCAGTATATGTACAGTACAGCTCTAATGTTGCTGTTTTCACAGAGCTAGAAAGAAAAAACACCCAGAGAAACTAAATAAGCAGTGGTTTTTGGTTGTGCTTTTAGTGGAGATGATCTTCTATTAAAGGGAAAGGCTCTGCACATTTAGGCAGGAACCCTTAGTTACCATGTCAGAACTCCTTCCTCTAAGACCAGAAGTATTCTATTTTGACAGGAACAAACTACAGAAGTTAACAACTGTTTTCTATTTGCATTTTTGTATCTACTAAAAAACGCCCCAAACCAACCAAAACCCTTCCGCATTGTGCAAAAAAGAAAAAAAGAAGTAAAAAGGTTCCATCAAAACTCTTTTACACATTTCAGAACCCAAATTTTCATTCTTACTCAAGTGTGAGTCATCTGCAGTCACTGGAATTAGCTGTTTTAACCTTAAACATGTCTATTTTCTAATGACACTCTTTACCAATACCTGATCTTGTGTTATTTGCACTCATTACTACATTTTAATCTCTTGAAGTGCTTATCCTTCTCCTGATTTATAGTAAGTCCTTTGACAGGCCATCTACACCTAGAAGCCAATGGGCAAATTCAAATCCATCTGATGCTGGTGGAAATTTTCATATTTATTTCAATGGTGAAATCATGATTTGGTCAAAGTGTACAGTAAAGGGGAAGATGATTTGCTTTGGGAGTGATGAGGGTTGGCTTCATCCCTGTCATCAACCACGTGCTGGCTGATTTAAGAATGAAACTTGGACCTGCTCACAGAGACAATCAATCATTAGACTGGATGCCCTTGTTCAGCTAGACTAGGCAGTGGGACAAACACAGGGATGTAATGGGAGAGCAAAAAAATAGTGAGTTTTAGAGAACCTGAGAATCTCTCATGTTTCTGTACCATAGCCTCAAAAAACTTAAAGCTGTGAGTCTATCCAGCAAATGGCTCTTCTGCTACTGATTGACTGAGGCTGGGTCTTGTGATACTTATTCATAACCTTCACCAGTTTCAGAGGCAATATTTGCATGCAGGAGGGCTGAACAGAACAGCCAGAGTACATATCAGCTGTGATCTGAAGTTGACACACATGCTTTCCATCACAGGTACAGACTCTGGCCATTGCCCCAGCAGGTGCTGCCAGGTCTCCTAAGAAGTTCTGTGATTCGGCAGAGCTTTTAAATATGGACAGACTAAAACTCCCCCAGCAATGCAGACCTAGTTTCAAGCACTTTAGTAAATACTGTAGTACATATTTTACAATTGTCCTCACGGGCATGGACCTGGTGCTCTGTCATCCCTACCCCACCTCTCTGCTTGGGTAGGAAATGCTGTGGGGGAGGACTGACTACATTCTGGGTTTAAACCCACCAGCCACCCCCACAGAGCCACAGTCAACCCCTGTAAAGTGGAGCAACTCTCACAGCACAAGGAGGTGAGGCCTGACCCAAAGCCCTGGTCACTGGTGCACCCTGCACCACTGTTGAGTACATGCCCAGATGTTCACAGCCCTCAGCCTTGCAACAGAATCAGAAAGAGGCCCACGGCAGGTAAATTACTGTTGGCCATTCCTATATAGGAGAGGGTGTGAGTTATGCAAATATCTAATCTATAAGTCTGGTATGTGGCTTTGAAGAAAAACAAAAAAGCCACTTAAAAATTTGTTCCAAATTTGGCCACAGTATGGTTTTGTTAGTTCAAAGAAATGAAGCTAACTTTATTGTTATTTGTGTTTGGATCAAAGAAACTATGAAAATAAACATTAGACAGAATGATAATCAACACTGAAAAAGAAATGTTTACTAAAGATTTTCTTCTGTGTTCTCTTACCAGCATTAATAATATTTTCTTTTTCTAAAGTTTTCTTGCTTCCTTCAAAGAGATTGATTTCAGTAGAAAGAACAAACATATGCAAATAAACTGAATGATGTTATACCCCCTGCCCCTATCCCCCCAATCTGCATCAGATAATTCCATATTGTTAGTCTGCATTACATTTTTATCAGTTTTTTTGTCTTAATCAGATATGAAGCTCTTGCAGTACATCTCTAGAACTGGGCTGTGACCCTGATGTGACTCTACAGCACAGAAGCAGCCTTAACCCTGCTGTAATCTAATAGTTCAAATTTAAAGGATTTGTTTTTTCAGTGGAAATAATGGCTTCCTGTCACAAAACAGAGACACAGATTACATATCTGATAAATGGCTTTGGCATGATTTTTTCATGTAACACACAATTAACAGTGCTTTTCATAAGATTCATGGTTTAAGGATTTGGCGAAAGCATGAATAAGTTCATTCCTATGCCTTTTCTTAGAAAAACCCACCCTGAATTTCTGCTAGTGCTTTAAAAACAAGTATTACTTTGCTTAGAAAGAGCTCACCTATGCTTTCCAGTGTTAATTTATCCTCAAAACATTATACTGAAATTACTACCACTGAGTGCTGATGTATTTTTTTCATGAGGCATATAATTATAATTGATAACCCAAAATGGAAATAGGATAATTTTGATTTTATAAGCTACCACCCATACAGATACTGCAAATTTCCACATTATAGCTATAATTGTGGGGTTTTTTTTGTCATGCCATAATCCCCTAAACATTATCAACTAATTAATAGCTGAACAATACATAAGGAGATACACTGTTCTTCTATGGACAGAATTACATATTTTGAAGGAGTTTATTATCTATAGTTTGGTTCAGATTATGCTTCTGCTGCCTTCATTGGTTATCTTCAGCCCACCCAACCAGCAGCCTTGCACTGGGAGTTGCTAACTCGGAGCATTTCCAATGAGGTAATCATCACCTTGTAGCTGAGTGGTGTGAATGCTGGTCAGATGGCCTGTATTTTATTAACAGAAATAGGGTCACAAGTCAAATACATGCTTGGGGTCAGTAAGCAAATACAAAAGAAGATTAGAGGAACAAAAAAATGTGACTGGAGGGGTAAAATCCCACTGGGGGTTAATCGAGCAGAAATGTATCAAAGAATGTAAACTACCCTTTCTTTTGTTATTCATGGTACGGATGTAGTTCCTATGTCCTGCTGATTCCAGTTAGATAGGACATCATCTCCAGAATGTTATCCTTTAATGAGCTCCTTGGACAGAGTCTTACAGAGGGCCTTCCAGTAATACTCCTACTTAGGCTATTATTACTGCTACTCCTATTAAACAATAACAATAATAAAAATTAAAACCACTTAGCATAAATATTTAGATCACAAAGACTTGCTTCACCTAATATTGCACTATGCAATGACTGCCTATAAAATAAGATTAAAATAGCATTCAATGTGACTTCTCTGTGATTCTCTTCTGCCTTCAAGATGAAAAGACTGGACCAAGAATTAACTTTATCTCCCACTTTAAATGCAAATGAATTAATAAAAATATTTCTGAAGAAATTGCATTGTATTGCTATAGTTCTAGTTTTTCTAAGAAAGACTGACTTTTCAAATGACAGAGGAACAAATAAGGAACCAGGAGCCCTGATCTGCACAGTGAGTACTGGACTTAGTAGGGCCCAAATGGCAGCAGTCAAGAAAAATCATAGGGTACTTAGCAAGCAGCAGCTGATTTTCTCTTCTGATACATGTTTGTCGCTCTTCCTGTGACAAGAAGCAGAAATTCTGCCTTATTTGAACTACACACATTTGTCTAATTCTTTAAAATCCCAGCAGTAGAAAGATTCCCTTTTCATCAATTTCCATTTATTATGCTTGTAGCTACATATTGTAATATGAATTCTTTTATCCATGTATACTGCACATCTATAGATTTTATGTTTTCACACATCACATGAAAAGCATATTTCAAAACTATTGCATTATCGTGTGCCAGAAGAATATTGCTATGGGAATGCAGACACATTATCAAAAGTACTGTATAAAACAAGGAAGTGAGAGTCAGGAAAGAAGGAATTTTTAGTTCAATGACTACGTGCCACTGACTTACTGTGAAATGTTCATAAAGTCTCTTAATCTTATTTTGGCATACTTCATATATAAAATAAGCAATATGTCCTTCTGCAAGGCTTGAATTAAATGTTAACTGGTCCAATCATGCCCTTTGAGAGCAAAATTGGGATTTCTGTCATCAGTGCCAAGATGAGCCAATTTAGGCTCAGAGACTGTAAATCTTTACATTCAAAAGAATAACAGTACATAGATGAAAATTTCGTGGTCAGACACAGACTGTGGTACACTACTGAAGGATTAATGTGAAATAAAATACTGTAAATGTAAGTATTGGTTGAACTGAAAACAAAGGCTTCCTTCATTACCTATCTAGCAATCTATAGATGTTTTCCCATGCAATTTATTTTCATGCATTATATTCCTCCTTCTGGAATATATGTATTGGATCCTGCATCTTTCAGCAAAGTATATATCTAACTTATATACAGTCCCTTAAGTCTGAAACTAATTATGTGCTTAAGTGTTGATCTGAATGGAACCTTCACGAGGCCACAAGCAGGATTTTCCTCCTTGGATGAAGGGTGCTGTGGCAGTGTGTACACAGTGTTGGACCTCAGATCAGCTGCCAGGTTGTGGACACCCACATAAGGATTTTCTTTGCAGAACTGATCTTAAAAATGGAAATGTCTGTCTCCTCCAGCTATACTGGCAGACACTGTTTACCCAAAGATCCAGATACACAAGACCTTGTTATCAGCTGCAGCTTTACACAACTTACAAGTGAGTTAGTGGGTTGGAAATCACACATGTTAGAAATATCTTCTGAAGGATATGATCATATTTGCTGCCCTTAAAAATGTTTAATGTTGTACGTTCATTACATAATTTAGTGTTACTTAAGTTAAAAGGTTTTTAAAAAATACAAATTATCACAGAGTGGATTTATAAATGCTTAGAAAAATAGCAGTAGATATTTAATACAAAAAGAAAAAGAAAAACTCATATAGAAATTGCACTGAAGTGCAATTAATAAATTCCTAAAAAGCCACAAGGAAAGTGTCTTTCCAAGGTTTACACTTGAGTCATTCAAATGCTTTCTACAGAATACAATCCACTAATATGGACTCTATTGTCTATGCTGAAATCTTTCTGCTAAGTTAGTGTAGAAGCACTACTTAGAAGAGTTAGCTTTTTAATAATGTGGTCAAAATATTTTAAGAAATATCACTTCATGAACTAGAATTACTTACCTTTGCATCTGTATTATGTGGAGGAGACATACTACACACTTTGGACACCAGTGCTGAGATGTATTGAAGTTTGCATAATGCCAACATGCTGTATTACTACTTAAAGGCTTGTGAATAAGAATTTTACTACAGTCACAACATAAACACTGGGCTCTTCTAGTAAATTGATCACTCAAATAAAAAGAAAGGAATGTTTTTGATCTGCAAAGGAGATGAGCAAAAAGTAAGCCTGCTCATCCTAACTCTGCGTTAGGGAAAAAAATGAACTTTGATCTATCATATTGTAGAATTGCTTGTATTTCAATGGCAATTTATCAATTCTTAATAGTCAAAGCTCCCAAGTAGTAAAAGCTTCTTAGACTTCCTAATCCAATAGCCATTATTTAAATTTTTTATTCAGTATGACTTACTGTTCAGAAGCGAGAAGGCAACATAATTTCATAAGAATTCTTTGTTTTATAAGAACCAGCGAAATGGAATCCAACGCTACTAATTTTGTTTTTCCTCGTGCTGGTGTAAAACCAATGTAGAATCCTACCTTATTATATCTTGAAATTTCTTACCTAATCTAACAGATATCACAGTGTATCAGCAACAGGATTGACTTAAGGTCAGGATACAGCAGCAGTGCCACCCCTCAAGGGAATTCTTTCCCCTTCTGGGATTGGAGCGTGTCTGTGCCATCACCCTGCCCTGCTGACAGTGCTGGGCTGGGGGCTCAGCTCTGCCTCCTGTGCCCTCTCCAGCCCCAGCTCAGTTGTCTCCCACCCTGCAGGGAGCAATTAGGAAGCTTTTTGCTGTGCACCAGCCACCAAAAGTGCTGCAATTTGTCTTTATAGGGGATATAACAGGTCCCTCTGCTTCCTCCCCCAACACCAGAAGGGTGGGACAATCTCTCCCAAGGTGACGGATCCAGGTCCACAATGAGTCCCAATTTTTCTCGGTAAGGTGTGCCCTGTATTCCTAAAACAATGGAAAAATGAGGATATTTAGCACCCTGTGGGCCTATCACAGAAGGGAATCTAAAATAAGCTGAAGACCATCTTGTTTTAAAGTGTTTACCTTGGCAAGTCCAAAGCACAAGGAGGAGCATTTAAGACTTGCGTGTTGTTATTGCTAAACATTAAACACTAAGGTCAGAATTCAGAATTCAACTACTCTGACTCAAAAATACATCAATGTATTTGCTAAATAGAAACCACACTCATATCACATCTTATCATAATGTCACAAAATGCAGAAAATTACGAATCAGTTTTAAGGCAAAATACATGACAGCAAAATATGAGTACACAAAAACTACATTAAATATCAGACTTCATTTGTCCCTACCACTTCAACTTACCTCTCAGTTCAAAACTACTCACTGCAGCGCACAGCTTGAGATAGTCTAAGATCCATTTTAGAGTGGACTGAAATATAAATGACAGTTCGCACTACACATGAACATAGACAACTGTATAAAATATTTAAATAAAGACAGAAAAGAACAGAGGAAACCAACAGAGCCTTTGGCAGACCCAGCCTTTGGGAATTTAGCAGCTTGAGATTCATTGCAAATTTCATCTTTAATGTTATTTTTAGTTCAATATTTTGTAGCACTCAGAAGTAAATCTTTGTGTGCTGTCTCTCCTCCTGCTTGTGCTGCTTCCTTTTCTGATCTTTTCTTTTAAAGAAACCTAATATATTTTCAATACAATTGATTTGTAACATGTTTTGTGATATTTGTTAAAGTTATCTTGTTTCTTCATACAATTCAGTGAAAACCATTACACTGTTTCTTTTTACATTCTGAATATTGCTTGTCATAACTGAGTATAAACGAGACCCCCCAACAGTCTTTGTTCCACCACACCTTGTGTTGCATTAAATTCTCTGATATTAATTTTGATTCTTGGGTTAGGGTCAAACTCTTTTTTTAACCTCTCACCACTGCTTTAAATACTGCCACACACAGTGCGTTTCTGGAGCAGTTTTGATTTTACCCTGGAATCTGTTCTTTGTCTCTCTGTGAAGCAATCTGACTGGAATGATACACAATAACACAGAAGTGGAAGATGCTGCAGAGAGGATGCTGGATAACTACCAGCTGTAGGAAGATGGAAACATTGGCTCTGCCTCACATCATTTCTCTTTCCGCCTCCTGCCCTGCACAGGATGGAGACTGAGATTACTGTTGGCTCTTTCCACACCACTTTTTACACACAGAATGATCCACCATCTCCCTCAGGCCCACCTCTCCTCTTGCTGTGCCAGACAGGCTCATACAGTTATTGGCTTCTTCTCTACCTGGGCAGAGACCACAGAGGCCAAAAACCCAAAGGTGTAGGTGTACAAGCCAGTTACCACAACCAAAGCAGGGTGCAAAGAGCATCAGCTGCCCCCCAGCAAGCTCCCAGATACAGGCTCTCAGCACCAAATGCAACACAGCTTAGATGCAGAAAAAGAAACAATGACATCTACTTCACATACCAGGGAGTTGGCATGTGAATGTGGAAATTACCAAAGTTTCTGAAAAGCTATCAGTTCACACTCTAGTCCACCCCACTGCACATTGCTGTCTGTCCATGCTTTTGTTCAAAGTCTAGTCCTAATTTTTTAATTGACTTTCCAAAATTTTCCCCTTCTTGCTGTTGCAGACAACTCAAGGAACATCCTCTCCCTTTACTACATTTGATTACTACACTACATTTAGTAGTTGTGCCACAGATCATGGCATTGTAAATGGACTACTTCACTTACAGAACTGATAAGAGCCCCATAATGGTTTACATGAGATGGGAACCATACAGGACATATAAAATAAGACAAAGGCTACTTATCTGTGCAGTATAAACACTACTTTTGCTTTAATTAATTCTAATTTCATCAGGCTGCAATTAGGAATTTTTCCTTTTTTCATGGAAGGATTCAGAAGAGGAGAAGAAGGAGAAACTTGCCTGATCATAAAGTTTTAAAATTGCAAGACAGACTTTTTATTTAAAAAACCCAGTTTCTAACATATAGAGCCATTATTCAACAGTTCTCACAAATACAAAGACTAGGAGCCCAATTAAACGACCAGGCATCAGTCTTAAAACAAACAAAAGAAGTATTTTATCCTCACAGTGCATAATGAAATTATAGAACTCATGGCCACAGGATGGTGTGGAGGTCAAAAGTGTAAATGGACCATAAAAGGGATTACATGAAATCATGCAAACGAAATCCATCACTAGCTACTAAACATGATGATCAAGATCCAGCCTCCAAATCAAAATGTCTCTGACACTGCTCCTCAGAGGGCAGGAGCACACAGGGGAAGAAGGATTGCTCTATATGAGCAATATATCAGAGTCTTTCCCTAGACATTTGCTCCTTTCCCTCTCAGAGGGAAAACACTGGTCTACACGAACATTCTGTCTGACTCAGGGTGGCAGCTATTGTGTGTGTTCTAAAGTCTCCAAAAATCCTAACTCATTTTATTTGACATTGTGTGTTTTAGAAATGTTTCCATTTTAAATTCAAGATAATTAGAAAGAAAGTCTCTAAAGAGTCAAACGGGGCAAAAAGAAACAAAAGTACCCAGAAAAGATGGATTTCAGAACATTTTCCATTCAAGTCATATTTTGCTATAGAGTTGTGCTTCAGGATCTTATTTTGCACTACAAAAAATATTTCTATCCAATGATTGCAAAAGAGGAAATTAACAATAAAGAAACCTATGCAGTGTCCACCTTCCAAAGTCTGCTGAGAGGCTGGAGCACATCTGACAGTTGAGAAACATCTTGTAAATCTGAAATAGGTCCCTGTGGCCCCTGAAGCACTGAAATCACTGCTCACCATTGCTTTCAGTGCACTGAATCATTTGGGCCTCTCCCTTTCTGTGTGAGTCAGGTTTTGAAAGCTGAGCCTTCACTAGCCTGTAGGATTCATAAACACCTGCCCCATTAACCCAGTTTCACTATTTGTCTAATGACAACCACAAGTAATGACCTGACTCAAGTCATGTCGATACTCTGCCAAAAACTACCATTTTGCCCTCTTAGCCACCTCCTCCCACCCACCCATAGGTTATGGAACTGTGGGATGGTTGCCAAAGAAATGCAATAAAAAGTAGGAAATGACATATACAAATAAAATTCACTTACCTAAAAGCTCTGTGTGTCAGATCTCTTTGTGCTGCCTCCTCCCCCATCATCCACTCCTTTGCTTCCAGCACTTGTTTCTCCCTTTCTCAGTTTCCTCTTCCTTTGCTGCCCTTTTTCTTCACATGTTCTACTACTTTCTCTTCTTTTCTTTTTTCCTCCTCTTATAATGTCCTAGTTTTTTTCTTTGTCTGAAAATGAATAAATGAATGCGTTCCTAATTTTCCCTTGCTTTAGAGCCAGTAAAGCATTATGGTGTCACTTTACCATTTTTGCTCCCTCCTCCCAGTTTTTCTGCCACTGCTTCTGTTTTCTACCTTTTTTTCTGGCCTTCTTCCATAGCAATCACTCCCCCCTTGCAAGTACTTCTTCCCCAGTGACTTCACACGCTCCTACTCTGTGTGGAGCTCCTGTTATGTTCCAGTGCAGTCTGAAACGATCCAAATTTCCAGGTGGATTTGTTGGGCTCCTGAAGTTGTGATGGTGGGTAAAGGCCTTCCTAAGCATGTAAGACAATACAGGGGAAAGTTTCCAGGTGCATGGTTGTGGCTTTAGGAAGAAGCATGGATGTGAACTGGAGCGGAGGAACTCCTATTCCAGTTGTTAGAGCAAAATATCCCCCCTTGCTTAACTCTGTCTAAGCCACTTATTTCACTCTTATTTCCGTGGCTTTCAGGTGTTTCTGGTCATTGCATGTTCCCTAAAATTTGGAATCTTTATCCTCATGGATGTCCCCCTGCCAAGAGGGAAAAATATTAGGAATAGCACTCTGGTTTAGCTTGTAGTTGCTCGCATTTTCCTGATGCTTAACCCCCCTCTGAAGACTGCCCAGGATCCCAGCAGGTAGTTGAGCTGCTCTAATTTGGGCTGCACTTGCTGCAGGAGAGCTTGGCCTGTGCTGAGCTGAGCCCTTGCAGCTTTGCAGGGTTGTTTCTAAACACACAGTCACTACACACACGTGTTTTTCCAGGTTTAAATAGGCTATAAACCATTCAATGCATTTTAATACATCCCTATGCTCCTTCTTTCCTGTTAGGCATAAGTACATTCAAGACTTAAAGGGAAAAACACTATTTCAGGTTTGTGAGATAAGATGGTGAAAAAATGGAAGCAGCACTAGCTTTAGTATATATTTTTTATGCTAAGAATTGAGAGAATGACGGATTAGCTCTAAAGTAACATGCAGAGAATGGGAAACAGCCTGACTAGCTGAGAATTTCATGCTATAAACATTATTCTAGAACTAATCTTTTTGTGTTCCTGTTCTTTACCTTTTTAACAGCACAATTACCCATGACAATATTATTTGAACAAGATTTAAAAAAAAAAAAAGCACAAGCCACCTTAATGAAATACCATACACAGCTCAAACAACAAAAAATTATTCCTATTTTGGGTGCTTCTCTCCATTTATATTAATGATCAGTTTTTCTATGGAAGAATTGTACAATATGGGTTTTTCCTGCGTGTTCATAATAGGTCATTCATTAAAGAAAATACTGGGAAATTATTTTCTGTGTCAGTGGATACAGGATGCCATCTGGGAGCTGAAAAAATGAACAGAAATCAGACCGAGAAAAAAATAAATGATTAAAACCATGAAATTAGTTTCACTTATGGAAACCAGACAAATACTTTAAAAAATCCCAGACCCATCAGATAGGCTGTAATAATTGGCACATTGTCCATTTCTACAAGCAAAGCACTTACTCACAGGAGCAGTCGGTGGCTTCCTCCGTCAGGCCCTCGGTGATTCACTCTCACCATTTCCCCTGGGTCCTCTCCCTCTCTCCTGCTTCTCCAGAGCCTACTGCTCCCCCTTGGCCTGGGCTCACCAGGGATGCTCTTTGCCATTTCCTCCTGCAGCTTTTCCCAGCTGTCTGCTCACTGGCCCTTCTCCATTCCTCTCGTTTCTCCTTCCAGTTTTCTGCTCCCTTTATTCCAAAGTGCTTTCTAAGCAGCTCTATATCACAAAGCTGTTGTGATATATTAGTCATTCTCCTCCCTGGGTCCAAAACCAACAGGTAGGTCAGAAAAACTCTTAAAATGTGAAATTGTCTAATCTGACTGCAATTCTAGGGTAATCTAAAATTCAGTGTTCATCTTTCCCAGGTAAGGTGGACGGTTGAAGTTGTGCCTACATCAGCTGATAAGGAAAGCACAACAATATACTGATAAATGTATTAAGATGAATATGGCCATATGCCAATTTTCCCCACTCATAAATAAGACTCTTGTTTACCAAATGTTCAGTTTTGGTTATGTCACTATAAAAATCAAGCAGCTGGTAATTCAGGCTTGATTAGCAGGTCTCCAGTTTTGATTAGTAAATTACTGTAGTAATCAAGGTTAATTCTCATTTCAGAGCTATGCCACAGATTTTGTCTCTTCCAGAGAACTGGGTTTACCATTCTGGAGAAGGAATATTTTAATAAATAGTACAAAAATATCCAGAAATAGATATAAAAAGCAGTTCCAAAGGGGTTTTGAAAAATGAAGAACCAGAGCAGCAACGCTGTTCATACATGAAACAGTTAATGTCCTAGGAATAAAATTCCAAGCTGCAATTTTGCAGTAGATTTCCACATAATATATGCAGAAATTGCATTGCTAATTCCTTTTACCTAGTGTTTCTATTTCTATCTTTAAAAATTGTTTTCTTTGGATCTTCATCTTTCATTTTAAAAGAAAAAGAAAAAACTATACAGAGAGGCTTAAAAAGAAGCCCAAGAGACCATTATTAGTATAAAGATAAACAGTAGAATGGATTCTAACTGAGCCAGAAAACATCACTGTAGAATTTACATAAAATTTAGTTTTCAACCAAACATACTGCAGATCCAGTTCCAGCTCATCTCATAATGAATATTCAAGCTTTCAAATGACCCACATGTCCCATAAGTGAGCAAGAGTCCCCAAAAGCCATCATTGTTGTAGAAGAGGCACAATATTAAAAAACACTGAGAATTCACTAGGGATTTTTTTCCATGAAACTTTTACTAAATCTTTAGCCTGCAAATGCTGCGATTATTTGAGCATACAAGTCTGTCAGGGATTTGGGGCTGGATAACAAACTCTTATATGGTTTTTAATTAGGATAATATTATTATTTTCTAGTCATAATTCTGGGTCAGATTCTGTGTATCTCTTTCACATCACTTTCGTATAATTAGAGACTAAATTATCTAAAATAAATATGAAGTTTTGCTTTATCTACTTAGTACTGCATGCTTTTCTCAGATAGGAAAGCACAGGCAATTTTCAGATATACCACAGTATTCCACTCAAAATATTTACATAAATTGCTCCCCAATAACATAGAAAGAATTGACTGAAGAAGACCCAAGATATATATGTATATAGAGACACATTACAGAGAATGCAGTAAAAAGTGAATTCAGTATAAAGTTACACCATTCCTATGTCCTTTGAGGGAAAAAAGAAAACCAAAACCACAAACCATAACTTCCTTTTCTAGAAAAACATGCTATGTCCTTTTGTAAAGAGCTCGAGAGGAACTTGGAATTTACTTCTGTTTCCATATATATGCTTTATTCCACTGAAGTAATTTTGCTACGAGCACTTTCCTTATGCCAATGGAAACAGGGTTTTGAATCAGACCAGGATCAACTGTGCTTGTAATTCAGCACATTGTTTCTGATGAGGGCAAACAGAAAAGGCTTCAGAAGGTTCCTTCCTAGTGCTAGAAAGTCAATAGCTGTCTTATGGTCTGAGGCAAGGAGATTCTTATCCTTCCTGCATTTTTCCCTTTATAAAGAAGTCCTAGATATTTAACATTAGGTCTTATCTGCATGGTTCATTTACAGCCCAGCATCTAATGACCCAAACATTGGCAGAAAATGGAAAGCAACCTTGGTTGTGAATGGTCTGTGAACATTTATTTAAGGTTAACACTTTGTTAAAGTCACAATCAGTTTGAGTAGAAAGTAAGCATATACAGACTGGATTTACTGAGTATCTTAAGGGTTTGTCTCACTTTCACAGATCAGCAACTTACAGTGCCCCAAAATTTGCAAGAGAAGAAGATAAAAATACACTTTCAGGAAGAAAGCCTGTAAAACAAACACTGTAACTCTGGGGGGGGAAAAAGGGGGGTGTGTCTGCCTTATATGTGTAAGACAAGATTCACCTGGGGAAGGAAGGAGTTGTGTGTGGGGGGGAAGCAACTGCACCCAAGCCATTGCAATAATAGAGGACTTCCACAGATTTCTGGCTCATCTCCAGCAGTACAACAGCTCCTTGAATCTGACAGATTTTCCTCATTGCTTTTGCGCATGTTTTTATTTTTGGCTTTGGCTTTCCTCTCCTCTGCAGTTACATGGGAGGAAGCACACAGCACACAGCTGTCATTCCTCAGGAACAGGACAGGAGACAGTGGCCTCTGTAACCACCTCTCCCACCAACAGCTATGGTGCAGGCACGTACAATTAGCTTGAGATTCAAGCTTTACTCTTGGCCAAATTGATTGTTTCCCCAAGACTTTGGTGTATCACAACTAGCAGCTTTAGGGCTATGGTTGCAGTATGAATAAAGATAAATTTGAGGATATTGACAAAACTCAGAATAAAATCCAAAACTACAGTCCCCAGAAGACTGTTTTGCATTGCTTTAGTGGGAGATAAAAACTCTGAATGGGAAGGAAGAACGACTTCTAGACTCCTTGGGCAAAGACAGGGTGGCATACAACTGATTCTGCTGGTTATTCACCATCCTTCTGCCAACCTCCAAGCAAGCAACATGAAGGAAATACAACCAGGGAGTCACTGCAATCTTGTTATACCTGGCAGAACAATAGTTTTCTTAAGAGCAGCCTGGCCTAGTGTAAATGAGAGAAGTCAAAAGGTTTCTGGAAAGGTATTTATTTTATCCACAGGTAGGACTGCATCACTGAATGTGATAATCTCAAGTTAAGATGATTAATAATATGTTAAGTTGCTTATTTTGGGTACAGACTATAGGCCAACTCCTGCCCTGGCTCAACTCAATTGTTTAGGCTGAAAAATGGATTACAGGATGTGGCTATAATTTATGCATTTAAAAATGCAGAGGATTTTACTTTAGAAACAGTAATTTTTATTTATGTGCACTGCAGTAGGGCCTAGAACCCAAGATTTTCCATGCAGGACAGTATGCACAGGAAACACAGGCATAGTCTGTACCCCAAAGAGTCTTTGATCTAATCAAAAGACAAGTGACAGCAAACAGATGGGGAGAGGGGCAGAAATGACAAGGTAACTGGGAGATAATTATGATCACTATGCAGTCATAGCACATCAGCTGCTTAACCACTACGGATTTTTTTAAGGTGTCACAGCAGAGGAGAGTTTTAAGGGAGGATGTGAAGAAGGGCAAGTGTAGTAGCTTGGCAGGTTTTTATGAGTGGACCCCCACAGAAGGAAACAAAATGAGTACAGTTCAAAATTTAAGACATCAGGGATGAAATCTGTTGTGAATGGTGGATGCACACTGATCTGTCAGTACTTCATGGATGTGATAGAGACAAACAGTCTTGGGAGAGCCTAAGTGGGCCTTAAAACATCCACAGGATGTTGTTTAGCTGCAAGAGAAAAGGAGGAGCTGATGAAAGGGTGCATGGTGGAAGAGGGACACGTCAGAGCTAATGGATGAGGTTTGTGCCTGCCAAGGCTGGAGAAACTGGGACTCAGTGCTGGGATTCAAATGAATGTTTGAGTTGTGCTTTCAAAAGGTCAGACTGGACACAAGAAGTACAAGAATCAGGTTTGGCCTAGCAAGCATAAACCTAGAGAGAAAGATGTAGAAAGACACGATGTCTAGAAAGACATAACGCCTAGAAAGAAATGGGCTTAGAACCTGGGATGGGGGTGCTAAAGCAGGGGTCACACCTTTAGTCTTTGTTGTGCAAGATGCTGCTGGCATGAAAGAGTCCCCCATGAAAGAGTACTTGAAAAGGGAAACACTTCTGAGACTGCTTATACCTCAGTGCACAAGCAAAATATTGGGAAAATTGAGAAAAACAGAAGACAAAAGAACAAAAACTCCTCTTTAAAGGTTTTGTGGCTTTTAGGGGGCTTTTTTCCTCCCTACAAAGTTAGTAAACTCATAGTTCAATAAATAAACTAATAAAAACAAATAATTTCTTTTTGTCATACATATACGCTCCATTTTTGTGTGTCATTGTGGGAACAGAATAAGAGAAACTTAGGTATGGAGCTACTTACACAAACTTGTAGGAGTAACTTTTTGAGAGCCTGAACATTTGCAACTCAAATGTTACCATGAGCAAAAATAGAAAGGACAGTATGCATGCTACTGCAAAGCAATTTTTATATTATAAATATGTTTAGGTGGTATTTAAATTATCACCAGAGCTCTGACCTTGATTACAAATGATCATAAAGTAAAGAACACTTTGAAGTGCCCCAAATTGTAGATCAAAATGCTTGTGTATTCATCACTTTGACTAAGATCCAGCCAAGATTTTCTTGGCTAATAAAGACTGTAAATTAAATAGAAAACAGGCCCAGTAAAGGAGAGGTCACGGCTGCTTTTTTAAATGCTTACAGTCCTTTAGGGCAGGATGTCTGTGCTGCTTTAATTGTTCAGAGTTTCACTTTCTGCCATGGGAGCTGCAAATGTGCAAGCCTCTGTCTCATAATGCTGCAATATAAACCTCCATTTAAACTTGATGGGTCCCTTCTCATTGGAGTTTTATTTTCCAAGCACTTTTGTGATGTGCTCTTTTATGAGCAGTGTGAATAAATACGATAGCAATATTACCTATGCAAATGGGCAGAACTAAAATATCTAGGGTTAAGGAAAAACAACAAAAAAGATGCTTTAAAACAGAATCAAACACCTCAAATATTAGCTACATTTTTCTTACTTTAATAATGAATTTGTTCTAATCTTCCTGCCAGTCAGAATTTCTCTGCAGCATGTACCATGACCTGATTGGCAAAATGTGAAAGTGAGCCTAATTTCAGTCTTTGATTCTTCTTCAGTGTGTAGATCAGTGACCACACTAGGACTGCTCCTACTGAGCAGTCCTAACTTTTAGGAGGATGGGATGCTTTCCTGACCTACCTCCTCCCAGTCCACATGGAGATGAATGACAGGCAACCTGTGAACAAGCTGTGCTTGATAGTGTGAAAATAGACTGTTGTATTAGTACCTACTGATTTATCCTAGAAGGGATGTTATGAGCAGTGCTCTATGTTCTCTAATGAATTGTTTGAGGACTGTTTCCAATCAATCAAGTTTATAGAAAGTCTAGAACACTATGCAAAGGAAGCATCTTTGGGAATCACAGCCCTAAAATATAGGACAAATTCCCACTTTTAATCTTGCTGGAAAGTTGTGATCTACCCAGACTCTAAATGGTTTCTATATTTTAGTGATAAAATCATTATGACTCATCAGAGCAGGACATTGGATGGTCTCTGATTCTGTCATTTTGTGTGCCTGAAAAAGAGCCAAGAATTAAGATTTACAAAGCAGATTATGAATTTTGTACATCTCAGTGAAAAAACATGTTTGTTAAAGAAAAGTGAGCTGCTAGCTGTGCATGTTAGTCCTGCAAGTGATGTAAATGGAAGGGCAGAAGATGGAAAAGGTTCAATGGATTGTGTGATATCTGGCAAAACACTCCATCCTTATCATTCTAAATTAAGACTTCAACTGTGTTAGAAAAGTGCAGATTTCTCATGACTAACCCAGATATTAAGCCTTTACTATTTAGGGTGTCAGGATACTATTTGGTAAAATGCACTCTTTCAGGAATGATAATACAGAAGAAAATAGACAATAGCCAGTACTTCATATTATAGTACAGGTTCTCTGTAAAATTCATGTTCTTCCTAATGATTTTTTCCTGTCTAAGCTGAGGGTTCACCAGAATCTGTTTTCAGTTACATCTTGTAAATCTGGAGTAATAATATGAGTCCATAGAATTGATAAGGATTTTGTAAAAGCTGAAGTCACAAGACATTCCTATGCTCCCTGTATTTTGCGCTGTGCTTTTTCTTTGTCTCCTTCCTTGCCACTTATTTTTTCTAAACCTCTGTACTTATTTTATTCCATGTTCTCCTACTCATTCCTATTGTTGTTTTTTATGGCTTTAGGTGGGTGGTTAGCTGGCATTAGGAAGAAAAGCCACACAGGAATATATCCACATATAGTACTAGCCAGAGCACCATGTCTCCTCTTGGTTACCTCAATGTCATTATGAAACATGCTATATATCTATTATTTAAACAATATTAAACAGTAGGGAAAAAAAAGAGCACTGTGTTTTTTCTGATGCTGTCATCTATTACAAAATCCTACAAACAGAGAAAAGGAGCAGTTAAATGAGTACCTTAATTCCTTGCTATTGAAAAGCTGTTACTATAACAAACAGCAGCAAGACTTTTAAATCAGGCCTCTGGAACAAAGCATTCCAGTGTCATTTTTACATTAGTGATTGCAGTTGATGTCATTTTCACAAAACAAAATTATAACCAAAATGGATATTTCAGGTCAAAGTGCCACAAAGAGTATATAGATACATTTCCATCAATAAATCTGCCCTCTTCCTGCCCTGACATAAGTGTTCAACCCCTTGTGATTGACGTTTTTACCACTAAATTATACTATGTCTGCTTCTAGAAGAAATGTCTCCATTACAAAATTAGCTAACCATCAACATAACATAAAATAACTTCAACATGGTGTCATTTCACAAGAATATTGATTCTCACAGACTTACTGGATTAAATCCTGGTTTCCCATAAAAGGAGCAGCCATTATGTCTTTGGTAGACAGAAAAATATATATTGTGGAAAGATGTATTTGGGGTGATTAAAACTTCATTGCTGAGCTCAGAAGCACAGGATTTAGTCCTGTGGCAATCTGAAACAAAGAAAATGGCCAAAATATTAGTTTGATTTATACATAAGGATAAGGCTAAAACCCAGCTAACAGTCTGTCATTTTATTTTCCTCTGCTGGAAGATACTTTTGACTATTGGTTTCATAGAAAAAGTCATCAATTATTCTAGATTGACTACTGAATCTGCCAAAATAATTTCAAGGCCTTGTGCATGTAACTTTCCCTTCATTTTCCTCACCTTTAGTGCTAATAGAATTCCTCATACCTCACAGGATGTTGTGACTACTACCTGAAAAGACTTTGAAGTTCTTAGATTAGCAAAGCTATTTGAGAGCAAACAATCATGACATGCAGTTCTGGTTTGTATATCAAAACTGTGGAATGAAAAGCTAATTAGAGAACAGATTTTTTTATGACCCTCTCTACTTCACCTTTATAGAGTTGCGCTATATTTAGCATTGAAATAACAGTGGGCAAAACTCATTCTGGGCACAACTTTGTGATTTTAATGAAATTATATTGGGGATAAATTTGTCCCAGTTCTTTTCAACCACTTGCACATCAGAGAATTTCCTAAAGGAAATGACCACAATTCACTCTTGATACATGCAATATTTTGAGTTTCACCCCGATTCCTTCAAACACAGGCAAAGCAAGTAAGCAAGGCAAATGTAAATTGTTGCATACATTGTACTATCCTGAAGGCTCTATTCTGCTGAGGGCTGCTGGTGTGCTCAGAGAGCAGGGGTAAGGTGAACAGCTGCCAGATTTCTCACTTTCAATCAAGTACTTTTCATGTCTGTTCATCAAACAAGAGACTTTACAATCCAATTGGTGCTGCACTCGCGTGTAGAGAAGAATTGGGTACCGTGCCAGTTCCAGGAAGACTGGCAGTGACGAGGTGCAAAAGACATGGGGGAAGCACGAGGCTGCTGGGCAGGATTGCAATTACAACGTCTGTGCATGATAGGCTTGTATTCCTTGCAAAGCAGCTCTGATGGAAAAGCACTGTCCCTCAGCCATAGCTTGTGTTTGTGGAGGCAGGGGGACGAGTGGGGCTCAGCAGCTCCTCCTGTTCTGCCTCTGTGTGGCAGGAAAAAGAACATTTTCACCTTGGGAGAATGATAGTGTAGAGCTGCCTGCTAGTGAAGGATAGTCTGTCACCATTCATCCCTGCCCATTAAGGCTCGAAGAGGACAATGTTACTAGTCTCTGCCCATTCAATCCTTTTTTGTTGGCACATTACTATTTTATCATTTTGATCTTCTCCCTACTGAAGATAAAAGACACCATGGGCGGGATTCATGAATGACTACTGTTATTTATCGACCCAGGACTTTTTGAACATTTTTCCCCTCTGATTCATGAACCACTTTTCCATATTCGAAAAGCAGTTCATAAATCGTTCAGCACCAGCAGAAATTAATAATAATGAATTCATTTACATAAAAGGACTCATCCTGCCAGTTGCTGATAATGTTTGAAGCCAGAACCTTGTCGGCAAACAGGATTTTTGCTGGCAGTGCAGGAAATAATCTTTTGTTTATAAATTAATTAAAACATACTTTTTCCTCTGCTTTAGAGCTGCTATAGGGGTATTGGGCAACATATTATGCATTTTATTTTATTTTTTTAAACAAATGGTATTGCCCAGAGTGGAAAGAGGGATATTTGGTAGCATTAGAATTTTAAGAGAGGAATATGTTTTGATTTGTTTAATTTTTTTGAGTGAGGATTTCTTCTAAAGCCATTGGCAGCTGCATTTCACAGTGGTTGGTTTGAACATATTCTTTCCTGTGGATCCATGTGTGTTCACTCTCTCCCTTCCCAAGTTTCATCCTGAGTTTCAAATTCAAGTGAACTTAAAATCTCAACAAGAACCTCCCACGTTTCCTCTGGACTCCAACCCACGAGTTTCACACGATTCCAATGCAAAACTATCTATAATCAGTCCCAGGTTTGTTTTTGGGAAGGAGGGATGACCCTGAGTGAACATTTCCATAATGCCAGTGAAGGGGTAGAATTTGGCAATGGATGTTTAATGCCCCACATTTCCACACATGTGCTGTATGTGTGTGTTTCATTATGTCTGAATGCCAAGAAGTAGTCCCCCTTCCCCAACATCTGATATACATAATTTACCCTAATGGAACTCCATCAGACCTACATTGCTGTAAGAGAATGAAGGTTTTGAAGCATAAGGGTAGGATTTCACAACGTACTAAACCCTAAACTGAGTTGCAGGTTGTTGCTGTGAAGAGAGGCTTGGTCCCTGTTGCCAAACTTCATGGTCCTGCTGTGGCACAAATCCAAGAGAAAAATAACATGTACAAGGCCATCCCATAAACTTTTCTCTGGATCACCAGCCCAGCAGGGTCATTGCTACATGTTCCTCACCTCAGCTCTTACCTGGGTGGCCTTGGACTCCTCCAGGTCACTCTATGCAGCCAGAGAGTTTCTGTAGCTCCTGCGAAGCATCTTCTCTCCCCATGTGCTGTTCATGGAGATTACACGCCTATGACAAAGTTCAGTTTCCATTTCAGAGCCCAAACCTACAAACTATGCACAGCAACAGCCAACATTGCCATATTTTAATTTGCTTTTTGCATTCAGGCCCAGCTCTTTCCAGAAAAAGCTAGGAAAGCCTCGTACATAGTGCTTTCATGAGTCACATAGGATAGCACTCAGAGACATTTGCAAGGAGGGAAATGAAATAGCCATAGGAACATTTCACACGATAAAAAATAGTCTCATTATCTCTTAGTAATTTGAAAAGAGTAAAATACTTGAGTGTCAACTATCATTGGAAGGGAGTAAAAATACTTCTTAGCTTGTTTACTTCTTTATGTACAGCACCATTATAAGAAATTGGGATATGGGACATGATTTGCTGGTTTATCCAATATCTTAGTGCTGAAATTAGTCATTTGATGTTCTGATTTTTATTTGTATTTAAGCTTTTCTTTGGCAAACACAAGGTATTATAACATAGAAAGACTAGAAGTTGGAAATGCATATTACTATTCTGATCTGCATCACATGTATGTATATGGCTTCAATAGAAAAGCCACTCTTAAAAACAACAACAAAAGGCCTGGATTGTCTGTTCCTACTTTTGCTCTTAATTGGTGACATCTGGGTTTGTTGTGATTGAATGAAACTTTTATTTTGTGTTTTTGAGGAGGAAGAGTTGGCTGACTAGTTGTCTTTATATGGTTTAATTTCCTCTCATGTCCCCTTCATTTTATTGTTTGAAGACTTCTAAGGTAAACAATAATGGAGCCAAAAGAGCTCTCCAGACAGTTCACTGGACTGTTCTGAGCCTGTACCACTTACCTGCAGCATGAACCCGGACAGCTCACTTCAACTTTATGTCTTCATCTGTAAAACAGAGTTAATAATTCAACTTAGAATATTTTAAGTTAGATTCACCTAAATCAGCATATAAACCCAATATATTATATTATTATTATTCAGATCACTTTTGTTATATAAACTTCTATAAGTAACAAGTGGCACGTTGCTTCTCCATTGTGCTTGATATGAGTTTGGGTAATTATTGATATTGCCAGTTATTGCCAGCTTATATCAGTGTGTGACCAGAACCAGCTATCACAGGGCTGTCATGGCTGTATTTGTTACAACATTTGATCCTTCACCTTAGCAACTATATATTTCACTAAAAGAAGGGGATATAAAAAGGAGAATATTTGGGTGTGAATCAGAAAACAGAAATTGGAATCAAGCTTCTCAGCAGAAAACATCTGAAGGACTGGGGAAAGTTCTGTCTGTGGCAGTAAAATGACATGCTAAGCAGACTGAAAGGAACATTCATAATGTTGGGAGCCCACTTTCCTCAGTGCATAAATTCAAGACAATGAAAATGTAATGAATAAAGCATTTAGAGAGGTGATTGTGACAAGGACAGGATGGGGGAGGGATGCTGGATCTTACTGTCAAGTATTTCAAGTTAAACTGTGTTTACTACTGGAGAGGAGACATCAAACTGGGAAATAATTTAGGCTTAAGGTTCCCCAAAATACATTCCTGTCCAAGCAAGCCAGCTGTCAAACTGAGACTGCAAACAGAATCGGGTGCTTTGACTGTGTAAGACCCTGATTCCTCATAACATTCAGCTGCATGAGAAGGATCTTTAGCAATATGCAAAGGGTCTGAGCTATTGCACGTCAGACAGGCTTTTGAAAACATCCTGCTGCAAGTGAAACTGAAGTATAAAAATGTATCAGCCCTGAACAAATGCCTGTTGGGAGCTGCAAAGAGCCGCTAAGTCTTGATCCCTGTAGGAGCTGCAGATGTTGCTGGAAGCCACTACTAACAAGAAGCCAAGTGTGTAGCTGGAGCTGCTCAGCACCTCTGGGGATTTGGCCTTCAATTTGAGCAGCCCACAGACCCCAAAGCCCAATCCTAGGAGGCTTCGGAATAAGGTTTAAGGGGGTAGGGAAATCTGAGGCAAGCTTTCAAACCTTCTCAATTAGTTTTAGTAAGGATTTTCAAAGTTGTCTTCATGAGGAAAAAGGCTAGAAAAGGAACTTGCTTAAAGGAAATCTGAAAATCTGGGTTCTTTTCCTGTGCTCTCCAAACGCAGCAACAGAGTTTTCAAGAATGGGGGCAGGTTACAAAGGCAAGTTGGAGAAGAAAGATATAATAAAGGCAAATGTTTTATTGTCAGAATCAACATGAAAATGCAATCATGCCAAATGCTTCTGTTACATATTTTCATACTTCTTCAAAAATCTTCATGTTTTCCGGTTATCAAATAATCCAAAGATTTTAAAAAGCAAATAAACTTTTTGAAAAGTTTCTGCCAAACACAGGAGATTCTACCAAGTGATCTAAGTGGAAAATACTGTAGCCATCTAAAGCAAATGGCAAATTTTAAGAAGTACTTGCTCTATGGCTTTTAGGTTTTTTTCTGTTGTGTTTTTTTGCTTTGTGTACTGGAGAGCATTCACCAGGAGATGCCAAATGTTTTCTCACTAGTTTCCAGGGAGAAGGAGGACTTGAAGCTGTAGTAGAAATCCTATAACCTTCATTCAGTACATGCAGTGCTCTGACCTTTGACAGATCATCAACTGTATTTCCCAAAATGCTGATAAGAGGCATGGTTATGAGATTAGGAAAAAAAAAAAGAAATCCAAGAAACAAGAAATTGAAATCCTCAGCACACTTGGATTCTTGATTTTCAGATGGTGATTTCTGAATGTTGAGGGATTAAGTCTTGGGGTATATTTTTGGGATCATACTTCCAAGCTTCCTATATAAACATGAGACCTAGAAAGTTTTGTTTTACCTCTAAAAAAATTCTTTTTGCATCTGCAGGAGCTGAGGGTTTAAATAAAGCATCAAATACCTCAAAGTTCTGATAAAATCATAAGAACTGGCAATGCTGCCTATAAGGAGCAAAACTCAGTTCAGAGCTAGTAGAAGAGGAGGAGGGACAAAGTACTGTACAAGACATGAGAATGTTATGAAATCTTACCTGTTTGGAAAGACTGCATTTTTTTTCATTAGGTTTGCACTGTTGTGAGTGACTATCTCAGCTTTCAGGTGCCAAAGCAGGAGTTTTTGTGGGCCTCTCTGAGGCTAAACTATTCACTAGCAATTTCAGTTCATTCCCACTTTTTCAGATTGTATGTTTCTTTTGCATCTGATTTTTTTGTCTTTGTCAGACTATTCTGCTGAATTTTCTTTTAAATAGGAAACTCTTATTCCCTCCTTTCTTCCCTCTGGGATGGTTTGCTACTGAGCTACCAAGGGTCCCAGCACAGCTCCTTCTCCCCCAGAGCACAGGCATTCCCCTTAGCAGGAAAAGATGGGCAGCCAGATCATGCTGTCCTGCCTTGGGTGCTTGTGTTTGCTGAAATCCACCTGTCCCCAAGGCATGGGATGTCCCCTAATAAGAGAGCTTTCCTCAAGTGCTGTGGTGTTTCCCAGAGAGCTGAAAGGAAGGCTCCTCTTTTTGGCACCCACCTTTTACCTGAGAAAACAAAGAGGCCATCTATCCAACACCTGCCTCCATGAAGGAAGCAAGAAGGTGAGAGGAGGAGAAGGGGAAAACGAAGGGAAAGAGGAAAGAGGAAATGGAAAGGGAAAAGAGAAAGGAGCAAGATCTCAGTATGAGCATGGCTGGTGACTTGCATCAGTGCCACTGTAAATTAGCTGTGTTTGAAGCAGGCCAGGCAGGCATCAGAACAAGTCAGAAATGGTGAGATGGAAGGATCATCTGGGCAAGGCTGCCCAGATATTTTTGAACTGACAGATAAGTACCAACTTTTAAAACTTCTCATATATTACCAGACACCAAATTTCTCACTGTCAAAAGGACAACTATTTCTAAGGACCTCTCTCTCTTCAACCACCTGCAGAGTGGGAAGATCTCACCTGTATTCCTCACTAAGATATGCATTATTGAACCTGTTCTTAAAATCTGTTTGGGGTGAGACAACATAATTACTTTCTAGGGAGCTTCCAGTGCACTTCCAGTGCTACTCAGAAGGAAACTCTTCCTGATACCCCTCACAAGGTATCATCTCTGTTTTCCCTGGCAGACATGAAAGAAAATGGAAGGCAGTTCTAAGACCTCCTTCCTCCCTTGTGCTTCTCCGTTCAGCTCCAAACACCATCTTGCAACAAACAGGGAATGGTATTCTAGTGCATCTAGAACAGAAAGTTTCTCTCAAGCATTAGGAAACAATCTCAAATAGCATAAGAAACAGAAATAGTGATGTAACCCTACTGGAATATTTAATTTCACTGTCAGAAGGGAGGCAGCTGTGAGTTTAACTATTTTATAAGCTCTTTCAAATACAAGAAGGATTACATAGTAAATGATAGATGTATTTGTCTTAAACATATGCATGTAGTTATTTAATTGGTATTTCCAATAAGTGGCTTGAATATATGATTATATGATAACCAGATCTAAGATTTATGTAATATTTATCTAATTTAGCTATCTAGAAAATACATTGAAGTTGCTTTATACTTTTTAAGGTCAAAAGTATTACAGTTTTAAACCTCTCATACAAAGATAGAAAGCATATGGTCCATGTTTCAATGGGATTTGTTAAAAACTTGAGATATTCAAGAAAATACAGTCAGGCATTCATTTGATGTCTGGTGTTTACACCTGTGTCACAGAAGAGAGAAACAGAAATGGTTACAAATTTTAAGATGGGATGTGGCTGATGAGGTCATTGGTGACCTCAGTTTCACTATTGGGTATAGCTCAAGATTACTGCTAGACCAAATATAGAGATACTTGTACTTGTGCTCAAAATCCAGTCCTGCCTCAGGCAGCCACTGTTTTTAGATTCCTGAAGACATATGAACACTGATCAAAGTATTGACTAGGTATCAAATTATAATATCACAATCCTTGCAATCAGACTAAGAAAGTCAGAATCACTTACTTAGGTAGCAAGGGCTTTAATTGTAGGATTATGAAAATCTGGGATGCAACAAAATAGAGTATAAAATGCAATAAAATTTAGCAAAAACTGCAACTACTTGAACTAATATAATACCAGGCTGCTAAAGAAATGCTAAGACTGCTACCTCCTAGTCTGTTTTCATTTACAAGTTCACTTTGGAAATGTTGAAGAATCTGCACGTATTGGAAAACTGCTCACTCACTGAAACCAGCTATTTTTAAGATTTTATTTAAGGGAGATAATGTATAAGACGAAATTTATGCCAGGCATGAAGTAATTTTAACCAATACATTTGAAGTCTATAATACAAAATATTGAAAAATTATATGTAGAGAAATCTCAAGTAATGAGATGTTAAAATTCCTTGGAACCTAGAAACTCTTCTATTCATTCTGTTCTTCTTCTTTCAACCTCACTGTGGGAGGCTCCATCTCTGACATCTTTATATATGATGTTCTCATTTCAAAATGCCACTGAACCTTCAAATGAACACTTGCCTATGATCTCTGAATACAAAAAACCTTAAATCAAGGTTTTTATATTTTAGTGCACTCAGCCATAATATGCAGTGAAAGAATTTTGGTATTTAGTCTGGGTCTTATTTCAGAAGAAAGGAAAAGTCGACTCTCAAAAATGAAAACAATAGTCCAGTAGAATGAAATACAAGCAGCACTGGATAATTTCTAAAAAGGATATTTTAAACATATATTGAAAAGAAAGGGAAATGAAAAATCCTTTAGAAAGTTAAATCTGGAGTAAAATACAGTATTTTCCTATAAGAATTGTTGTATGTTGCCATTAAAGAATGAAAACAAAATGAATTAGGGTGAGCAGTGTTTGTACAGTATTTGCAGGTTGGCACCTACTCTCAGTGTTGGCACGGATGGGACTTACATGAAGAGCTGGTGGACATTAGGGGAAAGCAAACAAGGACAGCCTGATGTTCTGTGCTGGACCCAAAATTATTATGAACACACTCCTTTTACATGCTTTAAACCAATCCCTTTTTTTCTCATCGAGCTATAGAGATTTTATAACTCTAAACATGTTCTGAGGCCATTTGTTAGAACAGACCACTCCTATACTGCCCTTCATTAATCACCTGTACACATACAATTTAATATGACATAAACAAACTAAACCAATTGCCTCGGAAACTTGATTGAATAATGCAGATTATCTACTGAAGTCTCAAGCCAACCTTGTATTTTCTTTTTTGAGATTGCCTCTTAAAGTGTTGATTTCTCACTGCTTTGCTTTATTTTGGTTATCCAAATTAAGATACAGGGAAATGTGTCTCCTTATTTTTCCAACAGATAGTTAAGCTTAGCACCAAGCCTTTGTTTCATTTCACTCATTGTGGAATTATCCATCAAATCTCAAATTGTACTGCTAAAAAATTTGTCATACACTATGAGTTTCCAGCTAATGCACAACAGAATTTATAGAATTTCCACAGGATCAATGCATCAGGTGTGGAACTGTGAGTTTTCAGCAACCTCTCACAGGCTGTTGTAAGCGGCAGCATTAGTGAGTGTCACTTCTCTTTTCTATGCTTGGGATAGGTGTCCACTGGGCATTTCTTCTTGAAGCTTTTACTGGCTTTGAGTGTCAACCTGGTTGAAGCAGAATCTGGCTACAATGCTGTGTAAAAGGTACAATGACTGTAAAGCTAAGATTGTTTCTGCCTTTCATCCTTTCAACAGGATTTCTGCCTGAACTGTAGTAGTATGAAACAAAGCTCACCATACTTAAATAACCTTCAAACCCGCAAAGAAGATAAAGCCTATCAACACAAAAATGTTAAATCTTAACTGGAGGCAGAAACAACAAAAACACAGGTACCTCCCTCCTTCTGACAAATCCTAAGCTCTGTAACTATATTAGTAACTATATTAGTATATCTGTAACAATATTGGGATTTTTGTACCTTAACTTGGCGAGTGTAAGTGACTCACATGGGAGCTGTGCAGCTCTGGGAAGCAGAAGAAAGCACACCCTTAACGTTTTACATGTGTGCATTGAACTTGCAGATGTCAGCAGGGCCAAGGCAGCCAGAGGGAGAACCTTGAGTGGCTGCAGTTCCCGGGGCACAGGCAGCACTGAGCACTCAGGCCAGGGCAGCTGCTGCCCTGTGTGTGGCAGGATGCACTGCTCACATCCTCCCCTCTGCTGCTGCAGGTTGCTGGCAGTGCTCAGCAGCTCCCTTGGACTGCACAGGCTGCTGGAACAGCTCCAGTGCTCTGCAGAAAAGTGAACACCTGAAACAACTCTGCTGATGAAAATAAAAGGAAGATGAACAAAAGAGCAGTGCAATACTCAGAACAGACTACTACAGTCTTCTCTAATTTTCAGAATGTAACTTCAGCCTGTAGAATGGTGTTACATCATGGCAGTTGAATAAGTCAGCATTTGAGGTACACTAGACACAACAACTCACTATCCTTAATTTGGAATAATTCAAATGCTCTGACTTCAGCAGATGTAATGAATGTTAATGATTTGCATTCTGATATTTCAGGAATAGATGCAACAGAAGAGGAAAGAAATCAGAAAGGAATGAAACTAGGCTCGCATCTAGAGCACCAAATTTTTTTACAGGTGGTAGGTCATATTTGCCATTTTCAAATTAGTCTGAGTGAAAAACTAAAAGTTAAGAGAGTTACTGGTTTCCACAGCAAGTCCTTTTCAGCTAAAGAGGATACCAGCATCATGCCATCCAATAATATACACAGATGTAAAAGCTCTTATGAGAGTATTATGAATGTGAAGATACAGAAGACAGGTGTAGCTGTGGAAAATAAATAAATGAATTTTTCAGGACCATTCAAAGCCACTAAATAATATAGATTATTATGATCAGAAAATGATAAGGATTTTCACATAATAAAAATAAAAATGCTTGGAAAAACCTGTAAACACCTACAAGTTTAGATACAACTCAAATGAATTTCAGCTAAATATTCAGACCTGAAAGAAAGAATTGTACACAAGGGATCTGTCTTAAAGAGATTTTAACACTTTTTGATTTTAGATACTTGGCTAAAATGCTGCAAAAAATAATAACTAAGTGGCTTTAGGATTAAGAGGCACCTAGAAACATACTATCACACACAAAGGAGTTCTCAGTAACAACTACACAAAAGTTTTCTAACCTCAACCTTTACTATAGAGTTTGAGAGTGATTTTTTTGTGTGTTTCAGCAGAGGTTCAATGGTCTATATTTTAAAACTGTATGTTCTCTAAATTCATTGTTATTATTGCTCCAACCATCACTTTTTTTTCAGAAAGACATTAAAGACTGAACAAAGATTGCTAAGTGCACGAAACGTTAAGAAAACAAATTAAATATGTAGCTATTTAAACTATCCTCCAGCTGTAGAGCACACAACTTCCTTTGTATGAGTACAAGCAAATATGTGGGGTATTGGGAGGATAAGTCTTGGTTTGTCATTGTTTGTGATGTTGACTGCCCAGCAACACGTATGGCAGTGACGAGGCTAAAGTTTCCCCTGGAGGAACAGAGGAAACCTTTCCTTCCCCAAAGGTATTGCCTCAGCTGCTGGGAAAAGATACAAGTTGCTCCAGGTGAGGCTGTAGGTGGGTTGATTGAGGTAGTCCAGCAATGAGGAATTCTGCTGGGATCAATTAGGATAACCCAGATACAAAAAAAGTAAGGATATTGCATTTGCTCCTTTACTGCTTCTGGTTTCCCACTCTTGACTCCAAGCTCTGGGTTGCAGAACTGAGTCTTGAGCAGCACAGTGAGGCTGATCTGTTGTTACCAGTTTGTGTGTGCAGTACCTCGAGAAATTAATTTCTCTGCAAGCACTAAAACCTCCTTCCTTTTAGAGCTGCATAACAAAAAATATAAACCTCAATATCTTAATGTAGTTCCCCTTCCTCCCTACTATACCCCTTCTTATTTCAATTTTTAGACCCAGATCTGACGACGGGATAAGCAATCATTCATCACAGGATGCAGAGCCAGAAATGTTTTCTCTGAAGTCATTGGCTTCTGGAACAGTTTTATCAAGAAAAAACCTAGCATGTTTCCTAAGTTACAATATAATTGTCATTATTTTTAGAAATAATATCAAAAATTAAAATATACACATTATTAACAACATGTTAACAGCAGGAAAATTATCATGCTGTGTTTAAAACTTTGTATGTGTGTCAGCTTTTCAACACTGCTTTGACAGAAGGAAATTTCAAGCTTCCAAGTCTAGAACTAAAAACCCCAAGAAAGCTATAAAGTAGAAAAATGGGGATCACAAAGCCCAGGCTTGCTTCAATATAGTATTGAGTGGTTTGGTTTTGTGGTTCTTTTCCTCCACACCAGGACTGCAATGGTCTGAGCAGCACTTGCTGCTGGAACTGAGCCTTCACCCCATGAGCTGGAGCCTTCCTACAATGCACTCCAGCTTTCTGAACAGAGGACAACTGCCATTTAAAACACAGTCTTTTTGTCCAATATCAAATCCCAAAACATTTGGAATGGGGAAAATAGAGGGGGAGCTCAGTGTCCCAGCAGAACTCACTGAAGAATGTTTCCTTTAGTACTACAATATTCACATTTCTTCCTTTCAGTCAATCTCTTTGCACCTTTTATTTGAATGAAAGATAGTCAGGGATTAAAATTACTATTGCCTGGTTCCTCTATATTATATAATCAGGTACAAGTAAAACCCCTGAGGCAGAACAAAGCTTTATTGACTGGAAGCAGACACAAACCTGTCCTATTATAATTAGGGAGAGTTTTGAATTGGTTTCAAGGGACTGTCAGAAATAGACCTCAGAAAGGATGCATGAAATATCTTGTCTTTTGCAGATCCTCCAAAGCTATGTGCTCTTCGAGCACACAGTAACATGTTCCAGTTCAAAAGAGCAGAAAACCATGAAACACATGAAGCTGCTTTACCAAGGAGGAAACCCACTGTACACAAAGATACAAGCTTTCCAGAGAAAGAAAGGTGTAGGGGAGAAAACCCCCAAGAAAAACCAACCAACCAATCAACCAAATAGTTCTGGTAAAACAAAACAAAACAAAACAAAACAAAAAAAAAACAAACCCCAAAACACAAACAATAACAACAACAACAAAAAAATAAAATAAAAAAAATAATAAAAGAAAAGAAAGGAAAAGAAACAAAATAAGCAGCAGAAAAGAAGAAGGAAAAAATCTCTCTTAGTTCCGGAAAACAAACAACCAACAACAACAAAATCCAACCCAGAATAAAATTCTTTTTTTTTTTTCTGAAAAATGAAATCTGTTCTAACAATATGCCTACCCGTACTTTCATGGCTGCCTCACAGCTCATAAATTAAGCAAGTCCTAACCTGAGCACACTTAATGCTGAAACAGGCACAATGTTTGATTCTGTAGGCTCCATTCATCCTATGATCTATGAAGGTGTTAAAATACCTTATGTTTGAGGAAAATTAACCAAAGAAGAATGGAACAAGACTCATGCCTTTGAGGTCCCTCTGGCATTACTTCTAACAGGACATGTGTAAACACTGCTGTTCTGGACTAATTTCAAATGGAAAGCAGAGTTAATAAAGAAAACAAAAGCGTCCTAGCATTAGTTAGAAAAATTATTGTTTCCGTCCCCTTTTAAATATTTTAGACATGTACTGGTGAAACTGTCTTCCACCAAACACATCACCTCTAAACAGATCATGTGCATGGCTCTCCAGCATCACCTAAAAACACACGGTGCTCACAATGCAATTTTCACAAGTTGGGCTTTTTTTCCAGAAACCACATTAGTACTGCATTTCAGTGTGGTTGTTTTAGTTTATTTCCCATTTGAACTGAGATCCTTTTAAGCAGAAAACTCTACTGCTTTACAGAATTCTCATTTCTCGGTGCTTAACATTCTTCTACAGACAAAGACTTAATAACTCCTCAAGCAACATAGTGAATTGATAAAAAAGGACTATTGCAATCATCACTTCCACAGTAGCCATTACAGTGGCATATTTATATTGTAAGACATGGTGGGATACGGTTTCCTGTACAGTCAGCTCTGCAAAGCAGAAGGGGAAGGTGGTCTGGAAAGTAGCAACACAACAACAGTGAACATGTGAAATGTCTCTTTATGCATTCCCCTGGTATGTGCCCGTCTGAGACAACACTGCTGCCATTGTACAACATGAAAAAATGATGTCAATTTCCATCAAAGAACAGCAGAAAAGGAGAGATTTTTATTGTGTTTAGCCTGAGTTCAAAGCTCGGGGTAACACACTTATGGATGAACAGAATAAACACTTGCACTTAGGCTTACTGTATAGAGCTTAACGAACACATATGAAGATCATATAAATAATTCACATTACTCAAGAGGTGGTGAGTTGAACAAGTCCCTTCTGGTTAAACTTATTTAAAGATAAGGTGAAGTTAAGTGAGTGATGGCACAGTTGCAGAGGCCACAGTCCAAGGGGAATTTGGACAGTCTAAGTTACACTACCAAAGTGATTTGTGCAAAATTATGTCAACTTACAGATCTTTAGACCTTATGGGAAAAGGAAATGTCTGATCTCTAAAAGAAGTGATACAAGATGAGTATTTTACAAAGTACAATTATGCTTTACTCAATAAACTATTTCTATGAAATAGAACTGGACATCAGCAAAGCATAAAAGGAAACATTACAGTACAGCTGAAGAGCAAGTTCAATGGCAACATGGAAACTCTGTAATACTAAATATTTGAAACAAAAAGCCACCGTAAAATAGATATAATCCTTTTCAGTCAAGTGCTATCAAGTCTCTCTTCTGTAGTACTTTAGGAGAAAGTAATGGATCTACCCTGTATCTGTGTAGTATATTTTAAGCATTTAGTTGAAATTGTAAATATAGAAGGCATTTTTAGAGTAATTACTACATGACAGGGGCTATTGATTTATTATTTTTGGCTGACTATTAGCCCCAACCATCAAATTCATGAACCAATCTATAATGAAGATTTTTGTTCTGGTAAAGAAATAACATCAACAAACTAGGTAGCATTTCATCTGTAAATACTACAATATGCCTGCAGTATTCATCATGTTGCAAGGGTAGGATTATAATGACAATCTGTCTCTCTTTTATTATATAAATATATTATACATATGCTTGATAATTATAAGCAGTATCCTGACCCCAAATTCATTGTTGCAATATTATTCAAGATTCTATAATTTAGAAGCAATAAAACTCAATCACAAGAAAATTTACAAAGCAAAATAATCTCTCTTTTCAGTGCCTTTTAAACACCTTTGTTTTGAATGGTCAAAATGCTAAAAGCATTCCAGCTCAGTAGCTCTGGTTCAAAAACATGTATAACAGTTAACAGTGATGACAAATAGATATAGAAAATAAGCAACAATCCTTGCTGCACTGAACTTTGCAATTTAACACTTAGTTTATATTTAATTAATTCAGAAAGTGAGGAACTTCAAAACTGGCTTTGAACAGGCTGTTTGTTAAAAAAAATAGAACATTTATGTTTTCACTGTTGTTTTTTCAAATGTGATGTGACAAAGTGAAAAAGCTGCATGAAAGTGTGGTTCTTTGTGTGATGGAAGTGGGATGCACCTACTAGTCTCACATCATCAAAGAAACAGACATATATCTATAATTTATGCTTTGCTTTAAGCTTCCGCTGATCCGATGTGGCTTTTTCAGACAACACAGGCAGCCCTGGCACAGCCTGTCAATCATCTGGGCATGCTCAAATTGTAGACCATTAGTAGGAGAGACAGCAAAGTTTCTTTAATGACGCTTTTATATGTGGTGTGTTGGCAGTGAAACAGAGAAGAATTGACTTGATCAATGCATTAGTCTAATCATGGGGTTCCTGCTCTTAATTTCTTTTGTCGGTAATTTCCATACTCAAGCAGCATTCAGGATACTTGTAAAGACACACTTAGAGCACTGCATGATGTATGCAGTCACCTATAAAGCATGTCTTGGATACTGCTCTGTAGGAAACAAGGAAGAAGGATAGGGGGCCAGTCAGATTTTCCTTTGAGCTACTTTTCATGTTGTGAGAATTACAGTACCTTAGTCAAAAAGAGGACATTTCCATCTTTTATATATTACATTCCTCCCCCCAAAAATCCCGTATCTTCCAAAACAACAAAAAAAAGCACACACCAGATGACAGCATGTTTGATTCTAGCAGACTACTACTGAACTAGAAAATATGTCTATTTTTCTGTTAATAGTGTCTAATGAAGAAGTTACACAACAACATTTTAAGGTGTCTGTTTATGGGGAATTATAATTGAACCTTCGTGTGATATTTACAGGGCTCTGCTTGTGGTTTCTGTTCACATTATTAGGATTTCTTCAAAACTTAACTGGTCCCTCTATGGAATTCTAAACAAAAGCAGACTTGAAAATTCTGGCATTGCCCAAACATCACTCCAGAAAATCAGACTCAAGGCATATTTAAAGCAGGAAGTTTCTCTGCTTTCATTAATTTCCAGAACATAACTGATGAAATGCACTGAGTTTAACTGAGAATTTTTGTCAATGTTCTTCACCAAAAGGTTTTACTTACTGAATAAAACACTCTATGAATTCAATTTTTCTGTATTAGAAACTCTGCAGGATACTGTGAGGTGTTTTTAGACTTGCCTTAGAAAAAAATGATCATAAGAAATCTCAGCATTATGAAAATGGTCAAATTATCTCTAATTATAATCTGGAGAAAATTATAGAACTTTTCCAGCAAACTTAATACTATGAAAAAAATACACAGAAATATTTGCAAGAGAAGTAATATTCTTTTTAAAAGCGATCAAATCATGTAAGCATACAAATAAATGTATTTTAATAAGGCTAAAATTACTAGTTAATGACTTTGCTTTGGGGTTTTGTATCTTCAGTGTAAAAATATAAAAATGCTTTTATTAAGGTTGTACTATTATTTTATAAATGAACAAACCCACAAAATCTAATCCATTTAACAATATTATATTTTAACATATCACTTATTGCCTACGCCATTTCTTATTAGTGTACATTCTGGAAAACTGAATAATAACTGATAAAAAAATATACCTTGAATAGCCATTTATAGCTAGGTATGAGGGATAGGAATCACTCTGTGATATCAAAGTAATATAAATTGGGAATTAAAAAGCAAGGGTGTCATTTAAGCAGATGCCTGAATCAACCAAATTCTTACATGCAGGAGATCTCAATGGTTTATAAAATGAACTTGGCATTTTTTCCTCTAGCAAAAACTGCAGAAGGAATGTGAGCTAGTCGGCTTGAGCCAGATTCTGCCTTTGTACTTCTTGTTTCAGGCAGCTAAACTGAGTGCTGAAGGACCTGAACTTTAAAGTTTTTCCTCTGCAGGAAGAAAGGCGGTTTTCTGGACACACAATGGTACCCTTTGCTGGGTGATAAATGCCCCTAACGTGGAGTGATGATTGGCCACTGATGTAAATTGCCCTCTTGCACACCTTAGTCTTAAAGAAATAAAGTACAGTCACTTGGAAGGCAAACAAATGTGAAATAAAAAAAGGCCACAAAGCGTTTTTCATAAGTCTGAAAAACACTCAGGCATTTATTTCCCTTGTCCTTATCTTAGTCCATGACTACTGCATTTCTCTCTCTGCTTCACTGGACTAATTGAGTATCTAAACAAACTAATTAATCACAGGAATTCGTACAAGACGGACAGGTCTGGAGAGGTGATGTTCATCAAAACCCTCAATTTGTTTTTTAATCCCTGCAGCAATTTATTTGCTGAATATGCACTTTTCTCCCTTGAAATTTCCTCGTTGTGGCCAAGGTTAACTGTACACAGGCTCATTCAGTATTTATGATTTTGCATAGTGGAGAAGGGTTTTTTTTCCCTTT
>WEIV01009830.1:86337-132001 GCA_013390005.1 Calyptomena viridis | reverse complement strand
GTGCGCAAACAAGTATTTACCAGGAATTAAATTGAGACCACCAAACACATTTCATAGTGGAGACCAAACAGTCATCAGGCTGAGGCAATTTTAGGTCACTACCAACTTGGGTCTGATTCAAGAAAGCAACCTCAGATAAAAGTCTCTACATCCCATCATCCAAGTCCCTGAGGCATTCAGTCCCTAAGTTCCTTTTCTGCTATAAACATAATTCCTGCATGAGATAAGAAATTTCAATGTACATTCAGTAATCCAGGAAAAGATTAGAAACAGAAAGAAAAAAAGAAAGGCATTTGAAACATTTTGCAGAGACAGAGAAAGTGCAGTGTTCGTGTGAAGAGGTGGGAAGAAGCTTCAGCACTCCTCCCTAATGCAAGAGTAGTTAATTGCTCTATGGGGAGAGCAGGGATCTGTCCTCCAAGAGCTTACATTGCTGACCTAAGGCACTTTATTACTCCACAATGCTCCCTTAATAACATTCCTACCTTAACTTAATAATGATCTTTATGCATTTGTTCACCTTTAAACACTTCACTTCTGCTTTGTTTCTGTCTTCATATTTTTGTTCCTTCTGTGAATCCAAAAGCAAGGGTGAATTGCCTCCTTGCAGAGAGTTGAATCTCCATAATAATGGGTGAATACTTTTAAGAGAACACTGACACGTGCATGCAGCTGTTAGAAGGAGCACAGCAGTGAAGAACACAAGTCTGTCTGTAAGCAACACATACTATGTTGCTAGTAGAAAAGTACCGAATGTATTTGCTATATATTTGCATAGTGTGTTTTAGCTTTCACAGAAAGCTGTTTTCATTTCCTCACCTTTTTTGCACTCACAAATGAAAACTCTTCTTCTCCTCCCCACCCTGAATATTTGCTTTGTAAACAAGGAGGCAGTGACCACGCAACACTACAAACCCCCCTGCAAGAATGGCACACAAAGCAAATGTATATCTGACTAGGAATGTAGTGGTACACTCCTATACACTGTTCAGTACTAGACTTTAGCCCATCCTATGGATGTAATCAAATGTGTCAGAAGTCAGAAATATAAAAAAGATTACTTACCTGATTGTGTGCCTGTAGATAGCACACACCAGCATTTCATTTTAGCTTTCCTTTCATTGCTGTTGAAGAAAGTAGCACTAGTGTTACTGTGCAATGGATAGAAAAGCCACTCTTAGTCAATTCTTCCTACCTACCTACTTTACCACTGAGGCTCGAATTGTCAGGAACTATCCTTCATGGCATGGCTCATTCCTTTACATAGTTATTACTGGTAATAAGCTGTCTCATCTCTAGATGAGACCTTAAAACAAGAAAAGTTTCCTAGTTAGTTTAAACCAAGTCTAAAGCAGTGAGTATGATAAAGAGGTTTAATTATTATGTGTGATAATAGTCAAACCCAGCTCTTCAATAGTGGTTTTTATTCAGTAAAAGTTAATGTTTATAATGGAAATGTGTACATTAGGTGATTTAGAGAGATGAGGAAGAAGTCTGAATCTGAACCCAAATATGGTAATTATAAAAATAGAAATAACTAAGGCTTTGGACTTTTACTATTCTTTAGTGTGGGGTTCAAAATCTAGAGTACATGGAGTTGCACTCATTAATTGAGGTAAGTTGGAAGTATGATTAGTATGTAAATCCAAAACTGAAGTTGGAATCCCAAGTTCAAATTCAGGCCCATTTTTGTTGTTGCACTGAGGCACTATGGATGATTTTGTGTTATTTAATCCAGAAGAAGGTACTCAGTGACTAATGGCCATAAGTGGCTTGTTAGTTCACAATAAGAGGTCTATATTCAGCTCCTCTTCTGGCATCAGACATAATAGTTCACCAACTAAAGAAATATCCAACATATGTAAGACTAATGAGGAAATAAGTCATACATGAAGCTAGTTGTTGTCCACAGAGGTGGGGAAAAGTAGTTGGCTGTCCCTCAGTAGAATGAGGTCAGACTGGAGGAAAAAAAAGGAAAAGATACTAAGCGGACTTACAGACAATAGCATTATAATCTCAGTATTATATTTTGTGATGTTGCAACAGATGATGATTGTGGTGATATGACATGTTCTTTCTGAAAGAAAGTAAGCCCTGGAGTGCTCATGTTCTGCCAGAGCTATTCTGTTCACAGTAGTTACCTCTTAACTTTTTTTTTCAGAATGAAGACATAAAATAGAGCATCTTGCATAAAACACTTTAGAAATACTCTTCCTTCCTAGAAAATGCCTCTTGCCATTCTTGTAACTTGAATAAGTCACTGAAAGCATTTTTTTAAACAGCACTTCCTTCCATTTGCTTGCTCATTTGTGGTTGAAGTATATTTATTCACTTCGTAGCTCTCATCCTGCCAAGGAGCAAACACGCAACACGGGCCTCTAAAATAAGTGACAGAGCTACAGAAGGCAGTTTCTGTTATCCCCCTGTAAATGTGGAACGGGGCCCAGTTCCACAATTTGTTTCATCTCTTGGTTCCTTTTTAGACGACTTCAATGGACGCCAAGGCACCTGAACTGGACTGAGTTCCCTAAAACTCTTGGATCTTACCCTCACTAACGAACAGAGACTCACGCTAAAATAAATTATAATAGTAATAAATTCAAAACTTTGATAAAGTGGGCTACAAGATATTCCATTGTTATCAGTATTTGCAGTGTAGAATTAAGGGACAAGCAGTCAGAAAGACTGAGCATGATCTCCATGTATAGCCACAAGGCCTGCAATTTAGCTTTTTGAGAACAAGTAATGATCTTCTGTGGCAAGCAAATATTCTTCACACAAAAGAGCTTGAAACTCTCAGTTGGCAAAAAAATTTTAATGGAAAATGTCTCACTTGCTAGAACCTACCTTTGATGATATGGACTTGCAAAAGTTACAAAAGCAGAAGATTTCATAAGTACCTTTGGGGCATGAACAGTCTGTGGCAGTGGGAACATTTTCCATCACTTGTCTTACCTTTCCCTAAGGATTTTTAATGGAAGTGTTGAAGGTGATGCATCCAAATATTTGTCTCCTCCTATGACTGTTAGAAGTACACTGCAGTGAGTGAAACTAAAGCCCACAAACATGAACAACAGGTTCTGCCTTTGGATAATGGCCAGTGCCAAGCAATGGCTTGACCTGAACACAACTGTGGTGACAGAGATCATCTGGAGGAGTGTTTTAGTGCCCCGCACCACCTTGGATGTAACATTCTCTGCCTTTCTATCTGGCAGCATCACTCTGATGAAAAAAGAGCAGACGTATCTCTGTGGCAGGTAGACCTGAAATTACGCAAGAAAGAGTATGACGAGACATTTCCACCTTGCACTTCTGTGGAAATCTTTTTTGCTGTTTCAGTTTTGTTGTGTATACAACCCTTGTTTTTCATGGGGTGATGAAGTGCAAGATCCAGCATCTAGTCAGTGGCCATCATTGGAAGATGATAAAAAAATATCAATCCTTAAAAATTACAAGGTCTTTTCTTCAGCAATGCAGCCAGCAGTCTATTTGGTTTAGGCCATGTTTCACTGTTTGCCATTGGCAGATTTTCTTGTCCTTCCAACACTGCCTGCCGCACCAACAGGCAGAACCACATTGGGCTTGGAAGAGGTGGTTAGCCCAGGAAGAACACTGGCCTGAGGAGAGACAAGAACAATGTCTGTGGCATTTGATAAATGCCTAGAATGAAAAGGGAGGGCTGTGCTTTCCATGCTTACCTAGGCACACTGCCAGGAGTATGCAGGTCAGCTCTGATTAAGAGAAAGTTAAACTTGTCAGAAGGCTTCGTCCCAGAAACGTGACCCTTTCAGAGCCACTTTTGCAAGACCGAGAAAACGTATGGAAATGTGGATAGAAATTTGTTGCTGAGGTGGGGTAATACTGCCAAGTTGATGAGGAGCCCATGAGGAATGCTGTCCTTGCCCATGAGAGAACAGTCTGTACTCTGATTAAAACAGTAACAGAAAGACCAACATTGAGCATGCGGCTGAGGTTTCAGGAGTTACAGCATCAGCATGTGCACCCGACCAAATTCAAATCCCAAAGCCTAGCGCCCTTCACCAACACAGAACTTGGCACAGAGTGACATGAATGCCCATGCCCGGAATGCCCATTAGAATGGTAAAAGACCCCTATGTATTTTTGTCTTGTCTCCTCACTTACATCTTTTTCTCCTTCTTTTCTAGCAACTGCTTCCAGCATGGGTAATGTCAGCTCTCTGAATATTCCATATCTCTTTCCCTCTTAAGATCATTGTAGTAACCCAGTTTTTTCTCTCACACATTAGAGGTCCTTTTACAAGCTGCTCACCAAACTGAGCTATTTTAATGGATCAGAACAGGTCCAGTCCCTCAGAATTATACACCACTTCCCCACCCTGAATGGTAGCCAAACCTCTGTGCTGTGTTGCTTATCACAGCAAGATTAAAAATAGTTTTATAACAATAGTTATAAGTGTTGCTAAATCCTGTTCTTCCCACATTAAAAGCAGATGCTCAGACAGACTGAATCAGATTGAGCAAATTTATTGAGCTAATGTAGATGTACATAAGGTTCACAAGGTCTGACTTAAGTCTGAGTTTAAGTAGGACAAGCAGTATTTTCAGATTTAAGAAAACATTATCTCAGTGTAGACCAAACCTTCTTGTTGGGTTTACAGTGGCCTCGATGTCTAGCCCCAATATCAGCAAAAGCAGTGGAAAATTGAATGGATAAAGAAGAGTGCAGACCCACTATAGGGCATCTCTTCAAATCTGAAGGGTATACATGTAAAGAACAACTATTCATTATATTAAAATTAAAATAAATCACTCTAAAAAATTAATCTAATAAATTAAGGCTTTAAAAGTGTTAAATGTCAAAGAAAAGAAAATGTTCTTATCATTCACGAGGTTTTAGATAACCCTTGTTTCCCTCCCTTTCACTGCTGCTCCCTGAAGTCTAAATCAAGAAAGAGACTCTCAAAGTCAGGAAGCCAGACAGACTTCCAAAATATGTGGTGACGCTAAGGGGCATGTGAACCGGAAACAGACATTTACTGTCTTCTTTCCCAACCCAATTGGCTCCAAGTATCTGTAGCTGATGTTCTGGGATTTTGGGTTGCAGCCAGAAGACCTAACCTGAGAGACTGAGCTCACAAATCATGGCGATCATGAGTTGCTTCATCTCCACCCACTTCTCTTGCAGGGAGCATTTACAACACTGGCACTTTCACAACAGGAGAGAGATAAAAAAAAAAAGAAGAGGATGTTTTTAATCTATTAGACTATTAGACTGCTGCTGATTCAGTAATAACAAACATGAGTCTGTTTCCTTGATTATTCTGTACGCAGCAAACATTTGTGTAATGTGTCAGTTAAGTACATGTGCTGTAAGAATCTTTCATTGAAGTGTGTCTGTGTCCGTCATAAATATATGAAAATGTGCCTTTGTGTGCATTTTTGCACGCCTGTATGAGTGAGACTGAGAGCAGGAACTTGATTCCTAAGACCCTTAGTCACCCTCTGATCTTTTGAGAAGCTTTTGAGAAGATGATTTCTCTCTGCTAGGCTGAAGATATTCAGGTCAGAAGATAACGCACTTCCCAACAGCATGATAGGAATGAACTCTATAAAAGTTTGGGATGTTTGCAGACAGTGAGAGGGGAGTCGATTGCTGCTGTTGCTGCTGTTATTGCTGTGCCTCTCACTGTGTTACAGACATCTTGACTGGCCTCACTTATTTAATGATGAGTGTTTGTTGGCTTGCAAAATGCAAACACATTGTAAGACTGTTTGTACACTAGCTAAACTTTTGCAGATAGTTTACATGCTAGAATGCATTCTTTGCACACATTGATCTGTAATACATGTATCTTCTTCTCTCAATGCAGATGTTCTTTTGGTTTTATTTCACCTTAATATTGCAAAACACATTAATGTTGCCTTATTTTTGATAATATGAGTACTGTAAGGTCGTTTACATGCCAGCTAGGCTACGTGACAGTTTGTTGAAAAACAGCAATTGTGTTAAGAAACAAAATAGGGAGTACAATTGTACAGAAAGGTCAATGTTTCGTTCTGAAAGAGTTCTTAGATTTCAGTATTAGCCTCATGTTGTTTTGGGAAGAACTAAATAAGGTCAACACTAAATGCTTTATTTCAAATAAAACATTTCAGATCAAAGAAAAATATAATATTTTATGATTTCTGTTTTTCTTGCCTCTCCCTAAAGTGCTAACATTCACTTTTTCCAGCTCAGTCATGGCTTGAAACATTTATCATTTACACAACTGTGTCTCATTGATTCACAGGACAGGAAGCACTTAGGGACTTTGCTGAATTTTGACTTCTATTTGTCAATGTTATTTGTATATATATATATATCCAGACACTACATAGGAGAACTTAAAATTTGAAAGTTCAAATTGAAATACATGTGGTAGCCAATATTGTATCATTGCAGTGTATTGATATGAAATTGAGAGTGACCAGACACAAAAGAAAGATAAAGGAAAAACAGCTGGTAATTTTTCTTGTTATTTTTGTTGAAGTTTTTTTACCTCCTCTATTCTTTAATAAAATCTGATCCATCTGTATCTCAGTCTCAGGTTGGATTACAGCTCCAGGACTAAGGAGCTAGGTTTTTTCTAGCTGAAGGCTTTTAATATTATATCTGACTGTGGTTTTGTTCAATACATTGCCACTTGGTGTTTTGCCTCAGTTCTTTGAGTCAGGTAAAGTAGGAATGTAGCTCTGAATCGAGATTCATAAATTTAATACCAGCCTATCTGTATTTTGATGTTTTCTGAAGCTACCACACCTACTCAAAAAAAAAAAAAAAGAACACAAAGAGCAAAATTTTAACCATGCTGAAGTTGATGGGTAAACTCTCACAGACTTTGGTGGAGCTTGAACTTCATTTAAACTGTTTATGTCCTGGCAATCAACCAAAATCTTTTCCCAGTAGCTCAAGAAGTCATGTCCCCCTCTATCTCAGCTATTTCCATCAGTACTTTGCTCAATAATGCATCTCACTCAGACATAGCGTGCGACTTCTGCTGTTACGTTTCTCACTCCTGCCACTCATCCACTAATGATTGCAGCTTCCATTGCCTCCTCCTACAAAACATCGCTGTCTTCCTTGCCCCTATGGCATTTCCTGTGCCAGAAAAGGACACATCAGACAGATCCAGTGTCCTCTTCCGAATCTCTCCACAGGACACCTTTTTTTGCGTCTGCTGTCTCTTGAAATAAATTTTATGCCCTCACTTACAATATTACTCATAAACTTTAATTATCGAAATGTCTTCGTGAATAAACAAAAAACAGTGAGTTAAAAATGCAGTAAGAAAGTTTCAGGTTAGATGCTAGGGAAAAATAGTAATCAGGAAAATGCTGACGTATCTCATAAATATTTGGGATGCATTTTCTACTTCCAGATGTCATTGACTTCATTGAGCTCTGGGTTAAGGTTTGTCTTTTAAGATGAGCTTTAGCCACATGAAAAATAAAAGAGGGGAGGCACATGTGAAGCTTGAAGTGGGGACAACATTGTCCTATCTGTGCGAACTCACAGAGCCCCAGAGGAGGCAATGTGCTCTGTAGCCTGAAGGTGTGCAGGAGTGTCATGCTGTGCCATGCTGCTATTATGTCCCCAGGAGCACAGGGGGTGATCAGCTCTGCACACACCCATTTCCTCAAAATCCTGCTGACCTGAAGGCAATCCTCACAGTACATTTCCTAGATATTTTTTTGGATTGGTACAGAAGGATTGCGTGTGTTTCACTGAAGGTGTATGAGTTTGGGAGACCAACCACCAGCTGAGACGGGAATTTCCGTGCAGCCCTGCAATCCTGCAACTTTTTGTAACTTATGCTTTGTCTCCAGCCAGCTGGACAACGGTCCTGGCTCTTTGGCACTTATGGTACATTTTTCCAGTAAGCTCTAATAAAATGCTTCCTATCATCCCATTTCATTGGAATGACAAGAGTTCCCACAGAAAGTGTACAAACTTGGCAAAACACAGTAAATCCAATGTTATCCCAGCACAGCAAACACGAAATAAACGTTTCTTATCATGTGATAATCAAAGGGCTCTTCAGATGACTCTGACACTCCTTTTAGGTACTGTGGGATAATACTTTAGGTGCCAGACTGCCACATTTATCCTCAGTTCTCCTCTGAACTGGAAATAAGGATAAAAGCTTCAACGACACTGTCCTTTAGACATGGCTTCACAATATGCTACATGTCTAGACTGCTGTAAAATTAGGAGGATTTTGTTTGAATGATTTGTTTATATGACTCCCATAATAAATAGTCTGAGTCTTTCTAGTTGTATTAAAAACACATTGAAGCAAATTCTATGTCTCGTTACGCCACTGCAAGTCCACCGTCAGCTATCAGGAGATTCTGCTTGAGAACAGAATTTGTTTTGCTGTGTTTGTAGCCATTGCACTGATGAGAAGTATGGCACCATCATGCTGTATGCATTGGAGCATTAAGGAGTGTACAGCCGGAGGAAGCTGAAGGCTTTCATACTGAGAGAATTAAATCGGCTTTTGATTTTATATTTTCTCACACTTCACCTGCAGTAGAAATGATGCACAGCACATGCAGAATATTAAAAGGTTCAGCAACCACTGCCTAGCACAAAGGAGAACTAAAGGAACTGTCATTCCCCAAAACTGATGTGTTTGAGACTTTGACCTAAGAAGAAGCAGGCCCTGCAGAAGACATCTGGCATTCTGAAGAAGTCAGATGATTCATTGGAGAAAACTTGGCCCCTGAGTGGGATAGTGGTTGGAGGTCCCATTTACAAAAGTCACAGGCCAAGAAAACACAGCCAAAGCGTTGGTGGCTGAGTGTGAAGGAGCTGAGAGACTGTTCAGCCTCACTGCCCCAGTAAGCAGTGTAAGTCTTGTGTAAGCAGACAGACAACTTCTACTCTAATATTTATTGCCATATTCACTGAAACTATGTACTCATAGCTGTGGGGTCTCTATGCCCCTATGTATTCAGGCCCTGTGTACTCTGAGACAGCTTCTTCCATGCACAGGGTGATAACAAGAAGAATTTAACTCTAAATCACTACCTTTCACAGAGTGAGGCCAAAATCACAAAATTTTTCCTGTGCCATGATCAAGTTCCTTTGGAATATCTGACTCTAATTCCAGAGGCTGTCATGAGCTGACAGATTTCTGCACCATGAGGCTCATTGCCAGGGCTCCAGAGGAGATGCTGAGGTGCTGATGGAGGTATTACCTTCAAACAGCAACAGTTTTGCCCCAGTATCACCCAAGAAGTTGTGGCTGTGGGTTTCCAGCAGCTGCTATCATACCAGCTTTGCCCTCAGCTGCAGAGAACAGCTGCAGAAGCTGCAGAGAATGAGGAGATAAACAAGGCTGAGGAAGATGTAGTTTGAGAAGCTGCTTCAAATAGGGACTTTACCTTGCTGAAGGTAAAGCTTGCTGAAATTGACAAAGGTGCACTCTGGGTTGAGGAAAGAAACCTCAGTCGGCAACAAAACATTGTGTTCCAGTTGCAAGATGACAAACCATCACTGCAGAAGGCCAGGTTGACATAGGCCACCTTCCAGGAAATCTGCAGGAAGCACAGCACCAAGCTGCAAAGGCAATGCAGAAGAGGCAGTACAGTAATAGAAAAACTCTCTTATCTCTTCAAAATCATGAAAACATCACTGTCCTACCTTCTGCTAACCAGGTCAGCTCGGGTAGGTATGAAGCCACCAGGATGAAAGCATACCAAGGGAGATCTCCCCTTTGCATACAGAAGCCCATTTTCTGCTGTGGCTGAAACACTAACATTATGGCCAGTTGATCTGCAAATGTGACACTAAGATCCTTGGGAATTCCCATCTCTTTTTGTCTGATAAGAAAAGACCAGTGTATGGCTGAAAATAGTGCAGCAATAAGGCCCTCTTCTTGCTGTTCTCCAGTCAGTGGAAACATATGCAGAAACAATGGCCATGAGGGCACTGCCTTGAACATAAAACATTCGATGGTGCAGACACTTGGTAGGTGCCCAGTGCTGCCCATGACCCAAACCCAGCACCCTCAGTGCATGCCCACGTGGTGAAGCGACTGTGCTGTTGTCCCCAGGGAACACTGACACACCTGGTGGTATGCCAAATTGAGCATGAGAGTGCATATTAACCCCATCAACATGGCTTCAGTTAAGTTTCTCTCTCAGCAAGGGGCTAGTAACTAACCCTTAAGTGTTCACAGGGATCAAGTTTCCTAGATGGTCCTCTCCTAGTCAGTCATTGAAATTGGGAGCTGAGAGAAGCTGCCATTGCTCCACCGCTTCGGTCATTTCAGGGGAGGCAAGCTGTTAGGCAAGTCACCTTCACTTTAACTCCTAACTTTGCATTGAAGAAGCTAGGATGTTTATAGCTGATATATCAAGTTGAATGGATAACCTGTCTAGGTGGTATGGAGGAGTGTGCTCAGTCATAAGACTAGTGTCCTGCTCTATTCTATCGACCACGCTCCTATAAAGACACCCATCTTTGACTTTGCATGTGACAGTATGAGTCAGAAAGCTGATATGAGCCAGAGAATTCAAAAAATTCTGCCTTTACAGGTGCATCATTTTAATCAACCATAGGTGCTAAACAGCACAGCATTTACCACAGACATCCATTTGGAGCCAGGTAGGATGCCTCAAACATTCTAAGCATAGGATCTACAGCAAGTATTTTCCCAAATGAAGCATGCTGTAGTGTTTCAGTGAGGATATCAAGAACATAGTAAAATTTTCTACTGAAAGAGAAGATTGTCTTAATAATAGTAAAGGCCTGGAAGCAAATTACAACCTTGTAGGCATCCTGTATGTTACAGTGGCACCCAATACTTTTTGTTTTCGCATCTGGATACTACAGGGAGTCTTCACTCTGCCAAGTTTGCACACCTAGTTTAGTCATGAACATGGCAATTCTATTTCCCTAAACTGTCTTTACCATTAACAGAGATACAGACAGGTACTAAAACAGTTTAAAGCATGATTTTACCTTGGGTACTTCTGAATCTTTGTGGTACTTCCAAACTCTAGATGAAGCCTGTAGGCTCATAAATTAGGGATTTGATTCAGTGTCTAAATTTATGTGCTTCCAATAAACTGCATTAGGCCCATTTCCAATCCCTTTAATAGATTGCACTGGAGTTACTCTGTATTACATCACTGTTTGTGAGATCAGAATTTGACATAGTTCAAATCTGGCACCTCTCAGTCTTCATCAGGAGGCTGCTGGTGGGTTTGGACTTTGTTTACATGTCAGTGCACTCATTTGCTAATTTTCAGTTTGAATGGATGTAAGCATTGGCTTCTCTGAGATGTCTGAGAAGCTTCTCCATCAGCGGGGGCAGCCTCAGCAGACTGCACTCTGCTTTTGCTTCCCATACCCATGCCTCAGTGTAGCATCAAGCCAATTATATTAATTCATTGCAATCACATTTACTGAGGCAACTGCACAGCAATTAGACTAATCCTGAAATCCCCTCAATGGCATAAATATGTTCAAAATGCATTTATGCATTTTATACATGGCTATATTTATACGGTCTGTTTAATTCCCCAGTCTATTCGCAGTAGCAACAGATACACTAAGGGAATGGGGGAAATTAAAGCACAGATGAAGTGAGATGTGGTTTCATACTTCATACATTGGCTCAACTAAGCCAATGGACTTAGATCAAAACCGCATTTGCCCCATGGTGGTTATGCCCTATGAAAGGCCAAGGCCACGCTGCAGGATAGGAAAGCTTGGCTCTGTACATGGTGAAGTTGGCAACCCCAGAGGGCTTTACTCTGTCACAGGAATGTCATCCTGCCAGACGGCTGGTCTGTGCGAAGGCAGGTTTGTTTCTGGTCATGCATCATCAGAAGACTAACATGCAGCTCTGATAGCTGGGTTGCCTGGAGAAGCTCTGAGTTCAGCCAGCAGCAACCACCAACTCATTGCTTGAATCCTCAGCTTTTAGAGGAGGAAAGATGAGTACTGCCATACTACTGTGCCTATTTGACTCCCAGCTGTTGGAGAGGCATCCACATAATCACAGGATCTAGGAAGATGAGTTCCTCCAGATTTTCTGTAGCTCCATATTGGCATCTCTCCAGGCTTTATTCACACAAAATACATAGAGATGTTCAGGAGTTCTGCACTCTTTCTGTCCTCCTCTCCATGACATGCTTATGTAAAATTTTCCTAATATGAGTGGATGCAGAGAGAAGTGGCCTGCTTAGAGCAGGTTGAAACAGTGAAAAGCAAGAAATAACTGTCAATGAACATTCAGCTAATTGCAGAGACACATACCTGGGTACTCACAACTCCTCCATGAGAACAAGCACTGTATGAGTTGATACTGCATGTAGTCTCAAACACTGATCACAGAAACAATTCGTAGTTTTAAAAACAACACCTATTTCAAGTAAAGGTTTTGAACACAGACTCAGTTGAATTCTGGGAATATATTAGAATATGGACCAATGTTCATTGTAATGGAGCTGACTTAAACTTAGGAAAACTGGATGACTTCAATTTTCTTCAAAGAATTCACTGGTTGAATACTATAATGTCAGAACTTACAGGGCTGGTTTTCTGGTGGGCTTTCACAATATGATGTGAATTGGTCCTGGAAAAAACATCCTGTTTTTCTTGAAATAATTCTTAGTTTGTGATGCTGTGTATGCCAAGTAATCAACAAGTTTTATGGTAAGCTTAAAACCCCATAGTAGTGCAGGAAGTCTGCTCCTTTGTGGACAGTGCCATTATTATCACACTGCAAATCATTATACTGCAGACACTTGCAAAAATCAGCAAGAAATTATGAGTAAGACACTGAATGAGATCTGGGAGGCTTGGCATTTCCTCCTGGTTCAGCCACAGGCTTTCTGTGTGACCTAAAAACATAGTTGATTTTTTTTATTGCCACAGATTTCCCTCAGTAAAATGGAGATAACAAGATTTCCTTTCTTTCCGACTGTTTTTTTTTTTCTTGTTTGTTTTTATTTAGATTGGAATCTTCTTTAAACTGGGACTATCTCTAACTGCACATTCATCACAACAAGCAAGGCAGCTCTAGCAACCACAGTAGACATAGCAAAATTAAGAAACAAATAAGAAGAGGGTGAATGAAATACGATGACTGTAAGCAAAGAAGAATGAAAAACTGTTCTGAGTTAAAAAAAAAAAAGAGAGAGGTAGAGAGGTAAGGGAACTAAATGGGAAGCATGAATTAAACAAATTGAAGGAAAAAACCCCCCAAAATTAGCAGATAAAAATAGAAAAACCAACAGGACAAACTCCCAAAATCAGAAAAACAGAGCAAAGAGGAAGGGAAGTAAGGGAATTAAGACAAAAGACTCAAGGCATTGAAGACTAGAAAAAGGAGGGAAGGCAGAAATACTCTGTTAAAAATATTTTTAGCCTTAGACTGCACTAAAATCCTAATAATAAGGGAGAGATTTCAGTGGAGGCTGACCTCTTGCTTTGAGTCCCCTCTTGCATACTTTGAATATCTACAACATCAGTGAGTCAGTTGTAGTTTGGGTGTCTGGGAATATAGAGTTGGGCTCTTATGGTGCATTTGGGAAAAACACAGAGAACCATGTCCAGGCAAACAGATGAAAGAGTGTTGGGATGTCATAATTGCCTGTGGAAATAACAATTTCTTGTAGATCCCTGAAAATCAAAAGTACTTTCCAGGAAGTAAAAACCTGTCCCTCAAAAAAGAACACAATCATGCATGAATGGTAAGCAAATATAATTCCCTTTCAGACATGTAGCTTTGGGTCATGGAGAAGTGCATGCACCCTGTCTACTCTATGACTCAAAATATAATGGGATTGTTGCAACCTTACAGAAAGTCTTATATCCATCTTGTATGTCACTTTTCCCGTGAGGTTTCAAACAAGTTATACCTATTCTTCTGGTAACAAACCCAATCTATTTGAGTTCTTAAAACTCAAATAAGTTTGCTGTTGTGATTTTACTCCTAGGGCCTGGGCCTTCCTTTCTTGAAGAGTGGTAAAAGAGAGCAAAACCATATAGTGGGAATGTGTATATGAAAGAGCAGGATGAAGTAAGACAAGATTACTCAACATCAAGGATCCATCAAGAACAGCTCAGGAAATCCCCTATCCCATGTTCCTATCTCTTATTTTACATCAGAAGTTTACAGATTGCTGGGGCTTGGAGCTGTATGTTACATAGACGCCTTTTCCTAAGAAAGTTAAAAGAACAGGCAAAACAGGCTCCAGTAGCTGTGATTTTCTATGTTTAATTTTTGACTGATTCAACTTTATTTACAGCCCACGAGTGCCAGTACATTTTCATGAATGAACCCAATGACACTTCACAAGACTGAAGTATTTGTTCCACATGCACACTTTAAACATCATATGTATTAAGGAAGTTGCCTACAAAAGAACTAAAGAATTGTGAAATCCACCAAATGAAGCTAGATCACACCCATAAAGAGTTCAGCACAAGGGATCCTTGTTTCTTGATATGCTGCTGAAATAAAACCTTTTCTGTCTTTGTAAGTCCTTTATTAGATATACCGAGGTTTATAAAATACTCATTCATATATCATACTTTTTTAACAGAAATTTTGTGTCCCTTTTTTGCATCTTGATACATTGATAAAATCTCCAAAGAAGAGATCATAAATATGTGTCATATTAATGCAAGAGAGGGTTATTTTTGAGTTTGAAAATGTGAGCAATATAGGAGATAAAATTTTCTGAGGAAGGAAGCAGTGACAGTAGAGTGAGTACTTTTATCCTAGTGTACCACAAAATAGAAATAACAGTAATAGCTAAATCAATTTTCAACCTCATTTATAATGTAATGACAATCAGGATAAATTGATGTAACTGATGCTTCAGCCATTTTGTTCTGTTTAAACAAATTTTCAGTGAAATAAGTAGACTGGCTTTAAATAAACCTAATTACACCTCTGCCAGTTTTTAAGCATAAGCAAGTCCTTAGTGATGATAGTAGTGAATCTCCTTAGTTTTGCACCAAGCACCACTGTTGCAGTAAGGAGCTGCTCACTCCTGAGTCAACACACTAGCCCACCTCAGTACTGGAGGAAATAATCCATGAAGGTGAGGTTGCAGTTGAAGGCTAAGGTGTTTCACTCAAGGCTCTAGACAGATGTAATACTCCACTGACATGTTGGGAAATGGCCGTAAAATAAAGGCCTCTGCTGCACTGAAAGGGCTAAATCCACCATAGATGTCTGAGATACAGCTCTGCCTAACTTCTGTATAGCAAATATTTGGTGCTGAGCTGTCACTTCTTAAATGTGGTTTCCCCTTGAGAGGTATTTATTTGTTTCCCCCCTCTCAATTTATCATGCTTCATATTTTGAGAGTGAATAAGTGACATCCATCCAATTTTTACTCACATTGTCTGAACCTCAGATTTTTGTATCAAGGCCACATGTTTGAGCAGGCACAAGCAGTCTTCTAAGAGATAGTACTCAAACTCTAAACTCATCAGACAATAATCTGATGACTCATGCAAATAGAAGGTATTAAAAGATGGATAAATAACATGTATACACATTCTCATTATTGCAAACTGAGTGTTTTTGTTTAAGGCCGTAACCCAAAATGTACAGAGAGAGACTGTTTTGGGGGGACAATAAACAGTTTGGCAATCCCCTCAGCATCATCTTTCAGATTGATAAACCTTCAAATTACTGGACTTCTTTACATGTTATTGGAGTGAGAGAAATTGCCAATGATGTGGTTATATGCCTTTTGAAGAGAGGGGGACATGTACACAGATTTGGCCACAAGTCTTTTTGTGTGAGATGTGTGCTTATATGTCACCCAGGGTAACTTGCCATAGACCAGAGAGGGACAGCATTTATGAAAAACAGAAAGTTAGGTGAACAATGAGCTCTCACTGCAAACCTGCAGGACCATATAGCAATGGTCCTTGTAAAAGCTCTCACTAGCAGTAAGAAAATCAGTCAGGGCACACAGCCTCAGAAGAAAGATCCTGGTCAGGTTTCTGAAGGTATGTCAAAGTCTTAGAGAAAGATATTTGAGGCTAATCACTACAGCTGTGGGAGAGAGTATTTAAAACTACAGTAACAGGTATCAAATAACATTTGAAAGGGAAACAGAAGAGCCCCAGGAAGATGCCAGAAAATTTAATCAGGATAAATCGAATAAGAACGAAAAAGGACAAGGCCACCAGATGGCATTTCCAGAGGTACTCCCACTCATAGGCAAAGATAAGGTTCATTGTTTTGCATGTGGGAGAGGAAACAAAACTGTGCTACAATTTTCTGGGAAAAGACAACTCTCCCATACCCTTTTGATGAGAAAGAAGGTAAATCCATGGTATGTGGGTGAAGTGTGAAGTTCTGCAAACTTCCCTTTGAGTTTCACAATTAAAATGAACATTTTCAGAGTCCCAACTTTGAAAAAATACATAGACCAAGTTTAGAAGCTCTCCCCATATTCTAAAGGACAAGTGAATGCAATGCAGTGGTACTTACATTACATTACAGTAAGCTGTCTGGATTCAGCAGGGCTGGAGCAGGTATGGTGATTACACATAGCCAGACGGTTTTCCACTTCATCTCACGTTTCTGATAGAAGGTTTTCCATTGCCTGTGTAAAATTCTACCTCCTCATTTTCCTACACAATGACAGCTGATGTATATGGAGCCCACAACACAGCACTAAGTGTCTTCCTGTTGTAACTCTGGAGCAGATGATGTTATCAACAGCCCTAAAATACGACTTAAAGCAGAAGCACTAACAGACTGGGGACAGAGTACTTAGGTGAGAGGTTTTAGAGCACTCTTTGGTCTGATCCAGTACAATGACACTGGTAAATTACAGGATGTCAGTGCCATAGACTTGGATGCTGCAACATGGTTATGACAGAAAAATGCTAGAAAGTTTCCTGGCACAATTTTAGCCCCACTACTAGCGTAGCTCAGGAGCCAGCAAGGGTCATCACCCAAGTGCCTCAGCCCCTGCTCCAAGGGATGAGAGCATGCAACAAGGTGTCCCTGACCAAGAAGGTGTTACAGATCTAGAGAGTACCGCAGTACTGCTCTGCTCTTGGGTACAGATGTAGCAGTTTGGTCCTTCTTGAGGCCTCTACATCTCCTGTGTCTTGGGTGCAAAGTCTTCACTCTCTCTGGGAGAAAAGGGCCTAAAGTCTTTTGCTTCATCTTAATGAGGTACAGATTTATTGAAAAAAAGTCTTTAAAAGTTTTGAGAGAGAGAAAGCATTGTTTCCTGCCTGCTTTAGCCTCAAGTCCTTATGGGATGAAAGTCACATTTATGCTGTATTTGATATGGGAGCAGCACACAGATAAGAAATCTGTGCCTCTTCCGAGACAAAAATGTGCTGGCTTCAGTCCTATATACTTTAGCTTTTACGGTAGATCAAAAGCAACTTAAAGGAGGGCCAATGGCTTTCCAACAGCACAGACCAAGCCTCCAGACTCCTTTTATTAATCAAACATTTCTGAGCCACTTCAAACTAAAGAGACACCAAGACCATCTTGTCTCTACAGCTTGCTTGCAGAGAAGCAATTTCCTACCTAGCCTGTAGGTAACTTTTCACAGCTATGCACTGAAGTTGTACTCAGATTTCAGGGATTTGTTTATTGCTTTATGTGCTGAAGTACATGGAATGATCAGATGCTTTCAGTGAACCAGGTTCCTGTTTTGAAAGAGAGAGGAAAGCATACAGCAACACACAGATAACTTATCGGTGTTTGTAATGAATTTTCTTTCTTTCTTACTATATGAGCAATAAAAAACTATTTACAAGGCATACAAACTCCAGTTTATAGCTAGAAAGATGTTTCTTTCTATCTGTGTTGTCTCTGCAAGTGTCAAAACAGACTTGTATTTCATACCAATAAAACATGAATTTCATGCCAGGAACAGCAAGAAACAAAACAAAATCAAGCTATTTCCTCAGGAAAAAAAAATCTACTCTTACAAATCTGTCTCTGACCCTGTAATTGGGCTTGTGGGAGCAAACACCATGGGAACCCGTAGAGCAGCCTGCCTGTCCAGATCCATTCTAATAGGCCCACCCCCCAGTCTCCAAAATGTACTGGGAGGGTGCTTCTTTCCCCTGATTAATTCCTTACTTCTCAAGTGTTCCTGTTCATTTCAGAGGGTAAAGCATTGCAAATTTAGCCCAAAGTGTGAAATCCAGAGTTATTGCTAGAGCTGGTTAAATTTTTTTCAATGGAATGCTTTTTTTTCCATCAGAAAATGCCATTTTGTCTAACCAAAACTGCTCTCTGAGGCATGTTGATTTTCACAACCTTTTGTTTTGGGGGAAAAAAGTGGGAAGAAGTATTATGAGAAGGTCAAAATATTCCATTTCAACACTTTTGGAATGGAAGCTAAGGGGAGGAGGTTTTTTTCAAAGCTACTTTTAGTTTCAAACTGTAGTTTGCTTTATATCACAGAAAAGTACCATGATACAAGGATTTTTTCAGTCATGGCAATTTCTTTTTCATTCTGATTCAGAGAAAAGTAAAGGTTGATTTTCTAGTAGTCCCTTGGAAGTGGAAGTTTCTTGTGCTTTCACAGCATTGGTTAGGACTATATTATATTCGGAAATATATTGGTGATCCATTTCATGCATCAATCCTTGCAACAAGTGCTTAGATAGTTATACAACCCTAGGGATTTTCTCAGTTAAATAAAAACCAACATTCATACAAACAACACTTGGCTCAAATAAATGTTCACAGATACTGAACAATGAAGACATAAAACAGGAAAATGTGACAGCTGATTGCGATTTGTCAAACTATTCTTGTAGAGACTTTTAACCAGTTAGATAGATTTCATGCTTGTTAACCCTGAAATGAAGCCAAGGAGCAAATCTTAATATTTTGAGTAATGTTTTTAAAGGTAGCCCTGTCTCAGCTAGAAAAATTAAACGCATCTCTAAGTTCATCCCAGTTCAATTAGAGTATGCTTAATCAAAGCAGGTATAATTTTTCTTAGGTGATAATTAAATATTTTGTCTTGCTTGTATTTCCTTAGTGCATTCACTTTATTTTAATAATTTGATGTACTAATTCTGGGAAATCACACACACAGCACATAGATCTATCAAAACTGAATAAAAGGATTAAACACTAATTTTGTTATTTGTTCTTAGCTCTGAAATGACATGTTACAGATATCTCCTTATATTTATACTTTTCTAGTTAGATTCCATACCTTGGCAACTTAAACAACCCAGAAATGCGTGCTACCTTACACCAGATCTGCATATATAAAAGTGTGTTGTAATACTAAGGGATCAAAGATGTTAAAACATATTGTGGATCTAAAACAAAGAGTAGGACTATTTGTTTGATCCTATTAAATTTCTAAAAATACTTTTCTCTTTAATAAGAGTGTAGTGACTCACAGAAGTCTAAAAATTGGCCTTGGTAGAGAAATAACACCAGCACATTTTGGGCAGAAGAGACACATCCAACCCTCCAGGAGAGAAGGCGCCAACATCATGGAGAATGGCTTGCCTAGTACAAGTCAACAAGTTCCAGGCCTGCCAGGTTAGTCCCCCAAGATCACGAGAGAGGCTTAAAAACTTCAGGGTCCTAAAAAATTAGGAAGGTCAGGTCTTTTTTTATTGCCTTTGGATCTTTTAATGTTTTGGTTTCAAGTTCTGAAGACACGTTTGCACCCTTAAAGCCCAGGAAACTGATTCTTAAAGACAAGTCAAGATTTCCAGTTACACACCTGATGTCAACAGGTGGGATTTTGATGTGAGAAGAAAGAACATCAGAAAACATCAGACACTCAGTGCATCTCAACTGATGAAGGACTAGACCCTGAGTACATCTATGTTATTTGGCCTTTCATTTTCATGTGTGTGGAATAAATAGTAAGAAAAGAGATTAAATCTAAAGTGTGTGTACTGATGGGTGAATTGGAATATACATATGTACATAAAAATTCAGCACTCCGACTTACAAAAAGTTTATGTGTGTCTGTGCCTTTTGGAAGTATTCACAAGATGAAATAATCAACAATCATAGTTACAGAAAACTCACTTCTTTATAATATGACCTGCGTTATGGTTTTTAAACGGCATAATGTGAGGTTCTGTCTTCATCACACATTTATAGAGACAATAACAAGTGTTATTGTTTTACTCAGAGCTTAAACACACACTCCCTGGCTCTTCCAGGTTTCTTTCAGCATCTTGTTGCTCATGCTACACACTTATACTCCCTCTGTCTGTGGCAGGGCACCAGCACAAATTCCCTGTTTATACTTCCATTTTGTGCCTACCTAAGAAAATCACTTCTTCACCTTTCCTCAGTTTAGCTAGAATCTGAATGTGGACATTGTGCAGAGGTGCAAGTGTAGAGAGATGTGATCCTAGCAAACAGCAAGGAGTCCGTATGCACTGCAGTTGCTTTGGCTGACCCTTTCCTGGACTCTTGTGTTAGTTCCTTGGTTGACCCTGTGCCATTTTTTTTCTTTCTTTGCTCATTTTTGATTTAGAAGAATGACCTAAAGTGACCCTTTCCCTCCCTTTTTTATATGGTCTGTTGCCATCTGGATTCCTAGACAATAGATCAAATTCTGGGCTCTTTCAGAAACTATTTTTTATATAATATTGTCTGTTCTGGCTCAACCATCTATTTCCAATACCAGCGGGCTGCCACAGTTAAATGGAGAAGATGGTGGTGTCAACTGCTTGAGATGTTCTATCTAATTTACAAGGAATGCGTGTTTTGATGTTTGGGTTTTTATCTTCTGAACAGAGCAGGGGTTAGAAAAAAAAATTTTAAAAGGCATCATCTTAGAGGCTGTGTAGATGTGCCTCTATTCAGATGTGAATGTCAGGCTGCTCTGAATGGGTTCAGAGGTGGCTGGACCCCAGTCAGCTGGTCACAATACCATCTTCTGAGGAGTGGCACAGACTAGTTCAGGCTCTCCTCCCAGGCTGGCTCCACACACAGGTAGAAAGCCTGTGTGCTTTAGGGGCACCAGGCTGCATAGACATACTGTGTTTAATTGGAACAGTAGGAATAATAAAAAATTGGCCTATTTGTCTAAATGGGATTTATCCCACTGAAGAAAACAACATACTTTTCTTAGACTGCTCATTTTCTTTGCAATTGTTATAGGCCCATGGTGCAATTTCAGTCTTCTGCACTGAAGTCTCCCTTCCCTGTTCACTCTCATGTACAAGTATTCTGCAAACAATGTGGCATGCAGCAGGAATCTTCTGTTTGACAGAAGGTTTTCCACAATTACATAAGTGCAGCCTGAGAGCTGATGTGGAGGTAGCTGCAAATGTGAGAGTGAGATTTACAGTAATATAATTAGATCACTTACAGTAAGAGGGAATGCTCCTTCCTGCGTTAGGATGAATGCCATAGAAGCCTCCCACTACTCCTTCTCTGAGTCATCTTTCCAGAGGCACTTCTGAGAGCTAGCCACCCTCAGGTGTTGAGCAGTATTTGTTTGTGCTGTGGATGAAAAAATGTGTACACACACACACAATCCGAATTTGATTAGGCAAACAAGGGCAAAGAAACCAGAGGGTTGTGGTTTCTTTGAATGTCTGCCTGTCTGCTTGGTGACAGAGCCAATGCTTGCAGTCTCAGCCACAATACCTTGACTCATCATGCAGTCTAGAAGCAGTGCTCACCCCCAGGAGGGCAGCAGCTGAACCACACATGTGCACCATGGAGCGGCTGAGAGAGTATTGCCAGCCTTATCAGCCCTTCTTGTGGCTCCTCTGCCACATTCATACCCACCTTGCTAAACCAGGAGTCCAAGATTTATCACAGCAGCATAACCCACTGCTTTAACTTTTGCCAGGTTAAATAACTTTGAAAACACTGCTTTGGCCTAAGGATTGAAACTTATGGTTTGGAGCAACTCAAAGTTCCCTTCCAGGCTCTGCCTGGACAAGTAGTTTATCTTTGGTGTACCAGCAATAGAGTACTGTCTCACAGTTCACAATAAATGATGGATTTTATATAATAAACCTTATGTACCTCCGAGGCATGTTATGAGAATGGATGGATGTTTTTAAGGAGTTTTGTATGCTGTCCATGAAAAGGGTTACAAGCCTGCAGTATGTAATTATTGCCCTTATCTTACACAACCATCGAAGTACTGAAGGAGCTCTGTCTTCATAAATAGAAGGCAGGAAGGGCATACTGCAACACCAGACTTGCAGGAAGAAGTAGGAGAAGAGTTTTCCACTCCACAGAAGCTCCAGGCAAGCCTCAGTACTTCTTCCAAGTGGAGCTTGGTAGAGGACTGATGTGACTTTTTATTCTACATCAGCTGAGTGAATAATACATACTGGGTAATCTACAAAAGCCTGGAAGCAGGGACCAGAAATCAAGACAGCTTTGTTCTGCCTGACTGCTACAGCCACTGGGCTACGGTATGGTGCCTCTGCTTCTGCCTTGCTTTGGCCCTATTAGCTCCTATTGGCAATGCAGCACAGCTTTAATTTGACCAGTGGAAATTGCCCCTAGCCATACTGAAAGGATTTAGCACTGCTTATGAAAGTCATCTGAAATTACAGGTAAGATCCATAGAAATAGCTCGAGCTATTCATCTCTGAGTCATAAAGAAAAAGAGACATTTTTTAAGCAACACACTGCCAGGCTTGAGCACAGTTGCATCTAGAGAACAAGACAACTTTTGAGGCAAGTGCTGTGTTCTGACATAACAGACTGACCTGAGTCATTACAGGATTGAGCCAAGCCTTCTGTTTTCAATTAAAAGATACAGTTAGAGAATTACCTATAAGCAGTAATGAGGACAGTCAGGGCAACTACAGACTATGACAATTGCTCTGTGCATAAAATTCTGAGTAACCCTGACACGGATGGTCAAGGGAGGTTGTAGCAGACCTCTGGCTCCAAAGAGAGTGTTAACAATCTCATAGCATGGAGGCGTATACAAGAAGGTGCCTAAAATCTAGATTCTTTTGACTTACATAAACGAGATAAGAGAGAATAAGTAATATTCTCTTTATAAGTAAAAGAGTCAAGGATCACAAGTAACTTTCTGGAGGTCATCCAAGAGTTTGTGGCAGAGGCAAGATCTGATTATAGCTTTTTTCCTCTCCTTGGGATACCTGTCCTCAGCTTTGAATATATACATGCTGATTCCAAGGCCCTAAAAGGCATGGAGACAGAAGTGAATCTGTGGACTATAAACTCAAAAGGAAGGAAGGTATGTTATCAGTGTATGTGAGATCTGAAAGTGTCTATAGATAAATGAGGATGTGAATTCCTATAGCTCAAAGTATGGAAATAACACCAATGTTTTCTCTGGGAGTGTTAAAGTGGGTTTTGCAGAGTTCATGTGTCAGCTTCTGTGTAAGTGAATTTCATCCACTCCCTGCCATACCAGGTAAATTCCTATTGCACTTTACAAATGTGTAGTCCAAAATAATGGGGGGAAATCCCTGTTACTGGCAAAATCTGAAACAGTCACAGAGTGATTACATGTAAAAGCCCTTATACAGCCCCTGTGGGACAACCATGTTAACACTAAGGTTTTACTGTGGTTTTTATGGTTGGTCTTTTGGTAGATATGCAATGAATCCATAAAAAAATTCTAGATTTTTTATTATTCTTTAGACCTAGGGATCTCCCTAGGACTAGGCCATCTTCCCACCCTTGTGATGGAGGCCCATTTTCCTCATCATTTCTGATCTAGAGCCTTGCTGCATGCTTGAGGGCATAGACCTTGGCAATGAGAGCATAATTCTGCCACCTCATCTTAGGAGCTCCTGAGATCTTGCCCTGTCTGTCTATTCACAGCATACAGAGAGCCATGTCAATTTATAGATTAAAAAACCCCAAAATATTTGCTCTGAAAATCTGAAAACCACTCAGTCTGAAACCACTCTTCCTAAGGCTAATGACAATGAGATTCTTGCTTTCAGTGGGAACAGGATTCATTTTAAGCAGAGCAGAATGTAATTATGTACAATAGCCAATAGTGTCATGCATGTAATTTCACCATTATTTTAAGATGAGATAACACTCCTTTTATTCTCATAAAAGGAAAGTACACTCCTGTTATTCTCAATGTGATAGAGTAGCTTGCCAAACAAAGGTATATTAAAATACAGGCAGAGTTAAATTAGTGATTTTGCCCTCCACTCTTACAATACAAAAAGCTCTATATGAATGGAATACTTGTAGATTAATTTATTGTATTTAATTTCTTTTGATTTATGTTTCTATTTTATTTTTGCTTTGTCAGACTTTATTTCTACATTTTTCTCTGTGTTTCTACACAGGAAACACACGGGGAAGAAAGAGCAAGGGTCTGATTTGAAGTTACTGCAATCACACAGCAGACTTTCTTTTCTTCAGTCTTGGGTCATACCTCAAGCAAGGTTATGTGCTGGTAACCAGTATTTTGAAAAATTTTCATTTAATCTCTGACACAAAAACACCACTCTGTCACCTTGTCAAAAACGTAAAAAAGCCCCAGGCAATTCACACTACTTAAGCACTGGAACATGTTATTAGGAAAAGCTATATCAGTCACATTGATACTCTGCATACCAAAGATTGATTTTTCACTCAAGTCAGTAGCCTTGGTGGTAAAATCCAAGCCAAGTGATTTTCCTGAGAACAAAAAGACAAGTGTGTGGAGCTCTTGTTTTTCACTGCAGATGGGATCTGAATGGCATACTCTATTATTTGCTCGAAGTAGCACAGAAATTGGGCTTCTTTCGATCCCAGAAAGCTAAATGGTGGCTTGTAGAAGAGGTTCAGTAGTTCTTAGAAGTGTGCCTGTCCTCCTTTAGGTGAGATGGTTGTGTTTTTTGAATTCTGGCAAAGAGCAGCTGATTTTGTAAAAGGGGAATATGCAGAGTGAAACCACTATAAACACTGATCCTACCAGAAATAACCAGCTCTCCCTGCCCACTGTTTAGAAATGGAGAGTACAAAAATTCCAGTGATTCATTCTCTTATCTACCAGAATGGGAAGAAAAACCCCACCTAAACAAAAGTGAAATGTTTTACTCAGACATGTGGCTTTACATGAAATTCTGTTAACCTCTTACTTTGCAGAAGCGTGTAGAATGTGACAACGAAGCCTCAAATTTCAAATTCAGTTCCTTCCTAAGAATTCCTCTGAAGTGTGTGGGCTGACAGGCTCTCCCTGACCAGCCTAGTTCTATGAGTTTCCCAATGATCTTCTCTCTAGATAAGAAGGAAACTGATGGCTTATCCTGTCTGGGTTTTTTCTTGAGAAGAGACCTGTCTGAAAGAGTGAGCCCTCCTTTTCCTTCCTCCTTACACCCTTTTTTGGCACTGAGAGAGGTCTGATTATGCTGTAATTCATCAAGGAAAAGAAAGGGCTACAAACATAAGATTTCATAATGCATCAGAAGGTTTGTGGGTATTATGCCAGAACTACAAAGCGAATGCTGTGCACTAGTTGGATGTGAATGTAGATGAAAACGGATTTGAACATATGTGCGCAATGGGTAGACACTGTAGTCAAACTGTCAGAAGCTTGCTTAATGAGACAGGATTTTCATGAGTCAAGAGGAAGCACAATGCAGACAGGCAAACTGAGAGCTGCAGCAGCTGACCCAGTGACCACATTTCAGACATAAAAAGTCAGAGTGATCAAGATGGCCAGTGAAGTTCCCAAGCAAACAGATGCTGTGGCAAAAGTACCTTAAATTCAGTGTTTGGTCTAGACATGAGTGTGAAGTGAGGAGGAATGAGAACTAGATTTAGTAGTTTTAAGGCGCAACACACTGTCATACCAGGTCAAGCAGATTCAGTAGTCCATTTTGTTCTTCTCCTCCTTGTGTATATTAAGACCTTCCTAATACTCCTGATCAGCTGTCTTGTTGTTCTCCCTACATCAGCTGAGAAATCATTTTTGATTTAATACACAGGAAAGGTGAATTTGTGGCTGCCAGTCACACAAAGTGGTCTTAACTCCTTCAAAGATGTATAGTATTTGTATACCCAGTCCTCAAAGTTTCATATACTCCTGTAATGAAAATGTCATCATATGTAATAGCATTTTGCAGGAAATTTTATTGTATTTCATCATTCAGAACAACAAAAAAAAGATGCATATATATATATATATATACATACACACACATACACGTGTGTGTGTTATCCACATCAGTCTTTTCATGTTAAAAAAAGTTTCATTTAATTGACAGCTTATATATTGACGTCTGCAGTGGAAAAAATACCTGTAGTTATCTGGTGATCATTGCCTGACTGTTTAGGTGGCCACTTGCTAAAACTCATTCAGCACTGGAATTAATTGGCACACTCACTGACAGCCTCAGCAACGAAGTCCAGGAATAATAATAAAATATCCTCTAACTTCTCAGGAAGGTTCCTCCAGACTTGACTGACTTATGTACATGGACTGTTCTATTTGAGCACATCTGTAGTACTGTTGTCTTTCTCATACACAGCTTAGACACTTTGGAGTTCACCTTTAAAAGCTCATTTTCACTGATTTTTAGGTGTATGCTGCCCTTCAGGCTCTAAAGCTCTAGTACAAGTCCCCAGACTCTTTATAGGGATTAAAGAGGGTCAACTCTGCATGCTTAACTAATAGCATTACTCCTTTGTTTATTAAATGGCTCAGTAATTAGGCTGTATCAAGAGACAGGCGTCTACCCATTAAAATTTATTTAAGGAGATTTCATATTAATTACTCTTGAAGCGCTTTTCACTCTTTGTGAAACCGATTGATACTTCTAGGTCTGCTCAGCAAAACAAGTTAGGCAATGCAGAGCTCAAGACCATGACGGCTGCTGTGTTTCTGTCAGAGGGGAAACATCAGTTCCCTGGAAGTCAAAGCCAAGCTTACTCAGCACTGCTGCCGTTCTACCCTTCCCCAGCTCGTCTGGGCAAGGAGCCAGCTCTCAGGGCTGAACTAGGTAAAGACTAACCCTACAAAGAAAACAGTAAATTTCCAGCCAGCTTGGCTTCTTAGCAGGCTCACGGTGGTGAGGGGGCAGAAAGGCATAGCTGGGGTAGGAGACTTGTAAGTCCTCATTAGGACTAACTTCCCTCTATGTCTTGACTTTCAAACAGATGAAGGTTTGGGGAAGGGTTAAATATGGTTTTGAAAACATTAAATATGGTTTTGAAGATTTTATTTTTAAAGCAGAGAGTGTAACCTCTGGATTTCCTTCATTCTCCAGAGCCCTACTCTTCTTTCTGCTCTGCATTTCAAAAAGAAAAGTAGCGTGCAACTGGTCAGGTTCAGCATAGAAGAAAAAGTTGCTCTGATTGCAAAGTTCATGTGTTTGTTCCTCTTGCTTTCAGAAGTCCCCATTTCCAGCTGTGATGTACTTTATGCTATGAATCTGACAACTCTCAATGGTCTTTGTTAAGGAAGTGGCACAAAATCTTCATTTGTACAAAACGGATGCATTTTGACTTAGAGATGCCTGCAAGTTAGATGGGCTGGCCATGGAGCAGCATAAGGAAACTTTCTCTATTTACATCCTCCATGAAAAACCAGGACACAACAGCAGTCCCTCTGCCATAGGCCTGTTTTTTCTTAATGCCCTTCATGATGTGGACCACTTTAAAGGGGGCTGGAAGACAGCCTTTGTCAAATTTCTAGTAACACATCATGGATCAAGTTTAATTCTTTTTTTCTGAACTGGAGTTACCAACACTAATTGAAACCTGACAATGTTGCTGAGGCCAAATTTCATGAGAACAACAAAGTTACTTAAATAAAAATAAAATGATTCATTCTCCACTCAGTGCACTGTCAGTTACTGGTACTCCCCACGCTTAATGCCTGAGGTAGCTAATGGCATTAACACATGAAAGAAATCATCAACATGCTTTTTACTCCCATTGGAATCCTTTATTAAAATAGTCCTGACACTCTTTTTCTCTGTCTTTAGAGCTGGTTTGCCAGCAGCCACACGACCAGTACTCTGACCAACGGAGTGATAGTTCCCAGAAATACAGAATTTGTTTAGACTGGTCCTGTTCCAGACAGCCACCTTGACCGGGTAACCTCTTTTGGGCTTTGCAATGCCAAATGGGTATCTGTTCTGGCAAGGCAGAGCCACACTCCAGCAGGGAGAATGGCTCTCCCAGAGCTGCATTCAGTAGGCAAGAAGAAACAAAAGTGTCTCCTGTTTATGACCATCTTGTACAGCTGCTCTGCAGATTTTTCTATTCTTTTTCTCCTGATCCAGGATGCACACATTGGTGTAGCTTCCATGCTGAGTGGCAGAGGAACTGTGAGGACTCCATGGAGCATGTCAAAGAAACCCACTGATGCTGGAGAGTCTCTCACAGCTGACAAGCAACTCACCAGCCATTAGAATAAAACATGCACAGTAAAGTGGAAAATACAGAGACTGGTGGTGCTATTGTTTTCTGTGAAGTAAAAGTGGTGGTGACCTATTGTCAGAAAACAGTTCCAACAACTGAGTGTCCTTTTACCTGAAAGGAAAGAAAGGGTAAGTTGGGAGCTTTAGCCTTTCCCTACTGTCCTTGTGCTATGCTGCTTGCTTTCTTTTCCTACCCGCCTCCTCCCATCCTGCACCAGTCCTTTTCACCCAAAGAAAATGTATGTGTGTGTGTGCATAAGGAGAGAGTTACCGGTGAACAAGCAGGTTTTGCTGCAAGAATCATTTTACGTTAGTTATCCGAGATGCAGATTCACCTCCAGACCACAGGCAAGTGGTATTTATCTAGTTCCTGATCAGAAGAGTTGAGAAGAAAAGTGAGCTTTAACCAGAAAAAGAGTTTACTTTGGAAAGATGCAGTGGTTCAGATAAAAGGTTGTGGTCTTAAACAACAAAAGCATTCATCCTTATGCTCATCAGATGGAATTATCATCTAAAATTATAGAACACCTTTGCACGTGCCATCACCATAAATAAGTGTTTATCTCCTAATATATTCCCTCCTTGTCTCTTGGACAACTCCATAACATTTTACTGCTTTCAGAACTGTAGTTCCTGAGAACTATTTATAGTCTTGGCCAGGTCTTTGTCTGAAATGAACCCAAGACAACCTGTTACCAGGAAAGTAAAAAACAATAGTCCAAAGGCAACTAAAAGAATGATAAAAGACAACTAAGTCAGTGGAAGTGTGTCTAAATCCAGAACATAAGTAGTCCAACTCTCAGATGACCTGCTATTTTGAGACAGCTTCAAACTTCAAATCATTGCAAAATCTTATAATGGTGAATCTTCTCCATAGCTCCTCTGTTGAACTGAAATCTCTATGGATTTGTGGGACAGATATATTTCAAAATTGGATTTTTTGGGAGGTCTTGGGTGGAAAAAAAAAAGTCATATTTCCTGCAAAGCAAAAATTAAAAAAATTTTAATTTGCAACCACAGAAGCATTTTGTTAGTGTCTTGCAGCCAATTTGCAGACTTGTACAGTCCAGAAAATATTAGACAGACATAGCATATGCAGCATATTAAAATTGCATTATAGTAGTACCATTCAATTCATATTTTCATGCATGTAGGCTAACACAGCAATTCACCTTAAAAAAACCCCAAACTGACGCCACTATCATTCTCCCCATCATTCAGCAGCAGGGAACTGGGCACATTGAGAAAAGTATACTCTGTATTGCCTCCCTTCAAACAATCCTTCTTCCTCTGTTTCCCTCCTGACTCTTGTTTTCAATGGCCTCTCTGTAGTTGTGCTATGCTGCCCATGTCTTCCAGAGGCAGCTCAGAGTAGCCCCACAAGAAGTGGTTCCTTCTATGGCAAAAGAACACTTCACTTTCCAGTGGTCAGAATAACTTGTTTTAATTTCAGCAATTGACACTAAACTTCAGCATACAGATGCCTCCTGTGGCCATGACTCCAGATTTTGGACACAGGAATGTGTAATTTTACTGTCTGGCTGTGGTTTATGCTTTCTGTATAGTGGTGAGAAACATTTTGCCTACACAAAAGCCTGGTCTGGCTGGACTTTCAGCATTACTTAGAAGGGGGTTTGTCAGGAGCACAGGACCATATCTAAGTTCAGCACTGCTCTGATTTTTAAACTCAGTTTCTTTAACACTAGTACCCAGCTTCACCATTCCTTGAGTGTTTGGATGGCCAGTTTTAGCCATGCTGTGCCCTCATGAGAGTGGCTGCCTGTGGGCAAATGGCAGAGCCTGAGACACGTGTCACTTATCCTTCTTCAGACCATTTCTTTTGCATTGCTATGTGTTTGACCTGGCTTTGAATGCACAAGACCTATTTTTACCAGGCTGCATAGGCAGTGCCTATGTACTCTGAATTACCACATGGAGTAATTAGCCATTCATTTGGGATATTAAGCAATCACAGCCTAAACTACTATTTGTGCATGCGTGAGCCTGGACGGGGTAGGTTTGTCTCAGCATATATCTATTGCTGCAGTTACCATGGCTAGCAGCAAGCATAGAAGATTTTCTCTTGCTTTGCCTTTGGTCTTTGAGATAAGGCAAGTGATTCAATTCAGGACTTTATATGAAGAAAATTTAAATGTCCATCTACCTCAGAGATAAATCTCTTGAGATTTATCTGTGCATCCTCAGTGAGAAGGTGAGCTGCAGACCTGAATTGGAGCTCATTGCTCCCTCAGCTTTAGCTCACAACACCTCAGGTGCACTCTGGGCACTGCTCACCAAGAGCAGCAGGAACCACTTTTCTGCTATGGCCTCTCTTCCCTCTGGCTATAGGTAGGTCTCAGCTTTGATTTTTGTGCTTTCACTTACTGACTCTCCTCTTTTCTACATGGGAAAATTGTGCCCTTCCTCGAGTCGCTTGCGCGGGGCTGCATTGAGCCATGCATAGCCCTGTTCTGCACACTGTTGCTCCCAGCCTGGTGAGACCTAATGTACAAAGACAAAGTGTGGGTTTGGACATGCAAAATACAGCTGCTTGGGACTAGCCAAAACCACCTTTCCCTCTGCTTGCTTTAGACTCCACTTTCATCTTGGCATTCAAAAACATGTCCCCTCTGGGATTTATTTAGAGACATGCTGTTGGGCTAAAAAAGACACAAAGGACCTCTCACTTTCTTTTTGGAGTATTAGCTGAATAACAACCATAAGCAGTCCAAAATGTTCTTCTTTGCCTTTTCTTCTCTCCTGTCATAAGTGTTACTTTTGGTGGTGGTTGTTGTTTATTAACCCCGCAAGCCTCAATTATAAAGTCTTGAGGAAAAAAACCCCAACAGTTGCGAAATTTCCAAAGCTGGCATTGTGTCCTTCTTGCCCACAGCACGTAGTGTTGTTGCTTAACAATCAACCTAAATACTCCTTGTCCCTTCGCTGCTGACTACATTACACCCGTCTGACGCCTTGTCTCCTGGACCAGCTGGGAAGTTTAATTAACTCTATACTTATGCAAATCATTGCAAAAAAGTCAGGAAGGATGAGCTTAGGTGGACCTGATGCTACTTCTGAGATTACTGCTGATCTGCTGAGGGCAACATCGGCTGGGTAAAACTTGGTGTCTCCTCTTCCATGGCTAAGTAGGTGCTTGGGCCTGATGGATGGTGACCTTTTGTGGACTTTAATCACAGTGATTTATGAAAACAGTGAAACTTGAGAAACCTGGCTGTAAATGTCCACCTTTCTCCTCCAAATTTGAGTGGTCCCATAGCGGGCTCTGCTGGTAGTACTAGCAATGTTTGAAATGGAGCCTCTAAAAGAAGGAACTCCAAACCCAAACAAACTGCAAAATATATATATATATCCCTCATTCCTTTGTCACTTTCCTATTTTCGTTAATAAATAAATAAATAAATAAAAATCCTGCAACTTATTCTTTGTTTAGTGAGGAACTCAATTCCCATTAAAGAAACCAATGATTCATTACAGCTTTACCTCCTGGACAAATGGTCTTGAATTAGGAATGGGTAATTGCTAAGAGACTAAATAACTAAGTATTTCTGAGGGTAAACAGCCTTCTCAGAGACATGAAGTATTGCTTTCCAGATTTTCCATCGCCAGATCTTGGAAAAAACATGTGATCTCTTGCAAAGCTGCTGACTTAGTGCTGTTATGTTCAGAGTCTGAGTAGATATAAGTGGAAAATCCATACTTGCTCACAGGAAACAAATGCAGATTCCTCAAATGGAATATGAGCTGGATGGAAATAGTCTTTTACCCTCTGATTCAAACTTCTAATCCAAAAAAAAACCCCAAGCCCCCCCCCAGACTTCACAAAACAGTGTTTAAAAAGAAGAGCAAAGAGGAAATTTGGCTAATGGTGTAAAAGAAAGTTAATCCAAGGCTGAGATCAACTTTCCTTCCATGATTCCCGGATTACAATTTTTTTTAACAGAATTCTAATCAAAATTTTTTTTGTAAACTGTCTTCTTGGAAGCATAAATAGACAAACATAAGGACAAGAATCTGAAAAGGAAAGGCGGGATCTTTCATAGTGAATATTTGTTAAATTTTATTTATGATCAGATATAATAAACTTTTTGCTGTTTTCCCTGGTTAGTACTTCAGGGAAGGAAATGTAGTACCCATAACTAGGTTTTGCTTCAAGTATCTCAAGGATTAAAATAAATCTAAGATATCTTATAAAGAGGAAATATAAAAATGTGTTTTCCAAAGCATTGAAAAATTCTCTCAAGCACTGAATCTCAATATTTCATTTTTACTCAAAGATTTTCACTGACTTTTTTTCAGATATAAAAATATGGGATATTTCCAGAAATAAAATGAGTTTATGAGAAGATAAAAATAACTTCCATTCTTAATGTTTTCCTTTTGTGCCCAAAATGCAGGCTGTAGAGTACTGGATTTCATGATACATTTTTAGTGCTTTTTAAAAATACATACACTGTATGATTACAGCATTATGTAAATTTATATTCAAATTCCTCTGCGTAAAAAAACATGGTGTTGCAGTGTCCCACCTCTAGAGTCAGTGTAGAGAATCAGTCCAGACATTTATAATTCAACATTCTTTCCTGAATTTTCTAAGTTTGTTTAAAAATATCTCCTTTTTTCTTGCAAGCTGTGTACTTCATAAGCCTGCTTGACCCTTTAACAACGAGAAACAAGGATGTCAGCAGTTACTGCATCTCAGTTGATCTTTTTTTGTTACTTAAGAATTAGCTTCTTTGTATTTAGTGTTTCTTCTTTTGGTACCACCATCACTGCTTACCAGCTTTGAACTTTTGTTGTTCATCTTACACCTTGCATATATTTAGATGCTACCATGTATCACGACAGTTAAAATTTTTCCTGAAAAAAAATTCCTGTTTTTTGTTAATCCAAAAGTTGGCAAGAAAATTTTTGGTTCCCTCTCCTGTGATGCCCTTCTGATCAGGCTGCAAATGGATGTTGTCTCTTGGAAAAGAACAACACGAATTAGAACTAAAATAAATGCACAGGAATTGGACTTTTTTTTCCTGGTGCACTTCTCAGAGAACACTTGAATTTCAGTTATCACTCTGAAAGGAAGAAGGCTAGCATATAAATATGAATGTAGTATTTTTATTTTAAAATGTGCCTTTAATACCTCACAGGGGTTTAGTTTGATGCCCTCATCTCTCAGGCTTTTAAATCTTTGATGTATGGTTCTCTTTTGCAGATCCTTGGACAACTGAATGCCAATTAGTTTAAGTTGGCCACCCAAGAGTCTGAGCCTCTGTGGTGAGATTTGGTGGTGATCACACTGCTGAAGCTTGAAAACTCCTAATAATAGCCTAGGATGGAGGTGATGGGCAGCCGCCCATCTGGACACCCCCTTCCAGCAGCTGGGGCTGCTGGCTGGATGGGAAATCTTATCCATGGAGGCTGCAGATATGCCATGCTGGGCAGTTCCTGGTAGAGTTCTACATTCCTCACTTCAGCAGGTGACATCCTCTGGGAAGGGAGATGGAATTTCATTTTGAGACCATCTCACCTCTTGTCTGGATGCCAGGTAATTCTTACCTGGAAGCTTAGGAGTGTCTGGCACCACACTCACTCCTGCTGGTTTTCCAGGAAGGTGATGGGAGGAAACTCCCTGCAACCTTCCCAAGGGCAGATATGACTCATGGCATCCTACAGCTGGGGTCAGAGCCTTACAGACCATCTGTCTGTCTGTCTACAAGCATATTATAACCCACATTGTATAACCCGGTCTGCTGCAACCATTCTGTCACCCTGGGGGATATGAATGGGAAAACCCATTGCAGTAGAGGACTGTGGAGACATGTAAGCCTGCCCAAGAGTGTGAGAGGGTAGGTGTAGAAACAATGACCACTTATCTGAAAAAGAAACAGCAAGCAGCCTTTGGACCTTCCTTCTCACATCACATTTGAACACACAGATGTTCTGGAAAACATCCTCAGAGAAAAATCCAAATGGGCTTGAAATTTAAAGCTTTTTAATTGATAGCCTTTAAACTGCTCTTCAAGCATTTAAGTGTGAATCAAAAACCCTTGGGGTTCTTTTAGTTTGAAAAGCTTGCCTGAACTTTTGCTCCATACAAAAAGCGTCTGAGGCTGAAGTGCCAAAAGTTTTGTGGAAAAAAAAATCGTTAAAATGTTCACAACTTCACATACCCTGTGCTGAATCATTGTTTTGAATTTCAGGCAGTTACTGTGGGTTGAGGCATGGGTATGACTTGTTTTCTCAGCAAAGTATTCGTATATGAACAAAAAATATATTATGCTTTCAGCTTCTCTTGAATTGTGTTGTGATAGTTCAAAAATCATGTAATGTTTTCTCCACAGTGCTGTGGTTGGAGCAATTAAAACTTCTTTTATCTTTGGGGTAGAAAAGCTGCGAACATACTCAAAATACGTGTTCCCATGAAAAGTCACATGGAGTGTGAAAAAAGAAAGAGAATGAATTTTTCTCTGGACTGCATATTTGTTTGTCATTGACTAAAAAAGGGCATGAATCTTCGAAGTCTTTTGCTGTTTTTAAAATGCAACAATGACAGAATGTCAGATGCAATGTTTTACTGAAATTTCCAAACCCCTTCCCTGGAAAACATAGAGTGTTAAGGACAAATACACTATCACCAAGTTAGGGATTACAAAAGGAACTAAGGAAATCACCTTCTACCCCTCCTCGCCAATATCCTTTTTTAACATTATAACCAAATTTTTGATGAGATTTTTTTTTTTTTAATTTGAAGAGTGTATTCTGCAGCACTTATTTTTCATTAAAGTCTTTCTTGCTGAGAGGCAAGTGTAACTGGAATGCAAATACACATGTGGAGTATGACCAGCTGTTGCTCAAGAAGGAGCTTTTGTCAGGTGGGGTGCTCCTTTCTTTATCTGTAGAGTCTCCTCAGCTGTTTCACTGCCGACACTACAAGTGCAGTTGGTAGCTGGCAGTCACTGTGGGCAAAAAGATACCATGTTATACTTCTCACAACTATATTTGCACCTCTTACAGTGAAAAAGAGAAAAGAAACTAACAGGATCATTTCATATGATCAACAGCAATCACGGGCTATAGAGTTACCTCCAGTAATTCCTGTATCAACTCTCATAACCTGTGGCTGAATCAAAACGAATCTTTTTGAAGGGCGCTGTAATCTTGATTAAGAAGCCTGATTTGATTTCTTTGCTTTATTCCCTCATGGTTTGAATTAGTTCCAGCTATGATTTTTTGTTTGAAATGGAATTCTGAAATTCCCAAGTGAAGTCAATCAGGCAACAAGATGGCATACAACTCTCAGGCATATCTTGGACCACTTGTCCCAGGCACAGACACTGTGTGAATTCCTGGCCCTATCTAGTTTTTTCAGTATGCCCCAAAACTGAAATGGAAATGGCTTGCATGGCTGTTTGGAAACATAGTACATGAAACAGTCTGCTGGGATCCAAATACATGAGCCTCATTTAAAATTATCTGCAAACAGTCATAGTTGTAGGGTACATCAGTGCTGTGGAGCCTCACAATAGGACAGATCACCACAGCTTACCTGTAGGCTCTTGAGATACAATGGATCAAGCTGAAATCTTTTACTTTGTGCCCTTAGGGATAAACTCTGATGCTAGGACTGCACTACCCAGGGTCCCCTGAAATTAGCTCCCACTGGAAGCCTGGGTTCTGCAGGATAGGGTTCCTGTCAGTGGGTAGGGCATGTTTATTTGAATTAAGTTTTTCAGCTGATCTTTGCTAGTGGTAGATTGACTCCTGCCATGGAGGAAAGGAGTATGGTGATGCTACAAGCTATAGTGATTTTATACAAGCTTTGGCTTTTAAAACTCTAGCTGTCTAGCTTTCCAATACAGCTGTAAACCATGTAAGGCTACTTTACCATCCTGCTCTATTCATCCTTCTCCCCTTTCCAGACAGCAGTATAGAGGGGGAGATACATTAGTAATGCGGATACCTGCTGTAGCAATGTTTTCTCTTTATGTGCTAGTCTCAGAGAAAGTAATATTACAGTAATAATAGAGTAATATTTCTCATGATTTGATGCGTAATATTTTACCAATATATCTATCTTTGGCTGCAAGGGAAGAAAGCAGAATAAAGTCAAGAAAGTGGTAAATAGCATACACTACAGAAATATTGAGAAACGCTGAGTAGGTGGGGGAAGGAAATGACTTCAGAGACTTAAGAGATGAAAAGAGGAAATTACTTCATTCCCCATGTTGTCGTGCAATGTCTCAGCATCCAATCACAGTGACAGAGGCAGATAAACAGGAAAGGAGAAGAAGAAGTAGGTCATTCCCTGAGGCAGTGTGAAAAGAGCCCCACGAGTAGCTGCTCAGGGTGGCTTAGGAGATGTCCTGAATAGTCAGACTAAGAAAGGATGCTTGCAGCCTACCTGAGGTCAGTAACAGCAGCTGCCTGATGTTCCTAGCACACTACCTAGGGGACTGGAAAAACTATGGAGACTTCTTGCTGTTAAGTTTAGTCTTAATGTACTTTTGGGTTAGCTTTTGAGACCTTATCTCATTATTATGAAAGTATATGATTCAAATAAACCTATTCTTCCATATATAAATCTTCTGCTAAAGATGACTCCAAATAAGCTAACAAGCAACACATCTCCTTCCTCCAAAACCAGTAATCTTTAAAAGTAGAACTACAGGCAATTTCTTGCAAGCCCAGTGCAGCTGAAGTAGTCCTAGCAGAGAAGTCATTACCAGCAATGTAATGATATACTTACTGCCTGCCAGAAACGCCACCAGCACAGAGAGAACCTGTTTGTCTCCAAAGCAGGACAGCTGCATGCAAACTGCCCGTCAACTATGGTCTCTGGCCACACTGACTTTCAGGTTGTGCCTGGGAATGGTTTGGCACAAGACTTCACCATATAGCATAGGCCATTCAAACAATTTAAGAGAGGTTCAATTTTCAGTGCTTGGAAACATTTCCAGTTTTATTTGCTTCCATAGATAGAACCGAAGTGCTCCTGCAATGAGCTGCATGATGTGGTTTAGGAGTCTAAAATGCACGGTCTGTGTGCGTGTAATCTCTTCCAGTACCTAACATAATCTAGGGAAGTTCCTTTGGCAGACAGTAGTAAAGTGCATTAGAGCCTGAACCACAAGTATCTCCAGGGAATAGGTAGCACATTTGCAAGGCTCTCTTCTGACCTAGCCCAGCTAGTGGCAAAGATCTCAAAGGTTGATAGAGGGGCAGTGGTGCCGTCGCTGCCTGCTCTGCTCACCCTCTCAGTGACTTCTGCCTGAACCAGCCATCAGGAAGCAGCATTCTCTGACTTTGATTCTGTGCCAGCTTCTGCAGCCTCATCCCGTCCTGGCAGTGCAGTGTCACTCATACAGTTGCAGCCTTACTTGTAAAGCATAGAGGTTTATCATTTCTTAATTTTTGTGTTTGTTTTTTTTGTGTATGTGTGTGTTTGGTTGGTGTTTTTCTTTTTTGTTTTTTTTTGTTTGTTTGTTTGTTTGGTCTGTTTTTTTGGTGTTTTTTTTTATTGTTACGTTGTGAGTCTTCCCTCGTTTCCTTTGGGGAATTTCGCAACAGCGGAATAACTTGGCTCAAATATGCTCCATTTTGTACCGATTTCTGTGATTATGATGACAAAAGCTGTGGTTTCAGGCAGTGTTTCACTAAGATCCAGAGACCTATATAAAAGAATAGTTCTTTGGGGGCTTCTAGTGATGTGTGATGTATGATGCTGATGACTGTGGATCAGACCTCTTCTTGACTGCTTTATATGACTCCACAGAAAATCCAGGTTTATGGCTGTTTTGTACCACCAAGACAATGCAAAGCATCCCAAGCATACCAGTGAATGTGGACCGCTGATTACATCGTATTTCTTGATACCTGGGGGAGATCATTGTTCTTCAGACCGGAATGCTCTTTGTGATCTTGAGTCCTTTTTGATTGCAAGCATAGGAGCCAGTACAGGAAAAGCATCTTTAAGCCAAGTTATCCCACTCATCCAGCTGTTAAAAAATCCCCAGAGGAAATGAGGGAAAACCCAGACTTCACGAAAGCCTGAACCTTTGTATTAGAGATGTATTAATAATTGATTTACTGTCCCCTTTTGGCCAGTTCTGTGTCAACTTTAGTTTGTTTTCTGGCCCTAGGGCTATAATGCTCCTAGACCTAAGCAGTCTGGTTTATGTGGCTCAGGTCTGGATAAGCCTCTGATCTTTGGAGAAGTGGCCTTATCCTGACAGAACTACTCTTCTTTTTGATATTAATGTATCTCTGATCAACACCTTCTCAGGAGAAAAAAATTTGAAAGGTACATGAAGAAACTTGTTTTGGTATTTTGGAGATCAGCTTTAAAATGTATGATTAGGTGACATCAAATAAGCTATGTCTGTCCCCAAGTTAACTGAGGGAATAATTTGCTGTAATCACCTGGCACTCTCTCCTTGTGTCCACATGCTGAGGAAGAAAAATCCTGTTAAAACCACTCCATTGTTCAAGAAGGCTGTTTTACAAGGAAAACCAAGAACATTCTGATATTAAACTCCTGACAATTGCTTTCTGGCTACACATTAGTTAAATATGCTCCAGTATCTTATATTTGAGCAATCATGCTTTTGACTGTGTTTGCTTGATCTCATTCCTCTAAGCTCCATAATGAGGAGGAAGCTGTTTAATGACTGGCTTTGGCTAAGCAATATTTTTCTGGAAAATCTGAGCCTTTGATACTTGACACTTATGTCCTGGTGATGGCTGTAGTACCTGGCAATGGAGGGAGGACATGACAGCACCAGAGCTCAAAAGGAAGGCTGGCAAGAACTAGACCTGTGTTAGGGCCTGTTTTACTAAAATGTTGGGTTTGTTGACTAAGTCACATGTTTTCAATTAAACATTCCAGTTCAGAAGATCTGCAAGGCCATGTTCCTTTCCTTGATGGCAGCTCAGGGATAAGACCTCTCTACTATCCTTCCTTTTTCCCAGCCCACAACCCTGAATACATCCCAGAGTTTCCTTGCTGAGATGTGGAAGATGAGTCTCTCTGACTACTCTACTCAAAAGAAAAGCACATTTGGAAAAAGGATTCAGGATGCTACAGTCCAATACAGAACACTTTTGGAACAACAGCTCAGATCATGAGGCAGTTCTCCAGTGTAAATTTATAAAAGCATAGATATAAAACTCCTGCGAGAGAAATGATAACCTGACTTGGAAACTGAAAGAGACCTTAGCCCATTTAGGAAGAAAGATTCAATTTGTCTCATGCTTTGGTGTCATCCTTACAATGACCAAGACAATAATTAAGTCATTAGTGCCACAGCTCTTTGGCACTAGTTTCCCCTACAGCAGCATACTGCCCCAAGTGTGCTTGTTATTTTGATTTTAGTGTGTGTCCTGTTGCAGCCAATTGTTATGAATGTTTGGAGCATTTCTGTCAAATCACTGAAAAAAAAAGAGTAGTTCACCATAATAAAGGGGTAGTTATGATTTCACTACACTCCATGTTTTAGTAGTTGTCAAACATAATTATTAAAGGAAAAGAATTGCTGATGCTGATCTCTCTGGACTTCTGTTTCACCCTGGTACACAAACACATGGAAAAAGTAAGACATTTCTAAAAAAATAATAAAATAGTAAATTTTATAAATATCTCTTGCTGGAAAAAAAATAAATTCACCCTTGCTTGTCCAGCTGAACCAAGACCAGACTCAAACACACAGCAGTAGCCAGCCTCTGTTTTTGTCCAGGGGATGCTCATGTGTTCCACCAGAGCCCCCACCGACAACATTTGCCACCAGCTGCCTGGCCCAGGTTCCCCTCCAACTGCATCAACTCTATCTGTGGAGAAAGCACTGTGGGAGTTTGGTGGAATTCAGGCCATACGAATGTAGCCCAAGGGCAATAAATAAAAGTCTATGTTACTTGGATCTCCACAACCAGAAGAGTTAATTGTGAGCAGCTTCATTGAAGTAGACAGGGTGTTTCACTATAGAAAGGTACCCTGGGATGTGTACTGAACTCTGGCCACGGAAGGGTTGTGCTCCCCTAACTGAGAGCAGACTTGCAGTTCTGCTTGGAAAAAATCAACAGCAGAAGCAATAAACAAATGGAGCTATTATCTTTAAAATAAAGGAAGGATTTCCAGTTGGCTGGTTTTCCCTTATAAGAGTATGTATGGTACACATTTTTGTATACAGATAAGAATATTAACATACAAATAAATCAGTTCTCTGAAGAACAGTAGAAAAAAACTTTGCTGATCATGTAATCTTGGGTATTTCTTTCTGGTTTAAGTGGAAAGGATGACAAAAAAATGGAAAGTGGTGGAAAAGGTGAACAGTCTAAAGAAATTAAGTGATTATATATATTGCACTTCTGTCAATATATACTCTTTAATGATATGAAATCCATATACCATGATCTTCTTCAAAGTATCCTGGCACTAAGACTATTAATCCTATTTTGAGCTGTGAGAGCCCAGATTTGGTTCTGCACTTGCCTGAGGCAGTAAAACTGTCATGGCTTGAGGTTTTATTTTGCCTTTGCCATAGCCCTCCAGACCTGTACCAGCAAGTGCTGCCATCACTTCTGAGAGGTACCTAATCCAAAGATACTACTAGCAGGAAGCTGAAGCCTACCTCATCCTTGGGGTCACTCTGCTGTCAATTAGAAATCAGCTGAAAACAAGTGTAAACTAGTTATACACTAATTTGCAAATTAGTTCTTCAAATTCCTTGTTCATCTCAGAAAATAAGTTTCAGGAAAAAATGCTGGAAAGAGAGTGAAAATTTTTAACAGTGAGAAGGTGGATGGGTTGAATAACATCAGGGTGCCTTTGTCACCTGTAGCTCTCCCCAGTGTATCTGAATGTGCCTGGTCACATATTCCTCAACAGCTCTCTGTCCTTCTCACCCTGCTTGGGGCTTGGAATTTTGTTTCTTTGTTTTAAAGCAGCTAATTCCAGCCTTTCTTTTTAGCTGTACCAACAGTTGCTTCTGTGGCATCCTCAAGTATCTTATGATCTTGAAGTCTTAGGAAAGCAAAACCAAGTATTTTTTCCTCTATTTTACATCAACCTTTGGTTATCCATTTCTGTGCTAGACGTAACTTTACCTGCTGTTACATTTTGACTGATCTGTATTTTGCATTGCTGACTTAGCTGTATTCTTTAGCCCTGCATGTGGATAGGAATATTAGCATACAGGTAAGAAGTCTTTTTAACCTACCACAAACTCTCTTAAGCATGTTCTAGAGAAAACGAATCAAAGTTCTTCTTTTCATGTCTTGCTGGCTCCAGGTATATGTGGTTCTTCTGTCAGTCTCATCTCTTACTTCCTCTTGGTTTCTATCTTGTCCTGCAAATGACATTTTGGTTCTGTTGCTGAGCTTTGGAATGCATAATTTTTGTTAGAACATATATCTGGACATGTGGTCTGGACATCCAACTGTTTTATAGTATTCTTTCCAGAATCACAGAGCAGCTGAGATTGGAAGGGACCTCTAGAGATGGTCTAGTTTAACCTTCCGGCTCAGAGGAATGTCAACAAGAGCAGGTTGCCCACGGCCATGTCTGTTAGCATTTAAGTATCTCCAAGAATGGAAGCTTTAAAACTTCTCTAAAACATAACTTGTTTCAACGTTTGACCACCACTGCAGTAAAAAAAGACTTTCCTTATATTTAAATGGAATGTCCTATGTTTTAATTTGTACTTGTTGTCTCTTGCCCTGTCACTGGACATGACAGAGCAGAGCTTAGTTTCCTCTTCTTTACTCCTGCCAATTTGGTATTTACATACATTGATCAAATTCCCCTGAGCCTTCTCATCTTCAGGTTGAACAGTCTCATCTCTCTCAGTCTCTCCTCACAGGGCAGGTCTTCCAGTCCCTTATTCATCCTTATTCATTGCTGCACTTGCTTCAATTCTTTCATGTAATAGGAAGGCTGGGATTGAATCCAGCACTCAGGTATATCCTTAATTTCAGATTATCTTAACATTTTATTTTAACAGTTGGGAACCTTTCCATAGGCAAATATAATTACAGGATACGTATTCTTAAATATTAACAAAAATTCATTAGCAGAAAGCATTGCCATTCAATGAGCTAAACATAAAACAAGAAATCCTTTGGACAGATATTTCAAAGTGATCATATAAATCACATGCTGGTTTACTGTCTTGATTATGCATGTACAGGAGTCACGATGCCATTATAGAAAATACAAGTGCTTTTACATTAGATCCAATCACAATGTAGTGTTTGTTCCAAGACCCAGGTGGCAAATAACTAAAGGTTTAAAGCTACATACCACTTTTCCATGTGAGCCTGTTCAACTTCAGTTCCTGTCTAAATTAGAGAGGCAGTAAAAAACTCTAAATTAGCAAAGTTCTCTTCCATATACTGTAAGGTTTATCAAAAAAGGATTGGAAAAACCAAGGTCTGCCCCATGAGAACAGTAACTGATAGGACAATGATCAAGAAGATAAGATGGAAAGGAAAAGAGCAGTTAAGGAGTTAAATTAATCCCAAGGAGAAGGAGCTGCCTCCAGTGTCCTCTTGTGGAGACTTGGATATGTAAAGCTAAAAGAAAGATTCCTATGAGACATAGGGATAATGAAATTGGCCTTTACAAAGAAGTACACCTCTTACAGAGCAGAGATCTCTTCCTACAACAGACCCAAGATTCAACTGCTCAGCTCACAGTCTCTTAGATGAACCTCCCAAATCCCAGCATTTGACTGGGATTGATTTGTTTGTAAACAAGGAAATAAGCAATGTTTCTTGCTCCCTTCCCAGGCCCCATGAGTTCTGGTACATAACCTTTATCTGCTTTCACCCAAATATTTGTGTCACTGAATTTTATTGCCTAAAACATTTGTGGCATTACTGTGCTTTAGCATGAAGATGTAATGCATGTCAGATATATTCCTGTTTCTACATATTCTATGGACCTTACTGTTGCCTTACAGGCAACTGCTCCCTCTTCAACTTTATAGGAAAAGAAGATTTTACAGTCTTCTGTTTGTTCATTGTCCAAATGTGCTTGAAGAACTCCATCATTTTGACTAAGTGCCAAACGTGATAATGAACTTCTTTGCCCTTCAAAGATCGCACACTTGGGGGATTCTGTAGCAACAAGTCCCTCTGAGAGATCTTCTTGCAGACTAATGATAAAAGTTTCACAAGCACAGACATCACATACTGGTGCTGACACTTGCTAGTGACTAAAGAATAAATGACATGCAGTGCAGTTGCCTTGAGATCCTGTATTCTGACCAGATTTAGTTCATCTTCCTGCCTAATTTCCTTTGTCTTGTTTGTAGTTCTTTTTCTCCTTAATTGCTGCTCTAGCCTGTCTTTATAAATTGCATTCCCGCATGTTTACTTGTCAGGGACACACAGTCACCATGTGACAGGACGTGTGTGCTCAAAACTGACAACGTGTGTGGATCAAAGCCAGCAAGGCAAAGAAAAAGCTTCATAAACAATGCTGTAAATAACATCTGGGCTGTCCAAATATGGAAGAACATGGTAGCTTTCCCTCTTTGTTGTTATTTTGTTTTGTCGTGGATATCTCCTTATAGACACAAACAAGTCTGAAGTCAGTAATTATGGTACAGACTATTTTAAGCTAATTCTCATCACCAAATGCACATAACAATATGCTGCAGACGGAAAAACCAGACAAGGTAGAGTGAAACTTCAGGAAATAAATGAATCAGTGTTGGAGAACAAAGTCAGAAAATGAGAAACCAAGCAAATTAAGAAAAACATGGAAAATTATTCAAAGAATCTCAGTTTAAACATATTCGCCTCATCCTAATACAGAAGATATTGACACATAATTTTTTCAACTTATCTGAATATCAGAAATTGAAATACAAACAAAAGAGAAATGTCAAACCCACAAAAGAATGAAGTTTGGACAAAATCAGTCCTGGGTCTCAAAAGTGCTCCTTCTTCTGTTATGTTTTCAAAGTCAAAGTTGGACTGGATGCTACTTTGCTGGGAATCTCGTCTGTGGGTGTTGAACCGAAGCTGCTGTTGTTGCCTTGACAAATTGGATAAAGAGATGGATGAGAAATTCATTCACCCACAACCACAAGGTTGTCAGACACTGCCTTTTTTCTGGGACCAGTGGATAGAAATATGATGTATCTATTAAGCCTATCCAGTGGGTAGTGGGCATGTGGTAATCCTGTAAAATAAGAATTATCATTCCTTCATTAATTTCACTTAAATTTTTTCTGTTGGTGACTTTCCTTTTCTTTGCATTTGAATGCCTGGATCCATGAATTCAAGAAAGCTTTAGTCTCCACTACAATTTCTGAATGTCAAAACAAGCTCGATGATACTGAAATGTGCTCTGCTGTTCCGTATTCTCTCTTCAGAGTGGTAAATGGATGCCTCTTGGATTGTGTTAGCTACAACCGAGGGTGGAGACAAAAAACCTAGAGGCTTCTGTTATTCTCATCCTTTCTCATTAGTCTTTGTGATCTTACATAAATAGGAAGCATAATTAATCTATTTTTGTGTGAATATGAGAACTCATGCATATTCAGAGCAACCTACTCTTCTAGGACCTAATTAAATATACCATTGTGTCTTCACAAAAACTTGAACAGCATTGTTGTTGGGTTCCAATAGAGCTGACAAAATTTCCAAGTTTCCAAGAAAATGCAAGTCACTCATGACCTTGATTCATTGCATAGATGTAGAAGATATTTCCAGCTGTCACACGTTTCCCTCTACAGCTGGCAATATTTTTTATGTCAAAATCTCTTCACTACAGGCTGGAAACAAGCTGTGTAAAACAGTCCTACTGAGGCTGCTAAAAGCTCTGCATAACCCTGGGGATCTGATGCTTCAGCATAGAACAGGGATTTATAGCTATACTCAAACTGATAATGCAAAGGTTAAAATTAGTGTTTTCTGTTATAATCTAATACATATCTCAGTGAGCTGCAACAGAGGATTAAAAACATTAAAAAGCCATTAAAAACAGCTTGCCTCTTTTTTCTGCAGGCTATCAACTCATTTGCAGGATGCCAATATGTATACAAATATGGAACTTGAAACACATGGTCAGTCCAGTCTAGACTTCTTGAGCAGCGTTTCTAAGATTGTCAAGGTGAAAGTATGTGCCATTTAGACCATATTCAGGCTAATAAAGCAAGACATATGTAATATCCCCTTAAATCTGCAGGCAAACACTGTTCAAGATTTATTTCTGCCATAGTACAGATGCTGACCCTTGTAAAGAACAGTTATATTAAAACCAGGCATAAGGGAGTAAGTAGGA
>WEIV01009830.1:30066-83408 GCA_013390005.1 Calyptomena viridis | reverse complement strand
TCCTGAACACCTGTACACATTTATAAAAATAAGGAGAAGAGTGTTTTCCTTAAAAAAACGTGTGTACACGCGCTCTTTCTCTTTCTCCTCAATGAAGGTTTGCTGCTGTAGACTCTTTCCCCATCCCCATCCTGCCTGGTTTCCTGTTATGTATTTAAAGAAACAAAATATATATTCTCATAAAAATAATATCAAGTCATTGCTTCAGAAGAAAGAATGTCACCTCTTGAGTTATCACAAAGTATTTTCTTATATATCAAGAGGCCTGACTGAGACAGACACATCTGACTTGGGATTCAGTGTTATCCAAGTAGATGTAGTTTTAAATTTAAGGTGTTAAAAATAAGCTGGTGATAACCGGATAACTGTATTCTGAAACAATTATTTCCTTGGATACAGAGAGACACAGTGTGTGTTCTTCTAACATCTGCACTTTTCCTTATTCATGAGTACATGAAAACAGGAAAATAGTATGAAAGACCTGAAGTGGAATTTCTGTTGTATCACCATTCTGCCAATGAACTTCCACTGGAAAGAAATTGACAGTTTTAATTGTTTTTTAAGCATGTAATATACAATTCATTATTGTGTCATGCATCCTATAATTGTGAGATACTCTTTATTACTCATTGTTATATCAGGCAACATTTCTCTCCTGCATACATCTGGTTTTATGTAGATCCTAGCAATGGAACAAAAACATAGTACATGTTTTGTGGCATCTCTTCACAGCTGAGTTTCCTTTGCTCGCTTTTTTAGAGGGTACTTAGCATTTGCTTGGAATTTGATAGTTTGAAACAAGTCTTTATTTACAAGTGACGACATTAAAAATGAATAACACAAAGAGGATCAGTTCAGCAGTATGATTTTGAAGTCAATCAAAAACTCAGTAATTAATAGATAGTTCATTTTAATCTCTTGCAACCGATGCATGTGCTTCTCTTGGCAGTTAACTGCTTTCAGGCACTAATTTGACACCATATGGGTGTCAGATTTCTGATCTCAACAACTGCTTAATTAATTGTTTTTATCTTTGAATGGGTTGTGTCTGCTCAGATCAAAAACCTAAGCATGCTATAAAATTGTAAATAGAGAGAACTTTCCTTAGAGACTAGTGCAGCATAACACCCAAAATTGGGATATGTTATATTTATGATTGATTTCACTTTGATATCATGTTACTGTAAGTGTGAGAAATAAAGAGGATCCAGAAACCAAAGACAGCACTGGGTAGCACATACGTGAAGTATTGCTAACCCCAAAATCATGAATCACTCTCCTGAATAAAAGTAACTAAACAAAAGCAAAACCTAGAGATGGTCCTGAAAGTGGTAGAAACAGATAAATAAAACCTTCAGATTTTAAAATTTTCTCTGCTCCAGTCCAACAAATGGAGCTTAGCCTGGCAGTTAGGGAAACTTATGATGTTAATATGTGGTTTAACATTATGTGTTNATATGTGGTTTAACATTATGTGTTCCAAGACTATTTCCATAGTTGTTGCAGTCCCCTATAGTTCTGCTCACTCCATCCCTAGAAGATACAGTAGAGTGAATAATATGTAGACAAAATGTTGGTAAAGCTGATGAGAGCTGTGGAATCAGCAAAAAGATTATAACTGTTCAGCTGGTAAAAGAGATGATTAATACAGCAAAAATGCTATATTGTCTGATATAAGTAAGGTTAATAGGCCCAACATAGGTGATAGACATCATTTATTCAATATTTCTTAACATGTAAGAGGGTACATTATTTGAGATTTTGAGGCCTGGTCTTTAAAATAAAAGGAAGCAAGTAATTTTTTTCCTCAAAGCATAATTAACTCACTGTCACAGGATGCCATGGAAGCCAAGAGATATAAATGGATTCAAAATGGCAATAAAGAATTTTACAAAGAATAGGTCCATTGATGAACATCAAAAACAATAGCCCAGATGCAACCTCTGGCTCAAAAATTCTCTGAACTCTTGATTGTTGGCAGTTATCCGGCCTTACTCAAGGAAGGATCATTCCCTATACTTTGCTTAGCCAGCCTCAGCTGGCTAGTGTCAAAGAAAGGCTACTGAGCTAGATGGATTTGGCTGGGCTCATCATGGTCTTTCCATTTTAAAAACAAGGTAATAAAAAAGCAGAGTTTTGCAAAAAGTGCATATATCTCACCTCTGTCAGTTGTGTCCTACTGTAATTGGAAAGGGACAAATTAAAACTGGTCTGGAACGGAGAGGGAAAATTTGCTGAGAAAAAGACTGTTATTCTGTCATTTTACACAGATTCTGCACATTCACAACAAAGAAATACGAATTCCATCAGTAGGACCAGAAGAATTATGCCTTGGACCTTGATCAGGAATTATTACAAATGTTCTTTGAAAATCACAGAATCACAGAATCACAGAATCACAGAATCACAGAATCAATTAGGCTGGAAAAGACCTCTGAGATGATCAAGTCCAACCCTTGACCTAACAGCGCCTTGTCAACTAGACCATGGCACTCAGTGCCACATCCAGTCTCTCTAAATATGTTACATTCTTCCTTTAAAAAAAAGTTAATTGTAACTGGAAAAAAAAATAGTTGTTTTTTGCAGTTGTATCAGAAGGGGAATTCTCTGTCTCTGTGAGGAACACTGAGATTTCTTCTAAGTCAAGCATGTTTCTTACACCACAGTCTGAGGACAATAAAATTTAACTTGTGCTTTCAAGCATGCTTTTAGTTCTAGTTTGAAGGGGGTTTTCTGATTTCAGAGTCTGAGTTCTTGGTTGATCTCTACCAAAAATTTCAAGCCAATCCTCAGTATCACCTTCCCTCCCATCCTGACCAGGAATGTCCATCTCCACTCACCTATTGTACCTCCATCCCATGGACCTGCAGGCTGCACTGCAGCCATGGTTAGCTAACAGCAAATAACATCTTGAGTTTAGCAGCTGTATCCTGCTGGCTATAAACTTAGTCTTGCTCCTTGCAAACAGCTCACTTCCACATAGAAATGGGATCACTGGAACTGTCCTACACTGTTTGGCTACTGTCATTTCTACACCAGCTGGAATTCATGAGCTCCCAGAGATATCCCATTGTCAGAGGATGAGCCTTGCCTGAGGTAGGTAAAGCCCTGTAGTGCTAGAGTGTGACACTGCTGGAAGGACTCACAATACTCTCAATGTATCCTGGAGGTCAGGCCAGGAATGACAGAGCAACACTAGAATAACATGGAGATCATCAGCTCCTGTCCTTGGTCGAATGGACAAAAAGAATAGCATCACCCTGCATATGTAGTTTTCAGATAATTTTTTCCTGGAGATATGATGTGGAAACATGGAAAACAACTTTTTAAATGAAAATTAATAACTCAAATGTAACTTGCCTTAAAAAGTGTCACCAGAAGCTTGTGTGGGCCAAAGCGGTGTGTTAGGTCAAGTATTGAGGCTTCTTTGTATGACCTCCCTTATGAATTACCACATTAGAAAATATTAACTCTTTTTCTTAATTAATATTTAGAAAATATTAAATTTATGCTCAGTCAGGTGATCTTTGCCACATAAGAAATAGTACAGAAAATGAAAATTTATCTGCATTCATGAGAAAAAGGAACATCCAAATTAAAGGCCAATTACTACCAAGTATTCAGTTACTCCAAATGATGCATGACTGACATTTGCTGAAGTCTGAACTCTTCAGGTTTGTAGTTTCATATATATTAGCTATTAGTAATGCAAAAAAAAAAGGCAGAAATGTTTTCTAAAAGTTAGACTTTCTTACTGACACTTGTCAGTGAGAACTGAACTGTAGCTGACACAAGTCATGAATAATAATCATTGGAAAGCACTAGAAAGTGTCCCTTCCTTTACTCTCTCCTGGAAGAATGCCTCCTTTATGGTTCTTATCATGTTAAATGGCAGTAACTGGACAGGTGCAGACCATCAGCGGTTGTCATGCAAGCTGTAACTGGAAATCTAAAAATTCACCACCAAAACCTAATAGTGAAACTGAGGGCTCAGACAACTGATGAAGCAGAAAGGGTGGGTGTGAGTTTCTAGCACAAGCTGCCCGCTGACATCAATCCACTTCCTGATCACCTTACTCACATGAGAAGCACTAATGAGAACAGCTAAATCAATTGTGTAAGTGAAACAACTTTTGGACTTCTTGCTTCTCTGCAGAGATCTCCTAGAATGAAAGAAGCTGGCTGATGATATTATGTGCGAAGGTGCTTTCTATCATCCCTTCATCCTGTTTTTAGAAGTCTGGTCCTTCTCCTTCTTGTAGTTTTCCTCATCTCACTCTCTCTTTCACCCCTCTGTCTGGTGAGGACAAGTGGAACAGCACTATCTGGCCCTCACACTAAGCAATATGCTAAAAGCAGGTGCTTATACACAATGTAAGCAACTAAATATAATGGAAGTACTTAAAGGTGAAAGACAGAATTCAAAAGAACCAAAGTAGACATATATTGCAATGACTGCACAAGAAACATTAGTACGCAGCACCAGCAAACACAGATGACTGATTGCATTTGGCCTTTTGCTTGGACTTGTTCCAGACATTCAGCCACCCACATTCTGCTCAGTATCTCAGTATCTCAGTATGGAATCTTAAAAAGGTGCTGCAGAAATTGCAAAATTGGTGTCCAGTCTGATGCAATCTCTTCTAATCTCTTTCCCACAGCTGTACATTGCAGTTCATGTTTCCTGAGTTCCACAATCACGTCTCTCCTTCCCTTCTCCTTTTATCTCCATCTTTCTCCCCTCCACTTCCTTTTCCTATCTAACTCTTTGGCACCATATTACCCTATCCCCCTCTTGCTCCAGACGCATATTCATCGGCTGGTGTAAATCAGCATCAGAGTGCACTGGTGTCAATGGGAGCAATGTCAGCTAAAAACCTGGCTGACAACACTTGTTTGAAATGCAGACATTCAGTCTTGCACCCCTGTCTCTCTCTGTGAATGCTTTGGCTCTGTGCTGGATGTCTGTGCCTGTCACAGCTCCTCCTTGCCACCTCATCCTGTTAAAGCATGAACCATTCACAGAGTGATCTCTGATGGCAAGAAGGGGGCAAGAAGGACCTGATATTCCCACAAGAATTGCTTTGTATTGCTGTAATACTGCTGCTAAGGAATAAACATGTCTCAGGCTGCTGTTCTCCAGTGACAGAGTGGCTACATCAGGGACTTTAATATCTGCTCAGCAACATGCCCAAGTTCTCAATATTGGTGCTAGTCTTCCCATAATTTTTGAAGTCCCTAGCAGTCCTTTTTTTACGCATGTGCATCAAAAACTGATTGCAGGCCGGCAGTCTTGTATTGTTAAGAAAACAATGGCTTAGGTCCAAGCTACAGTGTTTTTCTTTCTGTGGGATGATCAAAGGGCTCTAAACAAAGGCACAGAGAAGGTCTCCCAAACAAGTTTCTGCACTGATTGCACTGACGTTGTAGACAATGGGCAAAGTACAGTAAAGTCAGTGAAAGTGAAAAAGGACTGTCAGGGAAAACAACCATTTTCAGAGGCTCGGAGAAGCCAGTCAGCTAACGTAAAGATGACTTAGTTACAAGTAAACGGCCCCCTGTGTTTTCTGATTAACTCAGTGACACACCTCATCAAGAAAGTCTGGGCTAGCCTGTTTCATTTTGATCTGTTTATCTCTTTTGCCTTATGACACTCTTGCTCCAGTCTGAAGCCCCAGATAGATCCCACTCGCTCCCCCTTGAACCATTGTAAGAAATGTGGTGGATCCAAGCGTGTTGCAAAAGCCTGCAGCATTGTTTTGCTGTCATGCAAACCTGGCTGCATTATCATTATCATTGACTGACATCTTTCATTGCCTTTTCTGTTTTCCAAGACAAAAGAGCCAGCTGAGAGTGGAACAAAGGAGAATACAGGGAAAAGGAGAGAATATGTCAAGCAAGAATAGTTTGGAAAGGGACAAAAGTGGAAAAGGAAGTCTAATTCTAGCCTCATCCAGGGGAAAAAAGTTTTTTTGAGAAATGTAAACAAATCAGGAAATCCTGGCACTTACTCCAGTTCCGATTTGGCGAAACACACCAGCTCTTTCCCTATGTATGAGCTGCTGTTTGTGAATGAAATCCAGATTAGGTTATTCATTGAGCCCTGCCAGTCCCACAGTTTCCAGGTTTCCTTTTGCTTATGGCATAGCTTAAACCTTAAAATAATAATAATAAAAAAACCCATATGCATGTTATTAACTCTCCGTATTCAAATGGAAATACAATGCTATCATAAATCTCTTTTTTTTTTCTAATGTAAATTCTTCTCTCCAGCATGAAGCTGCAGGAAAGCTGTTGTATCTGCACAATCTAAACTTGAAAGGGAATTTTTTGTTAAACTAGTTATGATAGGGGAAACATGTTTTTCACTGAGTTGAAAGATTAAAGTTAGCCATAAAAAGGGGTGGAGGGGCTGGAGAAGGATTATTGGTTGCTCAACTAATGATTAGATACAGGACTTCAAGGACAAATTAAGGAGCACAAAAAGAAAGATTTCTGAAGATAAGTGAAAACAGTTCCAATAATATCAAATAAAGGATGCCTTGTTTATCATGGATTTTAATCTCTGCCAGTTCTATTCTACCTCTATTAGTCTAATTAGACAAAGAGAGTGTAAACTCCAAAAGAGACAACCAATCTTTTGTAGACCTTGAAGTCTGCCCAGCGTATCTGTCTCCCAACTTGCTCTTCTTTTGCCTGTCTCCCAGCGTGGGTAATTTCCCTCTCTCTTGTGATTCCAGCTTAAACAGTTTCTTTGTAATATTTTTTCTCCCCTTGATCTGATTTTTGATTCCTTACCGAAATAGAACTCTGGTTGCCAAAATTCCCTTTTTCCTGATTAAAAATGGTTTCTGGCTCATTAACACTGTCTGTTTAGGGCAGGGAGGGAGAGCAGGAAGAGGAGAGGAGTTTGAATACAGTTGCCCTTACCTCAGGCAAGGCTTATCTGTGTTTCAGTATGGGACTGTTGGGGGCTAAACTGAAGAATACATCAGAAGCCATAAAATAAAGGACCTAAATGGCCAAAACAGTGTATCTTAAAAAACGAGACACGGAGACACGGAGACACGAGAAAAAGAGTTTAATGAATGCCAAGTGGTAGTAATGAGGAGCCCTCATTTAAAGTCTGTCATCACAATGAATTGCAAGGAGTCAAGGAAAAAAATCCCCATCCACCCCGACTGATTATTGATTATTGTTGGCTTATAATGGGCCTTATGGGTGGCTTTGGCTAAGCATAGGAGCAGTTTCAACCCTGCTCTGAGGTGGCCATGCATGGAAAGATGCAATTGCAATGTTGCTTCTGCGTTGCTTGCATGGTATCAGTCAAATCCTTGTGAAATTGAAATGTTGGAAGAACTTCTTGAATTGCCAAAGACCTGGAGCAGTTCTTGTTTCCAGCAAGAGCCTTGCTTGCATATTTATTTGTTTCATGAATGAACATATGCACTGCTTGCGAGAGAAAAGACAGGGAAGGTAGTATTTGCACAATTATCTTTTCTCCATAAAAATGATTGCATCTTCCACCTGGAGATAATCAGTGGCTGTGAGCCATGCTGAGCTAAAATCACAGTGACAGCAAAATTCTTTATTTTACTGTGATATCACCATAGCATTTTGAGTCTCTTTTCCTTGTAGAAGCTGAACCTTTTTGGGATTTACATGATGGTTAAATTAAAGCAACAGTGTTTGATTTTTTTTTCCAGGTAGATGTATTTTTTTAGAGGTAGGAGGTTCCATTTAATTGTGACATGGCCTAAAATAAAATTCTGCAAAGTTTCTCAAATTTTACTTTTCTGACAGTTTTTTTCAAATACTTAGATTTTCTTTGCACAAATATTTCTGTTGCCGAATATAGGAAGATGTTGCCACTCATCCAAATTTTGCTAAATTAAAAAAAAAAAGCTATAAAGTGGTTGGTGTTCTATGTTCTCCATGGATTTAAACCTGTTTCATTTCTTCGTACGAGAACTGACTACAGTCCACAGCACAGAACAAATGGGGTTACAGCTGCTGTGTGGGACACACTCCTTCAGGCTGTGAAAAACTGATCCTTTCCTTATGGTTTGACATCTACCTAAACCCACAAAGGGTGCAGCTGAAGACATTTTCTTCTTCCCTCCCCAAAGAGTGCTGCTTTTATCAAGTGGGAGGTGGGAAGGAGCAGATGAAGGTGGCTGAGGCCAGGAAGAGCCATCATGCTGGAGCCTGGAGTTCCCAACTGGTCCCATGACTCCCAGTCATGCAAGCCATGGGGACTGTCAGACAAAGAAAGGAGAACTTATTTAGGGTTATCATCTTGGGGACCATTTCTTGTAGGATTACTACTGCATTTCAGTATAGGTAGGATTCCAATTCCTTTCACACCAATACAGGGCTTTCCATCACTTACAAAGGTGATAGCTGTCCTAAGCATTACATTGTAAACACATTTTGCATTCAACAGAGGTATCTGTAGAACCTGTAAAAATGGATATAAAATATACATTAATTTTTTGGTTTAACTTTACTGCTTTCAGAAAAACTTTTTTTTTTATGCACAGTTAATCACGAATAAAATAATCTGGAAAGAAATTAAGTTACAGACCCATCTCTGACTGCATTCTGTTGTTCTGGGAAAAAGAAATATAAAATTCAGCACATGTGTCTGAGCACTCAGAGGAGAGCTTGCAAAAGCTGTAGAGGGTACATCTCTGTTACCCTGTCAAGGGAAAACTGCAGCAGCAGCACTATTAATGTCAGGCTGTTTCTGTAGCCTACATAGTGCTATACTCTCCAGTGCAGAAAAGAAGGGAAACAGGTGCTCCATCTTCTCAGCATCTGGTTTGGATGACCACAATACTCCAAACACCTGCATTTTGCAGTCCCAGCAAGCCTTGCCTGCTATTGTGTTAGGCAGGACTGTCTGCCTATAGCAATAAAATACATTGTTTATCAGTTGTAACAGAGGAACATGGATTGTGAAGAGGGGACAGAAGAAACAAACATTGGGAAAAACCCCCAATCCTGTAATAGGAAAGAAAATAGTTCTGTGGCTTGAATGTTTGTGACTGTGAAAATTTGGGGGGTTTTGTGATTTTTTTTTTTTCCCAGACACTGGAAAAGGAAGACCAGCCTTTAGGCAGGTTTTCCTGTCTGAACAGACAACTGGCACTCGTGTTAAGAGGGTGATAGCTTTTTAGTATCAGGTATCAGGTTTTATGGCTTGAAGAGGAACTGCTTTAATATTTTAATACAGAATTGTTTTTACAGACTGTGCTGAGTTTTATCTCTCTAGCTCTGACTATAAACATGATGATTCACATCTTACTAAGAATGGATTTAGGGTTATTTAGGATTAAAACTGAAACTTTGTCCAGAACCTTAGACACTGAAGTTTATTCTATTTTAGGTTTCCTCTTCAGGGCCAGTAAAGCCATCCCTCTGGATGTGAAGCAACCAAGACACTCAGAAAACCACGTCAGGGCAGCACATTTCAGAAGATGCTGCAGAATCAGCTGTCCTGGCAAAATCACTGACATAACTTACATCCTTTAAACCAGGATGTAAGATTTTAGAACCTTTTTAAGATGACAAATTATTTGTTTCTGAAGCAAAGGATTGGCAGATGGTCTGTCTAGATCCTGTTTTTCTGGAAACTCGTAATAGTCTTATTTCCTGCCCTTGCAAAAGCTGCTTAATTTAGGGTCATTTTCCTTTTCCCTACCTGCAAAGCCGGGACGGCTTTTTAGCGGGAGGCGCACGGAGCCTTGAAGCTCCCTAGGAGAAAGCCCTTCCAGCAGCGGCAGCCCTTCCCTGCTGCCGTGGCGGGAGCAGCACCAGCCACCCCCGGCTGTCCCGGGAGGGGGCCGGGGCGGCGAGCGCAGCCCCGGGACAGGCGCCCGGGACCGGGCTCGTCCCTTTGCCGTGAGCCCCTACTAGCGACCGGCCGGCGGAACGGCAGCGGGGCAGCGCGGTGTGTCTCCAGAGGGGTCATGATTATGGTGGGGAAAAGCTTGAAAACCATGTCTTGGCCCCTTGAACACCGGCCTGAAAATACCTGCGGCACTGGACTTAGCTGCCGGTGTGCACTCGCAGCCCAGGGAGACAACGGCGTCCTGGGCTGCGTCAAAAGCAGCGTGGCCGGCAGGTCGAGGGAGGTGATTCTTTCCCTATACTCTATGTGGTGAGACCACATCTGGGGTGCTGCACCCAGCTCTGAGGCTCTCCAACATAAGAAGGATGTGGATCTGCTGAAGTGGGTACGGAGGAGAGACAGGAAGATGATCAGAGGGCTAGAGTACCTCTCCTATAAAGACAGGCTGAGAAAGGTGGAATTGTTCAGCCTGGTTAAGAGAAGGCTCCAGGGAGACCTTAGAGCAGACTTACAGTACCTAAAGGGGGCTTAGAAGAAAGATGGGGACAGACTTTTTTAGCAGGCTCTGTAGTGATAGGACAAGGGATAATGGTTAAACTAAAAGAGAACAGATTTAGACTAAGTATTAGGAAGAAGTTTTTTACCATTAGGATTGTAAAATACAAGAACAGGTTTCTCAGTGAGGTGGTGAGTGCTCCAGTCATGGGAATAGTCAATTTCAGGTTGGACGGAGCAACCTGATCTAACTGAAGATGTCCCTGCTCAATGCAGGGAGATTTGACTGGATCACTTTGAAAGATCCCTTATAGCCCGAACCGTTCTATTATTCTATGAAGATTAATATCTTCTCTCTCAGCTTTTTGAAAAATGTTTCAGGATGGAAGGCAAGTTTCTACTTCACAAGTACGGCTTTGCTGAGAATAACCTCTCCTCTCACTGGTATGAGAAGCACTTCACTGACAGGAAATACTTCTGTGGAGTTTTGGACATGACAATATAAACAGGTAAAGAAAATCTCACAGTGCTTATGCAAAAAGTGGAATGCTTAAGTACTCAGCTCAAGAATATAAAGGGACACCTGTAAGACAACATATGGAGCACTGGATTTTGTTAGATAACAGCTTTTTTCTTTCTGTCTGCAATGATCCATTTAACTTCCCAATTTGCTGCATCTCACACATAAAAGCCAGTGTTTAAGATCTACAACTATGGTGGAATCATGGTGTGAGACATAAAACTGAAACAGGCTGAAACAGTGGGAAAATGAGAATAGCTGGGAACTATCATTACACTAGTCAAGATCTCAATATATATATAGCACGTGCACTCACCCACTGCTGCATTGCATGGATACAGTTAAAGAGAGAAACTCATGCTCAGAGAACTTTGTTGTTGCTACACTAGTGAAATTACATGAGAAAAAAAAGTAATTCCTTGGGACATTTTTTTTGTCTAAGCAGATGCATCTTCTTAGATTCACTCTGTTTTTACAACAATCACTATGACTAATTGCATATTTGGATAAAGAATGGGGAATCTTATTTCCAGCATATGAAGCATGGTGATTAGCCTTCATTAAATTCAGATCCAATCCTGGATTAAGTTATGCTCCTGTTGGCCCCTATGCACAAATGCTGAAATTTAATGTTAAGGAGATATATATCCATGTATTATACATGGAGAGAAAGAAAGATGTAAGAAGATGTACATTTAACTGATAAAACCTCATATTTTGAGATCAGCAGTTTGTGGACTGCTTATCTTAACAAAACTGTGATTGCAGGCTGCTAAATTTGTGGCATCATTTTTCAAATTGGTTAAATGATGCAGTTGCATTCAAAAAAGCAGTTAAATGAACTTTTTATCCCTAGAGATTGAGCACACTGCCTATTGCTTATGCAGCCAGGAAAATCCAGTTCTTAGCAATGACCACTTACTCCTGGTAATGATTAAATAGATCCCACAAGATCATTTGAAAAGTGGTTTGTTTAAATACCATTTATTTGAAGGCCACTAAGTCTCTGGAGTTCAAGGGTAACGAGGGAGATAATGTCAAGGCAATGATATCACATCCCTATTTTATGACACCAACTGCACCATAAATCATGCTTTGTACATGATTTAGGTATGGAGAAAAGCTATTTTATTAATCCATCTTACCCTTCACCTTCTATCAAGACAGTTCATATTAAGAAGGGTGGTTGGGAGGATAAGGAAGTTAGGACATCTGCCATAAGCTGTCTCTGTCAAAATCTCCAGTCCCTGCACTGTGAGATCTTTCCTGCAGAGTGAACTCTTTTGTCACAGGGCCATTATGCCACACACCCTTCGTTCACCTTCTAAAATAATGACTTGTATATTTGCTTAAAATCAATTACCTGCTCTCTGGCAATATTTCGATGCTGTTTCAAGGCTCACTCCAGAGACGCTGTTCCCAGAGGCACTTTTTTATCTAGTAAAAAGCAGAATGGGGTGGAGGCTCAGTTCTGCGGAAGAGGGTGGCAGAGCTCCAGTTGTATGAATTGAATCCAGGATTTTTTTCCCATCATGTTCCCATAAAGTGAATAAAAAAAATAATGTGAAAGTACAGAGTAGAGCTCTTCATGATCATAAATTTGCACTGTATCCTGCAATTCATACACAGGCACCAATGGCTTTGAAATCACTGAGTCAATGGGAGACTTGCTTGACAAAGAATTACAGGATTACATCCTCAAATTGTTGAAGTTTCATGTGCGCAAATGAATAGAATTTCCTTTGAAATGAAGGCAAACTCCCCCATAAGGTTAAAAAGTGAATCTGAATTTCATATTTTTTCAAGTCTGTAGTTCTTTCATTTGGTCCCATTTTAGGAAACACAGACTTGGAAGTGGTCCAAATCTTTTTCAGCACCTCATCATTATTAACTCAGCATTTCTGTGTGAATGTAAATCTTCCAGTGCTCACTGACTAGTCAGGCAGACAAAGCTAAATCAGTCAGGGCATGCTTGCCACATCTGCGACAGTAAAGGAAGAAGAATGGAGAAGCTTTAAAACTACAGAAAGTAGCTAAAATAAATGCACTCACCCTATCAAGGCAAAATAATAGAATCAGTTAAAATGATACTTAATAAGATGTCTATAGAAATCAGCAGTGAAAATAAGACATTTAAAAGCAGTGGGATTTACTATAAACAGCATTTCAGTTTACCAGAAGCCATGTGAACTGAAACAGCTGCTATGTATGAGAATGATACTCATCTAAACAGGTGATTTGCTGTGGGTTTCCTTAGCTTGCCAGGATTTTACTCTGTTTATAGTTTTGCTGTGGTGACCATATAATTTCTGATAAGAGCATCATATGGAGTCAAATTTAATCCTCAAAAAGAAATCTTCCCCATCAGATATCTATTTCTGCTATACAGACTCAGACAGGAAGGAATGAGCTTCTGTTTCTTTTTCACCTTCATGTCTTGCTCAGATCCTGAGCACAAAGAAGTTCAACACTTTAGGCAACTCTGTGGGATTATGACCTGAAACTCTCTCAGTTCCCACCAATCTGTTGCAACTGCCAGGCTTTACAGTCTGCCCTGGGTTGTAAGTGTATGGAACTGAGTGGGGAGTGAGAACAGCAGCTGGTAAAATACCCAACAGTTCCCTTTCAACGCTTACTCTCCTTTTTGCAACTCTCACCATCTAGATTTCCATTTGCTTAAAGGCATCTTTATTTGAGAAGAAAGTAATGCTTTACATGTCCATAAGGAATGCTCCTCTGTGCTTGTTATATTCCAGTTCTGGCAAGGACATGCTTTCTATCAGCAAAACAACCCTTGCTCCAACCCAGTCCTTGTACCTGACAGGTAGCCACAGGCTTGCCCATGAGTACATGTGAACACACATTGTCTAGATTCAGTCAGTGAACTTTGTTCAGAAACTACTGTTTAACTCTTCCAGGTGTTTGTTTTTATACCACAGGCTCATCACCAGCTGCCAGAAGGCAGCAGCTGGAGGAAGCTGCTGAGCTGCCATCCTGCCCCAGATCACTATTCACAGCCTGGGCTGTCCCCTGCCTTCTGTCAGCATAAGCATTTTTGGGGCACTTGTTCCAGGGAGTCAGATCACATCATAGCTGATCTGGCCCACTCAGTTGATCTGACTCACTGGCCTTTTTAATTAATTTTTTCTGGACAACTCAGCTCTCTGATCTGGTCCCATGAAAGCCTCCAGGGAGCACAGAGTATGGAGTGAGAAGGAATAACTGGGCCATACACATAACCAACTTAAAGCAAATTTGTTAGCTGTAGAGGAGTCCCAAAGGGTGGAGAGGAGAGATTAAAGAGAAGAAAACCTATTTCCAAGAAATCCAGTTCCAAAAAAATCAATGTGGCATGAGTGCACCCTTTGCGAAGCATCAGAGAAGTCACGTAAGAGACAGCAATGGTGAATGAATGCTCCTCTTGTGTGCAAAGCTTCAAGAAAAACTCACACCTTATTTGGCATCGTAGAACCGAACCACAAGACACAATTCCTTGCAGACCAGGATGCATTTGCTCTGCTGTTCACAGAGCTATTCTTTTTGCTGTTTGATAAGATGTGGTGCTTCACTGCAGTTTAACCTCTCTGCAGCAGATTATCAAAAATGAACCAGATGATCAGAGTATTTTCTGCTCTCGAGTAATGAAGCATGGTAATTCTTGCAGAGATGTCAGGACTCGTAACCTAAAGGTTATGCCGCCACTCCAGCAGTTTAGGAAAGGCCCTGATGCCACATCCAGCCCTAGTTTTCACTTGTCTGTGTCAAATTTGCAGTGCTAGTTCCCTTGCTTCACTCTGAAAACAAAATGAGCTCTTTATGGGAGGAAATTCATGAAAGAAATAAATGACCAATATTATGAAAAGGCAGAGTTGCCCTGGGACCTGGTATTTGGTCAGTTCTAATAAAAATGACTGCTTTTTCACCAGCTACTGTGAGATATAATTCCACAGTGAAATGTGGGTCCTACTGTGAAGAGATTTTCCTGCATATTTTTTCCCCTTTTTTGATACAGAAATCTGCACTATATAAAATTCTCAATTACTAGAAATGGTTCTCCTTTTAAAAATAAATTTAACACTTCTTATCTAAATCTTCTCTCAAAAATTAATCCCTTTAGATGCCACTCTGTTTTTCCTGTAGTTTAATCCAATTGCAGTATGTGGTTTTGGTTAGCAGAGAAAGGAATTATTTCAATGACATGTTGGTTCCCTGTGTCCAAACCTTAAGATGGTCCTTTCCAATGACTCTATTCTTAAACAGTTATACTTAATATTTTGCCCATAAGAGCTGGCCTAAAAATGGTAGCAATTCATGGTAATTTGGGGGAAGACACAGGGACTCATTTCTGACTAATTTCTATCATCCCAGATTAAATTTTAGAAAAGACTTGGTTTAAGATTTTCTTCCTGTCAACTCTACTCCTTTCCATCGCAGGGTTTTTTTTTCCCAGAGAACTGAAAAAGAAGAAAAGCTAGAAAGGGAAGAAAACCTGTTGAATTACTTATTTGTAGTGTTGTTGTTCTTTTCTACTTCAGAGGACTCAGTTCAGAGTCCATACTAGAGTCTTCTTTTTCCCAAAGATGTAGTTACTAATCCAAATAAATTTTACCTTTACAGCCTCTTTAAAACAAAATTGTTCATCTCTGTGATCATGGAGAAAACAGTTCACAAGATCAGATTATATTTCATTCCAATTACTACAGTTCTCTCCTCTTGGATCTTCCTGACCTTCATCTTAGCCTGTTTCAAATCACCCAAAATGCATCCACAAAACACATCAAAAAGTAAATGGGGAATTGAAAAGCTAATTTGTAAGCATGAAAATTTACTTAATGCTACCTGGAAATTACTGGATCCTGTTCAAACTGGCAAGAGATGTGACAGATGCATTAATCAGGGTGTTAGAAAGCTGATGGAGCAGTATGCAAAGCCAATGCTGGCCTGCCTCATGAAGCAGGCTAAAATTGATGCTGCCTTGAGAGCTTCTTTAGTTTGTAAGAGATCTGTACCATTTCAATTAAGCCTCAGCTTAATTGCAGCTGAAATGCAAATAAACTATTCATTCAGGATGCTGAGTTCAGTACACGGACTTGGATTGTATCTACTAAAACACTCATGGAGATTGCCAATTCCCATTATGCTCTCCAGAACCATGCTCTCAATCTGGTGAATGAACTTAGTTCGTCCCTGCCTTGGTTTTGGCATTTGAGTTGTCTGTCAGAGGGTGGGAGCTTTGCAAGGAGACTCTGTAGCTACCATAAATTTTGCTCTTGTCGTTGTTCTCTCCTATCTTCACCTACATTGTGGCCTAGCTCAGGATCAGAAGTGGCTCTTCTGCTGGAGCTTGCACTGCCCTGACCATATGTGACAGTAAAAGCTAGCAGAGTATTTTGTGCAAGACATATATGTCAGCCAAGATTTTCAGCCAAAGGCTTATTCACTTTTTAAGTATTCCTATTCCCCTTCTCTCTGGTTATTCCTCCTGACCTTTCATTTCAACTATTGACAGAGGGGGGAAAAAAAAGAATAAAACAACAACCACAAAATCAAAACACCTATAGTCACCAGGAGAAATGCAGCAGACCACAAAAGCACTGCCTGAGTCACAACGTTATCCACTAGTACCCTCTAGCAAAAGCAGGGCATAGGGAAAAATGCTGGCCAGACAGGAGAGCTCTGGGCCAGCTGCCTTCTGCCCCTTTTCCCCAGGGCTGTCTGCACCTCTGCCCAGCAGCCCACAGAGGACACAGTAGCCAGACTCCACCTACACACAGTTGGCTTGTCTGGTTGCCTACAAGCACTGAGAAAGCTTCTTCTCTTTCTTCCCTCCGGATTTCAGAGCCAAGATGCTGGGAATATGCAATGCATGAGCATGGGCTTTGTTTGTCGTCAATGAGTGGTGGTGGTTGCCTTCACTGGGACTGCACCCACCTTGGCATGAGAGGATGTGTGATGCATCCTTTCCCACCTCACCAAGTTGGGAGATGAGATGCAGGTCAATAATAGCTTCACAACCTATAGGCAAAGCCTGTTAAAACACACGTGTTCTTCCAAGTAGCACAGGCTGGGAGCAATTAAGTGGCTTTTTAGCCTGTTCCCATGGATCGGGACATTTATGTATGAGTGATGCTTTGCAGTCGTCCAGGATTCACAAAAATATGCAGAAAGGGGGAAGGTACCTTCCAGGGCACTCACAGGAGAGCTCTGTGAAGGACAGGTGTTTGCAAGAGAAACTGTTCTTCCACACTGCAATGTGCCAGCTGTACCAACAACATTTAGTCCAGCACTAGCTCAGGCCACTCTTCAAATCAGGACTGGCAATTTAGCCAACAGACCTGGAAAAAAGGGCATTAGGCAATGCATCTTTGAATAGAAAAACTCTTTTCAAAAAATTTTATCTCCAAGCCCTGCCTATGGCATATGTTGTTGGACCTGATCTCCTGACTAGCTCAAGTTCCTAGCCCATGTAAGAACTGGGTGTGCAAAGAAACTCATTTTGCAGGTGATCTGAGGCAGCTCTGGGAACATCTCAAACACAGTACAGAACAAAATCAGTAATCATTTAAATTATTCCCAGGACACCCTGAGTGACATTTGTTAGAAACAGTACCAGTGGTGGAAGGGGTGCAACTCCCAGGGTGTTCCCTGGGCCCAGGCTCTCCCTCTCTAAGGCAACTTCCCAAGGCATCTCTTAGGATGTCTCCAAAGAGACGTCTATCTGCTCTTCTCTTGCCAACAAAGCAGCCTGAGAAGTTTGGAGGCCCTTAGAACCCTGGTAAAGGGTAGTCCAGATGAAGGTTTTAGTAAGAGGCATCTGGGGAGTGTTTTGGCTGCAATTTTAAGAAGTGGAAGAAGTGGGGAGAAATGTGAGGCCAGCAAGGGAGCAAAAAATAGGTCCAGACCAACTGCCTACAAAGGTTACAGCATTTATGGAGCATATTCCTCAATCTTTTTAGACCCTCCCCACCCTCTGATCACCAGATATATGCCCCAGTATGCTAGCCCTGTGAGTTTTAGAAGTGGAGACTAGCCCCACTATGCTGGCAGCAGGAGGCCAGCTGGCTTGTAGCTCATCTCTCTTGAGATAAGCCTCAAACCTACTTCAGCCCCAGTAGGGCCTTTCCAGAAACATCAGCATCACTTTTGCCTCTTCATTACCTTCCAGCCTTGGCAAGGCTGATGCCTACATTATGACCAGCCAGGTGCGAGCAGTGCAAACCACAAGCCACCTGCAGGACCCTCCCCCACTCCCTAAAAGATGTTCTCCTGGCCAGCTCTCTGTCTCTCTGTAGCACAGACAGCTTCACAGCCTGCTTCTGTCTGAGCAGTGGAATCTACCTGAAACCAGACAGCTTGGCTGGCTGGTGGAGGACACAGGAGGCAGAAAGGGGGAATCTCTACCTAGGCATGTTTGGTAGGACCTGAGGAAAAAAGAGTGCGAAGGTCCTGTGGTGTCTGGCAGGGAGTGATGGTGTCAGATCAGGGTGCTCTGGTGTGTGTTTGCAAGGAATGGTTGACACCCCAGGAGCCAGACAATCAGGCTGGAGCACACAAGTGTGGATAAAAGTTGTCTCACCCCTCTCTATTCTGTTCTTGCTGATGCTCTGGGGGTGAGCTGGAGGGAAGACAATAAGCAAGTCAGGACACCACATGTCCTAAAATCCATACCTTGAGAGGAGGTATTTTTCATCCAAAGAAAGAACACACCTTTCTAAGCTTTTTGTTTGCTGTCTGCCTGCTTGCACACAGTGGCTGTAGACAGTGCTTTTGCACATTCAGAACAGTGAGCCCATGTGACCAGCTTCTGGTGTGAGCAGGGAATGGAGGAGTGTGCCTGACCATGCTAGTGGAGCTGCACCAATGCACAGGCACCCCACAAGATTCATCCTCATCACCATGCTGATGTGGCCAGTGGCTCATCAAACATGGAAAACCTGGGAGTGCTGCAGTGGGGTGTCAGTGTGTCTTTGCAAACCAGGGTCTAAGAGGTGACAAGAGCCCTGCCCCTAAAAACAGATTGCCTTTGGGATGAGACTGAAGGGGGCAAGAAGTAAAAAGGCTGTCAGGGTGACAGTGATTTCTGGGATTCTGACAGGGACCCTGTAACAAGACAACAGGGACAAAGTCTGTACAGATGAAAACAGTCAATGGTAGACATGAGCTTAATAGCATCTTGGCCATGAATTCACAACAAATAAGTCTCCTTTCACTCAAGGGAGAAGCTCTTTTGTTTTCAGCCAGAGGATGAAAATCTATCTATAGCTAAGGATAAGTAAATATGCATTGACTTTCTGTTTTTTAAAAAGATATTTCAAAAATCATGTTTGAAATTACCCAAGAACTTGTGCCAAGAAGTTTCCATGGGGGAAACATTGCTTCATTCATTCATTCTTTTAAATTCTAATAATAAATGTGCCATAAGTTTAATTCACGAATACAACTGATGAACACTCACATACCATTATGTGAACTTTGGCATACATCTGTTGGAGAGCTGGAACTTAGTTCCTCACGCTAGGGATGAGTGGATGGCTAAAACATTTAGGAATATCCCTACTTCTTACTTCACACCATTATAAAACTTCTGCCTGGATTACCAGTTTATGGAATACTCTAATTGCTCTGATGACTAGCATTTGAGTAAGGATTTGCCTGTTAGGGGAGAGAGCAGAGGCTGATCTGCTGACTCAACTCCTGAGGTCCCTTTTCCAGGCAAGTATTTTTCTCATTCTCCAGTGACTAATTGCCCACTGAGATCAAATACTGGAAATAGTAGATCCAACCATTAACAGCACTGTTTCATTTTCATGTGGATATACTGAAGTCAAGAAAGACACTGAGTTCCGTTCTACCCCTCTTGGTGACAGCTGAGCCCAGCCTGGCCTTTGACCAAAGGTTGAGCAAATGGTTTCCAGTATTCTGGACAAAAAAGTAATGCTAAAGTCACAAAAGTCACAAAATAATTGGCCGATAATGCTTCATGTTGATCTTGACCTGATTCGAGCCACTATAAGGCCTTTTGAACAGTGGTCCAAGCATTTTGATGGCAGCAGGGAGCTCCCATGAGAGCCCTGAGCAAACCTGCTCTGGGAGGCAGAGGAGTCTGTACCCTGTGTGCCCTCTCACAGCCACTGCAATCGCAGCACAAAAGAGGCCAACTCAGTTCAGTGTGGGTTTCTACCACCAGCCCAAGTGCCTCACAGCACTATCAAACAGCCCTGCGTGGGCAAGCCAGCCGGTGCGTGCTCCACGAGGAAAAGGCCCATGTCATAGGCAGTCAGCTCCTCTGGGGAGGGCAGGGCGCCTGAATGCTGAGCTGCCCTGAGAACAACGTGGGTGCGTGGCACCCACACCCTGGCATTCCAGGGCCACACATACAGCCTTTAATCATCCCCTGACCTGCATCTCACCTTACAGCGTTCATTTACCTGAAGACATTTCGGTTTGATCCACTAGGACATACTATACCTGGCTAAACAATGGCTGTCAAAATAAAGGCAACTTCTTCTGAAGGATTTGGGGAAATCAGGGGTGAAATTTGTTGCCAAGCTGTCAAACAAGAGTAAACTCTAGCTTATTTGTATGTAGCTGGGTCAACGATTTGTTAGTCTTGCCCCCAAGGCTATGTTCCTAAGTGTTCTTTCAGATTTGGATGATCAAACAGAAGGCAAGAAATTACCCATATGGATCTTAACTGAGAGGTTACAGACAACCTGAAGAAGAACAGTGTGGAGAATTACAGCATCTTAAAGGACATACAATTGTCCTCTTTGACTTATCTAACCCTACTCTTAGTGACCCCTATGACAATTACTTGCTATACTGATGAAAAGTTGCTCAGAAAATGCAAGGCTCTAATATGAAAAAGTTTGGTATGTACAGGGTGTGTAGATGAAGTGGTTTTAGACGGGAGAATCAATGAATGGAAAAAATGTTTCCTATACAAAAGAGGAAATTGCTTCTGATAACTAGCCTTTGGTGAAAGTGTAGATATTGCATCTAGTACTTAGAGGCCTTCTAGCTATGCAAAGCTAGAAGGACTGAAAAGCCTAGGGTGTTTATAATAATATTATACCTCTTCACCAGGAAAATAATCTGCCATTTCCATTAAAAGGCTAAATTGTGAGAGTTTTGAAAAGTGCTTCCACAGGTGAAAGAAATAAATCACAGATGGAGGCAGGCTGCTGATTTGGATTCAATTACTTTTATGTGAACATACTCTGGTGCTGGTTATCTGGGAAGCTAAGGAAGACAGGAGAGACTGTTGAATAACACACCTCATTCGAATGAATTTGAATAACCTTCTTTGACCTCTATATATTTGTAATGAGAGAGATTTGTTAAGCAGACTTTAACACTGACAGATAAAAAACCCGCTGACTTTGAAATATGCTGGGTATTAGGATTATCTGGTCACCAGTCAGCAGGAAGGATTCCGTGCAAAACCTCTGTTGTCCATGTAAAGGGAAATAGAAGGTGCCTTTACAACACGAAGATTTATGTAAAAAATCAAATGAAGACCAAAGGCTATATGGCTGCTGCTGGCACCTTCTAATGCCACCCTTTGTTCATTTCCACGCAGCTGAGATCTGTTAAAAGTATTTCCTCAGAAGAAAATAAACCCCTCTTTCAGCAGATTTAGTCCTTGAAGATGCACTGGGTTAACTTGTTTGAACCACTGACAAAAACTGCTGTAAATGAAGTGAATTTACATAACAGGGTGTTTCACAGAGAGATGTGCTAATTACTAGATTGGACATATGGAAATATGCAGTGTGAACAGGTTTTTAAAATATTTTTTCTTTCAAACTCAGTGAGAAATGCCTGATGCACCACAATCAGCTTATTGATTTGGAAGGTTTAAATCTCATGCCAGATAGCTGCTGAAAGCCTGCAAACGTTTTCTAATCTAAGGTTGGGCTGGCCATTTTCCCACAAATGATCTGATTAAGTAAGACATAATGGCTGCTGGCACAGCCATCCTCCATTGCACTGGAGCTCCAAGCAGGGAGGAGACCTCAGTATCTAGGACCTCCTCATTACTAAGAGCATAATTTGCCTTTGCCATTAGTCTCACTCATCGTGACCACTGAGAGGACTCAGAGAAACAGTAAGAAGCTGAGTCAGGGGAGGTTTAGCTTAGATATCAGGAAAAATTTTTCATTCAGAGGGTAAAAAATCCAGAGAGTGGTTGAGCACTGGTACAGGCTCCCCAAGGGAGTGGTCACAGCACCAAGCCTGTCTGAGTTCAAGAGCCATTTGGACAACGTCTTCATGATGTGATTTTTGGGGTGTCCTGCACACGGCCAGTAGTTGGACTGGATGACCCTGATGGGTCCCTTCCAACTCAGCATATTCTATGACTCTGTGACTTAGGAGGAACTGAACATCATTGGTTTGTTAACACCATGTTAGTGTATGCTGCTTTAGTCAGTCCCCTCATAGCATATAAACATAAAGAAAACAGCTGTAAATCAAGCTTAGGCCAGTGAATTTTGGGACCTGTTCTTCTGGCTGCTGAAGGTCTCTGGAGTTGTATTTGCAGCCCCAGGTTGACAATTGCTAAGCTGGTGATCCATGGAGCCTCTCCAGGACCAGAAACCCATGCTCAGGGCATGGTGGCTGGGTTCGTGCAGTGCCACTGAGAAGCAAGACTTCCAAGTACCTGTTTGCCTGCAATAGGTTGAGAGTCTATACCTCAACACGGGATTGTAATGTATGGTTTCACTACATGAAAGCAGTCAGCAAACCAGACCCTACCACTGCCAACCTAATTACTCCTGTACGGACACAAGGGCAGAAGCACCAAAATAAAGTTAAGGATTCATGTAGACCAAAGGCAACAATAGAAAAGAAAACCGCCAAACATTAAAATTAGACAATATCCTAATTCTGGTCAGGACAAGATTAATTTTCACAGTAGCCAGGAGGTGGCATGGCTGGGATCCAGAGTTTATTCTATACCACCTCCCACCATTGCCAGGGGTGGGGAAAAGGGACTCTTTTCCAATAAGAAGGAGGTCTTTTTGGTTGAATAAATGTGACACTGGTCCTGAGCTGGAGGGAGAGGTTGGGTGGCACTGGTTCCAAGTCAGAGGGAGTGGTGGGGTGGTGTTGCTGTGGTCAGGTTGGGTCAGGCTCAGTGAGCATTTTGCATGTGAATCACTCTCTCTTTTGTATACCTTTGTTACTAATATTGTTGCTGTTACTGTTCATTTTCATATCTCATTGCTGTTTCCAGTAAATTGTTCTTATCTAACCCCATAATCTCTGCCTTTTGTGCCTCCAATTGGACTCTCCAGCCACGGAAGGGGGAGGGGGAGCAATCGATAGGCAGTGTGGTTTGGAGTCTCAGCAGAACTAAATAGGGGAATGCCATTCCTAAACTACAACAGACAACTATCTGCAAGCTTGCTGGCTGTCTAGTCACCTTCCTCGTGAGAATCTTCATGGATTGTGTCTTCCCACTTAAATCAGTAAATCTTGTCTCATGGTCACTTCTCTAAATTGAAAATCCATCTTCTCTAGCATCACAGACAGTGTCTTTTAAAGACCTCTTAGCTCACTTAGTCTCCCTCACTGTTTTTCAAGTTTGTTTGGAGATGCTTTTATCTAGGACAGCATTGCGCTACCTTCCTGGTTGTTCTTCCAGCAGCCCCCAGTAAATTCAAGCAGGAAAGGTGTACAGCCAATACCAGACAACATAATGATTTGATCTGCCTCCAAACCAAAATTTTGTATTGATGTCCTTGAAAATACTACGCTTTAGTATCCATAGGCACATATCTCCACTTCATATCATGGCAGTGGCTTCATGTGGCTACAGCATCTCTCTTTTACTTAAATCAGCACATCTTCCATGTGTTATCAAGCCCAAGATGCAGATATTTATGAACGTGGTTGGAGATTACCCCACCTAAGTTTACACACCTGCACATGATTCCTCTGGCTTACTTTAGACACATACCTCCAAATGAAAGGAACCCCAGATATACCCATTTCTCTTCACTGCTTCTAAAAAGAGCCTTGAGAACTAACTCAGATAGAGACACCTACTTGGTAGACATCTAATTTTGGATCAGAAGTCCCAGCCAATATAGCAACGCATCAGATTCCTACATGACTCCATTCTGAGCTAGCCAGACACATACCACGTCTACATTGAAAATCATGTGTCTGTGCTATCATGGCAGCAAGCCCAGGCTAATAAGCCACATTGCTGGAAGAGTATGTGGCAATAATAAAGTGGCTACCTGACTTCTGGAACAGAATGAGCTAGGTAGGATGCTGTCTGCTCTAATTATAAACAAAGTGAAAAGGCAGCTGTCTGCACTTGTTTGTGTACCTTTTCTGCATTGTTTAGTCTTTATAAAAACTTGTGATTGGCACTGGATCTGTTATGGATTCAGGATTTTGATTTAAACATCTGAACAAAGTGCCCTCTCCAGTGTGCTCATTAGGTAAATTCTACTGTATCACATCAGTGCAGAGCAAGTCAAGAAGCTTATGCCTTGCCAACTAAAATGTTATCCGACCTACAACTTAATAACTCTTGAAAGTTCTGCCAGTTCTGCTATGATGTGTGAAAAATTAACTTGAAGCACACAGTCACACCAAAAGAACTCTAATGTAGATAGATATATCAACAAAAAAAATCCTTCAGTGAGTGCAGTTTATTTACATCAATAGAAATCACAGTTGCTTACAGCTATACTTAATATGTATTCTTGCATACATACTATTTATATATCATACATATATCAGATGTTGTGGTATAGGTAGACATACAGCAGACTATCATTAGTGAATACAAAGACTGCTGAGGGAAGATTTCTGGGCATGCTTTTTGCCATCTTGGAAATGTGCATTATATCCATGGAAAAATTGTACACTTTTCCTATTCTTTCTTAACAGGATATAGGTATAGTACTCTCAAGGTAGGTTTTAAACTTGTTTGGGTCTTTTTATATAAACTAATTCAGTTATATTTTCCTAAATGAAGGTATGTAAATTATTCATAGCTTTTTTAGTAAACTTAGGAAAAAAAAAGTATGGTTTGAGACAATTTGACTTTATTGGTTTACCCAAAACTAATTAGGGCCTGATCCAAAGCCTATTTGAAGACAGTGTCAGTCTTTCCATCGGCTTTAGTAGATTTTGGATCAAGCTTTGAGAACTACAGAAAAAAAACCAACAAACCAATGCTGTCAGTTCAGCCAAATAAATGGAAGCATCTGTCACTTATCATGGCTTGAAACTAATTGCATGGAAAATAAGATTTATGCCCCTCAGAGATCTGTTACTGCTTGACTCTGGATTCAAGCACTTTCTTTCTTTTGTAATTTAAAATATTTCATTTTCACTTTGTTAGCTCATTTTCAAAAAATTATCTCCACCTCTTCCTGTAGAAAGAATATCTTCACAATATAAGAGTCAAACCCAGAACTGATATTCGAGGTTTTCCACAAAAGAAATTCAATTCCAGCTTTGTTATTGTGACAAATGCAAGCTTGGTTTTGTGTGTGAAGAGAGAGTGGGAGAAAGCTGAGTAAACAATGGACAGGGGTGGGCTTTTGCTGCTCTTGCATGCAGTGTCACAGCACTGGCCCTTCTGGCATCTATGCCTGAACCCCTGTCCCCTCCTTGTGTGATCTTGCTGTGCTGTGGGCAGCAACTCCTCCAGTCTGGGGACCACTGCTGCTCCCCACTGCCTGAGAGCCCCCATGTCAAGGGTCTCACTGCTGCCTACAGCCCCAACACTCTGGGTGCACAGGGGAAAGTACCTCCTCCTGATGTCTCAGATCCCAGCACACCAGCTTTGCTCTTACTTACACTGTTTAAATGACCTGCTAAGTAAATAAAAGACATTTTTGACCCAGCTTGAAAGTGATTTTTTGAAGATGATAAAGGGATTGCATGTGTCTTTCTTAGGCAACCTTGAGAAATAGTTTATAAAAAGCAAGTAAATGAAAACTAAGAACTCCTATTAATTTTGTTTTCTCGCTCAAGAAAACAAAGCTCTAGTTGGTTGCCTGGGATTAGATTTTCAACATGGGCCAAGCAGATTTGCCAACTAACCCATTCTCTACTCTAAAAAACTACTCCACTTAAGCAATCAACAAGACTCATCCTGCCATTTCCATGTGCTCACTATCAAAGAAGGTGAGCTGAAAAACCTTGCATATGAGATGTGTGTGGGGAATCCAGGGTGTCTTTCTAACAAACCATGTTACGACAGGCTTTTTAGTACCTGGCCACATTCCAGTGTTTTCCTTATGAAAGGGAGACATGCAGCAGCACATCCTCTGCACACCAACCCAGGAGCTACAGCAAGTTGTTCTTCAGGGTCCTAAACAAGGGATGGGTGAAATTGTTTTGTCTAATTCCCAACTCACTTGAATGTCATGGGTTTTAAAGTTCACCAGTCTTGAATGGTTATTTGGTTTGCATTCCTCTGAGGTGAGGTTGTGAGGGTGGGGTGAAGCAGAGAGAGGTCCTGGATTAAAAATGTGGCAGAGGAGACAAACCATAACAGAGAAAAAATAAAAACACAAGCAGAAAAGAGGAAGGAAAACAGTTTAAAAAACAAATCATGGCCTATAGGTATGCTCTTTAGGGCAACCTATTGTATTGGGCTGATATGTACTTCAAAGCCAAATGCAATTGTAATTATGTTTATAAGACTCAAGGCCTTAGGGGCAGTTAGGGAGTAAGAGGGGAAAGAAAAGAGGTGAAAGACTTCATAGAAACATGGAATAATGGGCTTTCCTCACCTCAACAGATTAGTTTTGGGGTTTTTTATGTATGTAAACAAACTAGAGATGGGGTAAGGGAAAATTAAAACATAAAAGCAGGGATAATAGCGATTAATGGATTTGGGAGTTTAGTTCTTGGGATAGCTTTTAATTAGGAGATTAGTTACATGGAAAGACAACGAAGAGAGAGGAGTCACAGGAGGAACTCCAACAGCAAGGGAAAGAACAGAAGGGAAGAAGGAGGTAAAACTAGTGAGGGCACCGGTTGGAAGAAGCTGTAGTGAATTGTCTGCTAGCCAATCACATTTCTCCTGCAAATTCTTCTGTCATGTAAAAAGTATTGCCTGCTTGTAGGCATGATAAAGACTCTTCTGTGAAAGCTTTTTTCCTCTAGATCTTCCTCATCTTCTGCAGGAGGAATGTAAGTTTGTGCTTAACCGGATGGTCAATCTATGCTTGCAGAAATGTGTATTCAAATTCTAGAAAAGGAGAGCTTTAACTCAGTCTCCTGAACAAGCCTCAAGAACTAGCTCCCAGTGCCTCTTGTTCTCCCTCCACCATGACCTGAATTCTCCAGAAAGAATTCCTTGGAGGGCAGCAAAATGTTTTTCTCCTGTTCTTGTGAGATTCTGGAGGGCAGAGCCAAGCAGACAGCAGAGCTGTTCCATTGTCATCTTCCCCTTTGACTTTCCAGCTTGGGAAGACCAGTGCAGCCGGAATGAAGGGACACAGCTGCAGACTCCCCAGGTCACTCTCAGCCTTTTCTGCAGCCCAGGAGTTGTGGAAGGATCCTCAGCTTTCCTGTCGCCCTTCCCTGAGCTGCCCCAGGGTCAGTGTAGCTCCACATCACCCTTCTTGCCAGCCTGTATTTAGAGTACATTGAGTTCCTAGCTATTAAAGAAATGTCTGGATGTGTTGTGTTGTGTGTGCTCTGGGACACATGCATCGTGCTAAATCACTTTTCAATAGAAGGTGTACCATTAGCAGCTCAATGGGTGGTGTGAGGCAACGAAACATTGAAAGAGCACATACGTTTTTGGCAGGACCTGAGTAGAGCTCTTGCATCACTGACAGCATTTCACTTTGCTGAGAGGTACAGATTGGGCACCTCTTTGCAGCCTCACCTGCAGCTTGCACTTTTCCTCAGACTACGATTGCTCTGACTGAATGGAGCCATCAGCACCTTCCTTCGTTCTGCAGGAGTGGCTGGCTACACAGAGGTGCTGGAGTTACCAGCTAGTCTGAAGCTTTCTGGTAGGATGCTAATGAGAACTGACAGCAAAGTGGGTGCAGTAGCAGAACAAATGTTAATGGGATAATATGCCACTTTCATTATCTCCACCTGCCTCCTATATTCACTTACCTGCAGAGATAATCCCTAGCATTTTATTTAATGAGTTTTTGTGTACGGTTGCTAGCTTACCATTGTATTTTTAAAGCAGAAAAGCATGCTTATCAGGCAGGATTTTTCAGTGTCTTGCAGCTGCAATTAAAATATTTGCAGAAAAAAAAAGAAGAACTATGTGGTAAGTTTGTGATGATGTAGTTGTGGTCTGCATTGCTTTCTGTATTCAAAAAAACCACCACTCTCACCTCACATCATGAAATCTGACAGACAAGAGCATCTATGTATGATGCCTTTCACGAATTCTCCAGAGCAGAGATTGAAAGCACTTCTTTTTTATTTTTTCTAATTTAGGCTTTTAAATAAAAGTTTTTAGATTACCTTCACTTACTAGAAACATTTTGGAGGGACATAAAAAAATGACACTACAGAGAAACTTTCTCTTATCTTTGTCCTGCTTGACCAATGGACATTTGCATAGTATATTTGTTGGGCTCTTGATGCTTTCCATTTCTGACATTTCTGTGACTTCAACAAAGGCGGTTTTTTTTAATCATTAACTTTCATCTAGAAATCAGAGAGCCTGGCAAATATCCATCATTAAAAAGGAAACTGATTTTTGTACAGATCTATAGTTTGATAGATAAATCTATCAATTATCAGTAAGACAAATGGACTCAGGAGTCTCTCTCTTAGTTATGGCAGCCTGAAACCTGGCATTGCTATGCCATATGCAGTACCTATGCCCAATGTGAGACAGTGCCTGCCACAAACCCCATGCAGCTGACTGTATCATTGAAAGGACAAGGAGAAAGAAAGCAACACTAGTCACAAGCAGAAAGCTGAGACATCCAGGGATGCAAGTAAGTCTGTGTCAACACAAAAACCAGGACAAGTCCTCTAAGCACTCAGTGAGTATATTTGGCTTAAGGTCATGTCTCTTTTGTTCCAATTAATATTGCTTTAATGATTTGGGGATACGGCAGCAAGAATAGCACCAAACACTTTGATGTCCTAAAAGCAGACCTGTGCAATGATGAAGGTAATTCGAAGATACTTTCTTCAATCTTTGATAGCTCCTGGAGTTATTTTTTGACCAAAGGTGTTGGTCAGACAACGCAGGAAAGTGCTCGCTGCTCCTCAAAGGAGCAAATGTCACTTACTGCTGCCTTGTTTGCCCGCTTCCTACTTTTCACAGCAATTGCTGAGGACCGCTCCTGATCTATCAGGATGTGTCTGTGGCAGTGTTCCAGGCAAGTAAACAACACTGGACAGTTTGGGAATATCAGACCGGGAAGGGTTTAGAAACACCATCATGGGCTGTCTCTTTCATTGTGTTAGTGACTGAACCACCCAGTGCTTGTTTCCTCCAAATAGCAGCCCTATAATTGTTTCCTCTTGTCTAGTTCATTTTTAGAACTGTTTTAATTTCGCCTATTGTTGACCCTCCTAGTTTAGTCTATTAAGCTTTACATACACATGGAAAAAAATAACAGCACCTAACTTCCTGCCTTCCACTAGCCTCAAAAGTAACTCTAAGGGCAACAGACATAAAGAACCAGGAAAGATATATTTTAAACAATGAGATGACCACTGTCGTGATTTAGAAGGTTAAGATGGGCAGGATTTAAGGTATGAAAGGGCAGCTCATCATGTGTAATGTGTGTCAAACACTCTGCAGGGGCAATGCATCTGCGATCACTAGCTGCAGTTTGAGATGCTGCCCAAGGACTGGTTTGCTGCAGCATTATATTACAGATTTATCAGTTTGCTCTGGTTTTATTTCATGCTTTCTTTTTCCCCTAGAGAAAAAATCCAGGCTCTTGGTGAAACTCTTGGCAGAAGCTGCCTATTTGAAGATGTTATAATACTTAATATTTTATCCAAGCTCCCTGATGATTTTCTTTAATATGTGTTCTCATCTCTGTGTTTAGCATAATGTCTCCACTTCAAGCCATTTCTAAAGAATTTAATCTGATTTCTCAACAATTTTCATGTTAGTCTGTTCTAAAGTTTAACAGTGAGGTGGCTTGATGTTGCTTTTGAATAGCTGGCCTTTGCTGGAAAGAAGAGCTCATTTTTTTTATGCAGCTAATGGAGTAGCTCCTTCACATTGAAAGACAGCAGTATCTGTTCTGACTCCTATAGGCTTTGGATTGGATCCTCACTCCTGCAGATCTGAGAGTCTCTCACTAGAACTCTGTGGCCATCGGCATCCATGGCTGGACTCATCCATGCCCAAATCCCTCCTAGGTGACCTCCTGGTGAGCTTCAGCATTTGATGGCATGTGTTATCCACGCCAGAATGAGAATGTATTGAAGCAGCTGGCTCACACCAATACTAAGCATCTATTACTTAAAAAGAGCCTTGTTAAGGCCAAGGCACCAGAAGGAATTTCAGCCTTGCAGTAACCCACACCACAGGCTGAAGAGCCTGGCCATGAAGGGAAACTCCACAATGCCGGTTGAGGTACCTAGGAGGCTGAATGGAGAGAAGCACCCAAGAATGAATTCCTGTCTGAGTGCTCTACTCAGCATGACAGGAATTTCAAATCAAACTATAATAAGCACTGAAAAAAAGGAATCAGGAATATTTTTCTCTCATTTGAATATGGCACCCTTGTGAAACTGGGCTTCAGAGCCTCAAATGCTTTTCTGTGCTCAAGGAAGTGATGTTATGCCATGTATTTCCTTAAGCTTGGATGAAAAATAAAGTACCTGTGCCCATGTTGTGCATGACATCATAGTCCCTTCATCTTGGAAGCAGGAAATCTGGCTTGTATCCTTAATCTCAGAGAGTTTTACTCCAGAATTGCAACATCTCAGAAGAACTCTACACCAGATCGGTTCTTCTGGGATGGATAAGCCTTCACCGTTCCTGCTGGAGTTAAGTCAGGATGAGTTATGACAGGTCAAGCCAAACATCCAAAAGGAGAGGAAATAAGCAAACACCCGATGCCGTGCTCTGCTGAGGAGGACATGCAGCAGGGGAGATGGGGTGTTCCCATCTGCCAAAGAGTGTTAGGTAGAGGGTCCCACAGCGGAGACAGCCAGCAGCAGTGGTTCACTGAGAACCTTCCCTTTATATTCAGAGAACTGACTCCTAAGCAGAAACATTTCAGTTGCAAACACTGTAGTGAGTTTTGTTTTCTTTTTCCAAGTAAAATCTGTTTGCGGTTACCTTTACATAAAAATCATAGAAGAAGCTGTAAATTTTAGGGGTTTATTATAGTCAAACGAGCAAGCATATAACATACAGACAGAAAGAACAGGAGATGATATATGATACATTTACATACTTAGCCCTTTTGTCGACAAAACAATTTTATCATCAAGAAGAGCTGTTATGACTCGTAACCTTAATGACTTTACTTTTGTATAAAGTAGGGTGGCAAGAAATCTACACAAATCCCTGACTTTGGTTTTCTATACAGATTTCTCTTTTTATAATTTTGTCTTGTTGTTTTCCCAAGACCTGAAAGTAAACAGAAGTCTCCAAGTTTTTTCAACCACATTTTCCTGATTAAAATACAGTTTCTAGCTTTGTTTTTAAAAGGTATCACAAAAAAGTGCCATGAATATATACGCAAGGTCAAACTGAGGTGCTCTCTGTGAGCAAAGACATGGGAGGAAAAGAGGGACCCATGTCTCTCTTCCATCTGACACCCACTGCTGGAAGCATGGTTCACTGGCAGTGGAAAGGAGGCTTAGCACCATTAGCTGGCTGGAGGAACAGAGAAAATATTGTGTCACTGCTTTGATCACGAAACGCAGCAAGTTTAATTCATAGCTAAATTGGCTATCTAGCACTCTTTGGTTTTCTGCAACTACAAGGCTCTATAGCATTTCCAAAACACAATTCCGAAAATATTCCTGTAGAAGAAAAAAGGACACTTCTTTCATGTGTTCCACTGGTATTGGTGTCCAGCTCTGATTCACCAGTAATGTAAACAAATTTCTCAGAACTGGAGCCTTATTTATCTCTATTTCAGGGTGCTGCATTAATTTATCATAAAGTATGAATCATATGACACCAACATTTACTTGAAGTACAAGACCAAATCTGATACCTCCCAGGTGCATTGAGCTGTCTTCTCTTTTTTTCTGTGTTTATCTCACAAAATACTCCTGCATACTACTGTGTACTTCTTCCACTATTTAGACTTGAATGAAACATAATACTCTATATAGCATGAATTCTAAGTCAATTCTAAACATATATTTTGCTGTTATTAAACAATGTGATAGCAACAACAGCAGAGCATATCAACAATGAAATAAAAATCTGGAAGCTTTCAAGTATTTTAAAAACGAATTCATGAGGCCTCATAGTAAAATAGGGACATATGGTTTCTATGCTCTCCAGGCATGCCTTTACCTTCATTGTTACTACATAGCTCTTAAGTAACCAAGGCCTCTTGGGCTATTCATAAAGACAGTTTATAAGAGGTAGATATTTCATCTGTTTGAAAAATTGCAAGCACTAACTGAAGTGTAACACACTAGCAATCCTAAAACTCCAGTGCATTATCTATTACCCTGAACAAAGTGAGTGATGTATCAAGTAGAGCAGAGTGACAGTGTTTGCTGATATTCCCATTTGTAGAAAGCAAGAGGAAACCTAATCCTAAAAAGATTCTGGTTGCCACACTTCTTAATTTTCAAAGAAGGGAGAGTTGGCAGGTGTTAAATTGCATATACCTGCATGCTGCTGATTAGAAAGTAATGCATTTTAGGAAGTAATTCATTTTATCAAAGCTCCAGTTGCAGGTTAGCGTGCCCTAGAAGTAAGTACATGACAGCTTCTCTCTATTCTCTGTGCCAGTTGGTACAACTACAATACTGTTTACCCATCTGCACATGGCTCAGTATGTTATATAGTCTATGCCACGATATCATAGCTGGTGCTGTGTCACTTGAATGCCTTTCAGTTCATTAAATGACACAATGAAATTAAGCATAAAGACTGATGTGACATTTCTCAGTACGAAGTGTTTATCTCTGTTCCATCAGTGGTTTAATTGACTTGCAAACCACTCAGGACTCCACAAACAGTGGAGAGATCTTTAGCAGACAGTAACACTTTACACTAAAGTGTCTTTAAGTACACCTACTCATAGCATAAATGTTCAACAAATAACATATTTTAGGTACACACACTGTGAACATTAACAATTACATTTACTTTTGATTTCCCCTATCTACATAACTGAAGGAAATTCATGCTTAGCATACTAAAAATATTTATGGTGATACACAGTGAAACTTCACTTTACTTTACTTGCCCTATTTACTTGCCCATATTACTTTCCCTTACTTTATTCCAACCTATTAGTCTTACAGCCCAGTCACCAGAGGTTTGCAAGTAATTGTCATTAATGCATTAAGTAGCACTGTTAGTGTCTATCATATGCACAAAATGTGTGTTTTCTTATCTCTTTCACAAGAGAAGAGGCATGCAGTGAATCGTTTGGTTTTGGTACAGGGTTCTGGATTTTTTTTACCTTCCATTCTTTTTTTTCTTTTTAATATACTGTGGAATCTAAGATTATCACACAGACTGGGATACAGAGAACATGCCTAAAAGGATGCTAAGCATATGTAGTCCACATGTCTCCATCTACCACAAGCCATATAATTCCCAGCATACCACAGAAAAAAGATTTGTGAAGATTCTTGTGGGATGTGTGCTGCCACAAGAAGAGAGCAAGAGAAATCAAGATCACTGGCAATGTCCTGTTTATGTTTGCTGTTTGGCTTGCTTGCAGGGTTGCAGGAAATGATTTATTTGCACCTTTGTAAAGTAGCCATCACTGCCTTGCAGACACCCATGGGCCTTACCAATTGGGCATGAGAGAAAATGTGTTCCTGCTCCCAAACGTGGTGATTACTCTATGCAACCAAGACAGCAGGTAGACAGCATATCTTATGTGATATCCTTGTTCTTACTGTAGACAATTATTGCTGCAGAAGGGAGCAAGAAGAAGTTCTCTCAAAAAAACAAAAAGCCCAAACAAAAAAAACCAACCAACCAACCAAAAAACCAATTTTGGAGTCAAGTTTAATATCAAAGAAGAGAGAAAAAAATCTTTGATGTCTGTAAATGTCCAGCAGAAACATGAAGCCTTTCATTAATGTGGCACAACTTATCTCATGAACTGAGATCACATTTACTTTTACTGTTGATCAGAAGGTTCAGACATGAAACTATCAAAGACTGATGGCTCAAACATTAAACTCTATGCTGGGTTCATCATGTCTTGCCATTTAATCCCATCCGTAATTTATCTTAGAAGTAATTTTGTATTCTTTGCCCTACAACTCTGTTAGCTGTTTCAGAACACGCTGTTTCAATGGTTGCAAAATCTTTTCTAATTTCTGTTCTAAATATTATTAATGTAAGGCTAGCAACATCCAAGAAACAGGCCCCAATGTGCCAGGCCCTTGGAAGGAAAGTTGATGGAATTTATCATATTCTTTAGACAGGAATACATTCTTGAGTCTGACTATTTATCTTCTGCAAATATCATCATCCTTATTACACTAAGTTTCATTACAGCAGAGGAAGGCTTTTGCTGGCCATGAGCACACATGAGGAGCTCTTCGTTTGTGCACATAGTGGTTTGTAGAAGCTGAAAAAGAAAAGCTTTTCAACAGCTTTAGACAACCTTTGTGCTGTAGCATCCTGTGCCTTTTGAAGTTTCTTCAGCTTCAAAAGCCTGTATAAATCACACTGCTGTACACCAGTGAAAGGACATAAATAAGCAAAGCCAGGTCATCATCTACTGAGATTAGATTAAAACTCTTCACTGGTCAGAGATGACAGAAAGGTAACGGCTGTGATGCCATGTAGGATAAGCAAGACTTACTTATAAGAGTATTTCTAGACTGCAGTCCAAATCAACCTATTAAAGCCAAGAGAATTATTCACTATGGCTACAAAGTCATCAAACACTTACTACCATCCACTCACACAATTTCTGTCATGACTTTATTTCAGATAATTTACTCTTTACTATAATTTTACCTGTCAAATTAATGGGCTATTCTGATACTATTAGTGTAAAAGCAAGGTGTAAGAGATGTAAAGACTAGGACTTCATCCAGTGAGATAGCAGTTTCATTGATCTGAAATCCTACTACCTAACTCAATGTAGACCATAATGTCTTGGTCATCGTTTTAAAAAAAATATACACAGAGGTTTGAGGGACAGAAATGCCTGCATATCCCTATAAGTATGCCTGTTCATTGGAATTGTGCAATAATTCATAATTTTAACAAATGCCATTTGAAAAAGTAGTTTTTTCAGTATCTAAAATATTACTTTTAAGCAGATGTTCTTGTATATAGCATAGAATTTCACCAGATTTATGAGTGGAGTGTTTATCTAATGCTATTTGACAATGGTATAGTCAGATGTCTATATATTTTTTTAAGGGCAAGGAATACCTGTTCTCTGAGTGAAATACTGGCAATTTCAGATCAGAGGTCTCCCAGCGGAACTTTCTTTCACAAGTCAGGAAGGATGCCTCATATCTGTTAATTCCTGAGCTGAGATTTGCCTTGGGTGTTAGGAGCAACAAAAGTAAACTAAAGAACAAGCAATGCAAAAGAGCCACTGATTAATAGGTACCATAATGTTTGAGAAGGCAACATGTATGTGTACAGTATTTTTTACAAATATGCTTACATATATGTTTAAAGCACTCCTTAAATGCTCAGTCCTGAAATAGGCTGTAGGAACTCAGGGTTGAGGAAGACATTTGTTATCTTTAGTCGAGTGGATACAAAGATGCTCCTAAATTGTAATGTAGCTTCAGCAATCAGAGTTTATTTTGATTCCTCTGTCCACACAAGCTTACATGTCTTTTTGAAACCACGAACAGCATTGTGGCAAAGTGCATGGAAGCTTTTAGAAATAATGTCAGTCCTAGGAATATTTTCAAGCTATGTTACTACAAATATCTTCCTTTTAAATAGGTCCTACTGTCTTTATTTAATCACAACTGAATTTCCTTTGAGGATCTGGTCAAATATTTCAGCAGATGCTGGGGAACAGTCAGTGACAAAGTCTGTAAAATTGTGTGCACTGCTTATCATATTTCTATTATGTTAATGATCTTTACCTTGTTTGCTTGCTTGCTTTCAAATATGAAATATTCTTCAGGTAAGAACACTATGTGGATGCCACAGATTTTTCCTTGTGTTTTTGCTGTATTGCAGCAAAACAATTTAGCAATGCAAGGACGAGAAGAGGTTCTCTTATTCCTCAACACCATCAGTGTGGTGGTGTGACTGCACAGAGCACTTTTGCTGCTACATGTACAGTCCAGAAATGGAGCTCAGGTTCTTACCAATATATCTCTCTGCAGACAGCTGTTTAATTTGCATTAGATTGGTGTCTCTGAACAGCAAAGCCTGTCTCCCCTCCCCTGCCAGTTACCAGGCTGGTACCCCACCTGAGTAGGTATTGAGGAGGCCCTGCTAGTGACAAACACTTCCAGCAGCAAAAAACCCACTGCTGGCACATCTGTGAGAAACATGTAGGAAGAGGAGCTGCATGTGGCCTTGCAGGCCCAGGCAGAGTGCTTGCAGCAGGGATGATTTCCTCATTTCAGAAGAAAATTTAAGCAGGGCTTTAAGTCCTAAAAGCATGTAAGAAATTACTTTTCTACTCTAAGTTCTGGTTCCAGGTTAATTAAATTTCTTAGTACAGCACATATTTTTCAGTATCCAATCTGCCACATAATATAGAATGTTATAGTAGTAGTCTCATTCTATCATATACACAGATCACTCTGAAATAATTTGCACTACAAACGTAAACAATTACTTTTTTATTACTTAAAACACCCCTTGTAGCTTTCATTGTCACCAAGGCAAAATGGCTTCAAACAAAAAAACCCTTTAAAACAAACAAATCAACGAAGGGTCACGAATCCTCAAAAATAACAATACTGCAGGTCTATTTTGGTAATTCTCTTGGCAGAGTAATATGGAAGCTCCTCTCAAATGAACTACTTCCAAGTTTCAAGGGTACAGGTCATAAATAGACTGTTCAGGAAATTCACAAAGTTTGGGTATGATAACAAGAGAGTAGATAATTAAAAGCAAATTTTGAATTTACATATCTGACTGAGTTACAGAGGCAGGACTTGTACCCCAAACAGGGCACCAGCACATTTCTTTTTCTTAACCCCTTATGTTTTGGGTTTTTTTCCTAAATTAAATCTCCATCCTTTTCTTAGTGGAGACTTCATCTCTGGAACCAGAGATAGGCTTTGTGCCAGGCGACGAGAGGACACAGTACAATAAAGGACGTAGAGGTCTTTGCGATGACAACAGGAAGAGCTCAAGGAAGAAAAGAGTGGCGCTGAAGGATGTGTGCCAGAGAAGGACTGGGAAGGGATGCTGGGACCTGAGAGGGAAGAAGGTGAAGGAGTCCTGGAAGTAGATGTTATTTCAAGAGATGGCATAGATAGGCAAAGAGCAAACTACAGAGCACAACCGCTGACCTTTCACGAGCTTCATGTTACGCAGCCATCGGCTGCAAGCACTGACGAAGCTGGTCCATCTTCAGCAGCACCCCCAGACAGCCCCTTGCTGTGACTCCTCTTTCCCTTAAGGGCAATACTCACCCTCTACAGCTTATTTTAAACCCTTGTGAACCTCCTGATTATTCATGCAGGCTGCGTTCACTCAGCATAGAGCTGGAAAAAATCTGACACCACAGGATAAGAAGAGGAATGAATGGTTTGATTACTTTACCAAAACATACCAGTTTATCTTTAATCATTGTCAAAGAAGTAAAAATGGAAGTCTGAGGCATTTCCAACTTCCCCTTTCTTATCAAGGTGAAAATGAACATGGAAATTATTCCATCATCAGGAAATAACTTAAAATGGACAGAAATTATTCGGGAAGACTTTCTCTTTCCTTTCAAGACTTTCTTTTTTTCATTGAAGAAAATAAGTCTATAAATTTTATACTTCTTTCTTCTTGGTAAAAATACGGAAAACAGGCATTGGTTCATTATTTCTCTATTTTAAACATTATCTGAGTAAGAAAGATTAACTTTCTTCTGTCCATCTCCCCCTATATATGCAAGTTAAACTGAGAAAAGACACAATATGATTGACATTGTAAAGATTTTTGGATTAGTAATAAAAAGAAAAAGGCAGATTCAAAGTTGTCATTTTATTAATAACAATTAATATTAATAATATTAATCAGGATGCTTTTTTCCAAAAAAGGATCCTAAAGCATTTTAGAAAGAAACTCTAAAGGATAAAGGATGTGTTATTGATAGTCATTTTACTATTGAAACTCAGCACCTTGTTGGCAGCAACACTACCCAGTTACTTAGGACAAGAAGTGAAATACATTTAATTTAATTGAAGGAATAGTGTATGTGGCTAGAGCAGTACTTTGATATGGCATTTGGTCACATTACACATTTAATAGCTGTGTTATTGCAACAAGTGCTATGCAATTCTCCACAGCCCAAGTAGTCAGCACCATTTCAGCTGAATGATGGCACCTTTAACAGTATAGCACTACCCCAACCATCAGTCGTGGCAATGATTCAGTGCTGACTCAAAGGGGATATACTAATTTACAAACATTGTTCTCTACACAGGGGTTACTTGGACATTTTCTCCTCAATGCAAGATTCTTATTAAACTTACTAGTTCTGAAAACAGAAAGGTTAGTACACGGAGTATGAAAGCCTCCTTCAGAAAACTGTAGTTACTGTTCATTCTTAGTTTGCTCTTCTGATCTAGCTAGGCTGCAAAACAAAAATGAAAATAGTGAAACAGAGCAAATTCCGGAGATTTCAGCACACTTTTTATTGAAATCTGGATATATCCTCAAAACAACTTTCACTCTGTTTCCCATAAATGTTTGAAAGAGTTTGTTTTCTTTAAAAGTGGGATAAATAGGAAGTTAAATCCTGCAGCTAGACTTGTTCAGACTCGTATGCAACTGATCATCTCCAGTGAATACATACACAAACACTGCAGAAGGTATCACATCAAGAAGGTGCAGTACAGCTTCTTTACTCAATAGAAAGCCTGTTGAGCTTGTTGTTTAGAAGCTTTTTGTGCCTTTTGGCTGTCCTCTTGTCCTGGAACTGTTTTCTGTGGTATGTGAAGAAGTATGGCCTCTTACTTACCTCCCCCAGCCCATTTTGTGAGAGTAAGACAAGTTAATTGTGCTTGACGATATGGATGACCCTTTCAAGTCATGTAAAATGATACCGCTCTGCTTATCACAGGTAGATAACCATTAATATTATGCGTACCGTCTATGGGAAGAGAAAAGGTCTTGTTTGTTTTCATGTTTTCAAAGGTAGGAAACAAAGGGTCCTGTGGGGACACAGCACACAGCAGACAGTGCACCCATACAAATTGAAGTTAAAGGACAGGAACCTGCAATTAAAATGGCTGAAAGACAAAACCTTGTCTGTTTTTTTATAGGGCTAACCCATTTCACTGAGGCGTAGAGCAGTGCAGAGTAAAATAATATCATATTTAACTCAAGAAGAGCTCCTGACTGGAGTTCCCTCCTGTTCAGTCATTATTTTTACTGAGTAAATTCCCTAGTTCTAACTCATTTTTAACCGGGTTTAAGTGTGTTCATGAAACACCTTAAAATAACGGGCATGTCTCAGAGTATGGGTCAGAAAATACTTTGTCCTTTTGTTCACACAAGACCCAAAGAAAAGAGAGTCTAGAGCCTGAAACCTTTGTGTTATTGTAACATTAATCACTACAGCTTAGGAGCACAGCTCACAGTCCTTAACTACAAGCAACTTATCTCAGTACAAGGGTCTTTCTTTGCAAACATGGGCACCCCTCAGCTTATATTCAATAGAGGGACAAAGCAGGATGAGGAAAAAACTTGTCAGCTGGGTAAGTGATGGGCATATTTATGAGCTGAATTTTACCTTGGTGAATTTTATCTTGGTGAAATATTTAATACTCACAGAACAGAATTTCAGCTTGATTCAGCCTTATGAGACCAGTGGACTTTGGAGCTAGCATTTAAGCTAATTGATTAAAAAGACTCCACACCACAACTCCCTAAAATGCCTGAAAATAAAACACACCTATTTCTTCTTAACATGCAACATGTATTGCACTCTGAGGAATCACATTTTTAAGTCAGTGGAAAATGTCTCATTAGCTTGAACTGGCTTTGGATCAAGATCCTGAAGGTTTTCAAAAGACATTGCCAGTGTGTGAGGGCTTCAGACAGCCTTATTTTTGGAAGCAGAATGTAATAAGTTTCTAGAGCTATTTTAAAATCATATAACAATTACTGCATCATTTGTGGTAAAACAGCACGATAGCAAAGATCATATTTATATTACATTTGACAGATTTTTTGTTATCTGTAAAACAAGAATGTAAGGTATAGAATTGCTGGTGACGCAAAGAGCTGCTTGAGGAAAGGGATCTCTCAACAGAGCTCAGTGGAAACACTGCATTTCAGAGAACAATGAAGATTCCAGATCCCCAGTGCCTCAGTTGTTTGGAATAATTAGGGGTTCACTTACTAAGGGTCAGACCATCTCTCTGACCTCTAAACTTCCTGATCTTTAAGAAGTTCCTCAAAAGAGGCAAAAATCAAACAAGTAGGTACTATCTGCCTTTTTAAGTAAGTTTTCAGGAAATCAAAAAGATATGATTTCTCTGAAGTTAATTAAAACATTCTAAGTATTTTGGGGTTTGAAGCCTTTCAAAAAGGCAACTATTGCCTTGGTTAAATGAAAACTTAATTGAAACACCTTACAGAGAAGAAATGTATTTTTCAAATGACTCCAAAGGAAAATTACCATTGCTAGTTAAAAAACATCACTTTTTCAGGGCAAATATTTTTACATTTTGACATTTGGTTTTTATTGTGGAAAAGCTGTCAATCTGAAATTTCTTGGAAATTAAAAATTAGTGGGGAAGCCATCAAAGTCTTGGGGCTGATTTGTTTTGAAAATACGAATAAAATGTCACGGTTTTAGTTAGTAGATTTGAAATAGTAGGCACAAACCTAAACATCATGATGCTTGAAATATTTCCTAGCATGTCTGTGAACAAAGAGCCATAAAAAACTATGAAGTTGAAAATGAATGTTTTGTTAATAATTTGTGTTTACTTGATTTCCATAAGGTTGCAAAATAAACTGACACAAAGGATCTCTAGTGCAATAGAATTCAGTACTGATACCACTGTGTTGCATTTAAGCGTTAACTTACTATAATGGTTACATGATTTTAGGTCACCTGCAGCATGTGACACTACAGATTTTAATTAGAAAGAAAATTATACCATTGTACACTTATTTTTTCCCCATGTTTTACAGAACAAATGGATCTTCTGACTTTCATCAGATGTCTCTGACACTGCCACGAAACATCTCTTTAAAATATTGCATGAAAACTTCCTTCCTTTAAAAAAAATCTTTTTAAGAATTGCTGTAACAATGTGCTTACCTTCCCGTACTAACAAAACAGAATATTAAACGAGAAACTTCAGACAAATAAACAATTTCTCTGCTGCTCAGAGAGTCTCTCACAAAAAGCAGAAGTGTCAGAAACATCACAAAAACTCCTTGACTTTGCTACTGCCCTTGATTTTATGTAGAGGGCACTAAGATTTCAAAGATGTTCATGCACCCAGTCTCTCTGAAATCATTATAATTGTTAGGTACTTAAATACCTTGAAGTATTTAAGCTTTTCACTGCAGTGATAGGCTGTAGCGTGAAATTCTTGGCAAACAGCACTGCTCTCCCAAATTCAATTCAACAGTAATAGGCATACTTGATCACTTTGGTATTCTGAAGTAAAACTCCTCTTTATAGCAGTTTTCATGTAAGGCTTCATTTTATCTACATGAAAATCCTCAGATATTTTGCTGAATCCTTTGGGAAAGGCTCTATTGACCTAGATAGAAAATAATTTGCAAGCATAAATTTTAGAGCTCTCATAAAACATTATGCATGGGACAAGTAAGGCCACATTACATAGAAGAACGGACTCTGTCCATAGAGTTATCAGTTAGGTTAGTGGTTAATATGTAATCTTCAATCTACAAACCCTGAAAAACGAACTCTCTGCACTCCATATCACCTTAAAAATGTGTGGGTATAGTCACTTTCCATGATCTCACAACTTTATTACTGATGTTGTTAACTTCACGCTATTAAGCTGAGCAAAAGTTCTTCTTACATATATTTTTTCTGCCACACAGAAAGCTTTCATGCTACAAAGCTACTTTAATAGTTCTCCTGATACATGCAATTTTATTATAGCATTTTTTACCTGGATGGAGCATTGAAACTATTTGATGTTTTCCTAAATTATATGGTCCAAAACTGTAACACATAAATGTATTAACATCTAGAAGATATATATTTTATTTAGCTTATTCAAGGACCTAATACATCATCATATACAAGATACTTACTATTTTAACACGACTGATCAAGCAAGTCAGCACTAACATTAAAATTTGAATTTTTTTTCTGTTATCATCTTTTTAAAAGCTAATCTGTATCAGACCAGCCAAGCTTCTATGTCAAGCCTGATTTAAATGCTAACATTTTTTTTAGTGCATTCTCTTCTCCTCACAAGCCATGGGATAGACACACAGTGCAAAGTTATGCAGATACCTTTATAACTATTTTTTTTCTGTTGCTACCACACACTAGAACTAGAAGTCCCACAAAAATACTACTTGTGCTGGCAAGAATGGATTTGGCTTCATTATTTTCCTTTAGTACCATCCATACCCAGTGGAAACTGTTACACAAATAGAAATGAGAAATATACTCCCAGTTTCAGGGGTACATTGTGTTCCCTAAAAACCCTAAATAAAGACCTTTTCCCTAAATTAAGATCTTGTTCCCTAAATAAAGACCCAACCTACAAAAGTGACTGAACTTTTATTGAACCTCAAAGTATTGGCTTATCTCTTGGACAATGGTCAGGCTGTTTCTTATTTGTATCCCTATTTAAAACAAGCAGATTAATTCTTGGGTTTGCTTTCAAATTTAGTCACACATGGAATGTCTTAATTGTTTGTTAAAGGAACAGCAGGTTGTGGTCAGGGTCAGATGCCCTCGTGCTCAACAGATTTTAACTTTGCATAGTACTAACTCTTGAGACTATGATAAGCAAACCTAGAGGAAGATCATGCTTAATGTGAGGGAAGTGCTGAGGGTGCAGGTATACAAGGGCAGGGGAAAGGAGGAGGGGACCTGAGTTCATGGGACTGGGCATTTTTTACAATACTGGACAGCACAGTATGCACTGGTAAATGAACTTTCAGAACACGCATTTTGGGCAAGATGAGATTCTGCAGGATTTGTAGTAGAACAATGCAAGATGTCTTCATTGCACAGTTAAGCTGGACGTTGGCAGAAAGGTTTAGGTATAAGGGCTGGAAACTTGGTTATGTGTTCACTGCTGCTAGTAACTTATCATCTGCTTTGTAGGTACAGGCTGGATAACAGACCTGCAGATGGGCTTCCACTGACGCCATTTCAGAATTCCTTGTTTTCCTATACCAGATAGCATCCTCCCTGAGTCACTGAAGATGGATCTTCAAGTAGTTTACTCAACACAGCCTAAGGTAACATGAGATTTCTGGGGCCATATGGTGAAGATGTCCTTTGATGTACTTGAGGAAAGGTGAGGAACTGCTGGAGTGACAGAACCATGAGGTAGCACAGAAAAGACCTGCCTGTAGGCATGAGCCCACCTGTTGGAATAGTGCAGCCATAAGAGCCATGGACTGGTTGAGTGGTTTCTAAGGCAGAGTCCCAGAGAACTGGGGAATTAAGGCTCTCCTCATTTCCTCGCTGTCCTTCCAAACTGCTCTCTGTGATCACTGCGTCCCTCTCTCCACTGGTGAGCAAATCTTCCTGAAAAGGAGAAGTTAACAGGAGTAAATCAGCATGAGTCACCTGCCCTGACTGCAGTGCGCTGTGGGAAGTGGGTGGCTCAGCAGGCAAACCACCTGTTCCTGGTGGTTGGCACAGCATCTTTCTTGTATATAAGGCAGCCTCCAGGGAGAAAAAAAGGGTTCTTTTAACTCACACAACTATGGTTTCAGCTCTGTGTTCTGCAAAGAGAAAAGGGAAGGCTGTTCTGTGTTTGGGGCCAAGGGACTAGTTCTGTTTGATTTCCCTTGGAGAAGACTGATTGCCAACTTTTCCACTCCCTGGAACAAGGGGTCTGGCTTAATTTATTTTCAGCACCCTCCAGGAAATGAAGTTGTTAGGTTTATTATACTGAAGCTAAAAGAGAAGTTGGGTTTCTTTAGCAGGTGTAGGGACATGGTTACTAAATTTACGGTGCTTTTTCTGAAGATTTGAGCCTTGGAGCAAGTCTGTTATTCGCAGCAACTACCTGATGTCCCAATGTGTCTTTGCCTGAAACCCACCAGCTCAAATCGCGACTTGACAGCATTAGCAAAGAACTTACACAGGCACCCACCTTCCATTGGCTCTGGTAAAAGAGAAATCCTAAGAGCTGTGTAGAAATGTGTCTGTCTCCATGTGAGCACAGCAGTGGTATCAGTTCAGGGCAGTGAGTGCGCAAGTGATTAAGAAGGCTGGTTTAGAGCAACATGACAGTCTCCTACAAGACAAAAAGAAAATCCAGGTAGCATTACACAAGAGAAAGGTACATTTCTTTCTCTGATCTCTTTAGTGCTTGCAAGATTTAGATAACATGCTTATCACGAAGCAAACGGAGATATTTTGCAAGTTTTACTTGGTGTGGTAACAACTGTTACCCTTTATACCTTTGTAAATACCCTGGAGTTCGCAAGAGTAAGTGCATAAATAAAATGAACAAACACAGCCTAACTCAAAATACCTCTTGGCTTTTCACATGCATCTCTAATTAAATGATGAGGATGAATTTTTGTGAGGTAGTAATAAAATACAATTATTTAAATAAATATCTGACAAAATAGTCATACGGCCAGGATAAATTATCATGATATTTTTAATTACTGAAGTAAGTCTTGGTAGGAGGGAATGAACAATATTAAAAGATTTAATTAGTGAATTCAGAGAGGAATTATTTACAGCACCAACACCAACAACATAACATTTAACATAATTAGAGATCAAAGAAAGTCTACCAGGCAAACAAGACCCTTCTTGCAGAAGAAGATGTGGTCTCCTAGTCTTTAATTCTTGCTTTTCTCTCCTTTAAGTTTCTTTCCCAAGTAGTTTTATTTCCTCTAGAATATTTAACCATAGATAATTAAATAATTTTTGTAAGGGATCAAACAACCTGCAGCAATTGTCTGTTGGTTCTACAGAAGCTAGACATCAGAAATGGCTGAAGAATATTGGCTTCACAATCCCACTATGTATGAGAGCAATGAGGCAAAGGGGAGCTAAATAACATCACTGTTATTTAGCACAAACACTCATTTGAATTTTTTTCTCGAAATTTATAAAGGGTCTTTCTGACCTGGGTAATTTCAGCATGCTTTGAAACAGTTGGTCTATGAAGTTATAAGACAGAGGCCTTATTCCACCTTGGCCTTGTCCTGTGTCTTTTGATGACTCTCAGGCATGTGCAGAGTTTAGAATAGAAGACTTGCCAAGAGGCAAAAATTAATTAGATTAACTAGATGCAATGAATGGATTAGAAGAATGAGGGAAGTTTTTGAGGATTTTATTTGTGGAATTTTCTTCCACCCAAACGCATCATATTTATTCCTGCAGTTTCTCTGACTTGCTCCTTTGTTTCCTGTCTGCACACAAGAACCTGTTTCCATCACTGAAAACGATGCCTCCTCTGTCTAGACTAAAGCCACAGGGAGAACTTCTAATAAAAATACTCAGAAGATGACTTTATTTTCCTAAAATTTGTCTTTATTTCTCCTTCTCCACATTTTCTGTCAGAATTTGAATCCATATAGATAGAAAATCTAAAAAAAAAAAAAGGTTCAAAAAAAGTTAATTAAAATTTCCAGGTGAAGAAAATGTTAAACTTGTTCTAATAAGTATTAGATCTTCGAAACTCCTGCACACTCCTTCAGGATAAGGAAATAGCAAAATACACAGAAGACATTCTTTTTCAGTAATAGTTTTGTAATCTGACAAATTTAAAATTCATCTACAAAAGTGACTATTTACTGAATAAATCATGTAGAGCTTCTGTACCATCCCCACATTACATTGGAATCTATTTCTAAAAGTTTTTGTAGTAGAGTTCAAAATTAGTTACTAAAAGCATTTACTATCAACAAATTGCATGTTGGAACAGGAGAATAACAAGCCCTCATTTTTCTCCAGATTTCTGTGAGCTCCAAAGGGCTCTGTCCCTGGCCACCTTCCCTTCTCTCTCTGGAGAGGGTACCTCCTCTCTGGGGAAGGTAGTCTGTAAACAAGCCAAACTGCTCATGCTGATGACTCAAATCCACCCATCTGCTCCTTTCTGTCCAAGCCCAAAGCTCAGCCTGCTTCTCTCTGAGTGTCTCGCCAACAGCTCAAGCTCAGTGCGGCTCACCAGAGCTCTTAATCTACCTTCTAAGCTCTCCTTGCTACTGCTTTTTCCAGTCACTGTGGCTAACATCACTGGCCCGTCTGTTGCTTGAACCTTGAACTTGCCCAGTACCTTCAGTTTGGGACTTTCTCCACCTCAGCTTCTCATATCAGGGTTCTGTGTAAATTTGGATACACAAAACTTCAAAGCTTTGACCTTCCTCATACTTCCACACAACTAAAATTACCAGTCTGGCTTTCACTCTTTCACCACAAGACACTTCTCTCTGGTTTTGACAGAGCCCATTTCCTGCTTGTTCCTTCGTGCCCACAGCCGTAAGCAGGTTTCCTCTCTCCTCCCATTTTCTCATCATCTCCCCCATCATCAAGTACAACATAATTCTCCTCCCCATAGATTGCAGCCCCACTGCCATCTCAGAAAACCCACAGCATGAGTTGTCATCACTCATTTGTAAACCTTTCACATCAATAATGTCCTCTTCCTACATTGCTCTACCAGTCAGGGAGAAGCTCTCTGTAAAAATATATAGCACTCTGCCATTATGCACCTTCAGCATTTCCCCAGGAGCTTTCCTTTTTCACAGTCTACAAAAAACAGGTTCCTGGCATGCTACAAGTGTTACATGCACGATGACCAGTAACATCATATTGTTTTCCTCTATGTCTCTGAATGTAGCTACCTGCTGTTTTGTGGTTTGTTTTTTTGATCAAAAGCATTAGATCACAAACGCACGGAATGTCTCTACCACATAGGCATGTGTGGAAAATGGCAGAGTAAAGCCCTGGTCCACATCTGAATTACACAGACTCTGCAGTACTAGAATTACAGAGATTTCACATTCAGCTACACAGATGTTTGGAATGCATTATTCAGTTTCAGTACTAGGTTTGAGTCATATTCCTTTAGAGAAGAGGCTAAAGTTATCCCTGAATGCTAAACAAATCCCTATGAATTATTTACAAATACTGGTGTCCACCAAAATCTAATGCCTTTCTTAAAAGACACTTTTTTTTTCATTCTTCTTTTCATTCTTCCTAGTTTTGTCTTCATTGTAGGACTGTAGTGGCAATATTTTAAATGAATGATTATACAGAGTAGCTAGAGCACTACTGTGTGTGATAACTTTGTACAGTGTCCAATGTAGTTCGAATTTCAAATTCTGTGGTCACTGAATTGCATACAGTTTTCTTTCTTTCTTTTTTCCGTGTATTGAGATGTTCTTCTCAAAGGCATATGCAAGTCTCTCTTGGAACCACATTTCTGGTACTCTGACTCTAGAGTTTCTACAGTGCTATAACCCAAACCAAATGTTTTCTGAGGCATAACAGAAAGCTCTATTTCTATGCCATTTGAACATATGTATCGGAAACGTATTAAACTTGGATAGATGATGACTGTAGAAGATATTTCTAGATGCGGAGTCTTTTAAAAGGAGCTAAAATTGTTTTTCCTTCCAAGAAAAATATATGTGTTTCCCTATGTTTAGTGTACTTCAAATTCTGTCAACAAGTCATAAGCTGTTAACAAGAAGCTGTCTTCTGTTCTACTCACTGCCAGGATTAGGGGTGACATTCCTACCCTCTTGAAATCAGGGACAAAATTTCCTCTGACTTCAATAGGCAAAAGATTTAATTGAAAGCAAGAAAATTATTATCCTTACATTTTCAGAACTGGAAAGAATGAAAAGCCTCCTTCCAATTCATACTTACCTCAATTTTCAGATACTGCCATGTAAGAGTTATTTATACCTTTATCCTTTCCAATAGAAAAGTTGTCTGAAGACAGGAACTAGCTTATAACGTGTTTTACAGCATACAACAACAACAGATACTTCAGAAAGACAAATGCAAACATAGAAAAGTATACAGTTATCTTTCCCTTTCATTAATATGGATTTGCAACCTTTCCATACAAAAGAATGACTATAACTTCTTTAGATAGAAAATTATACTTAGAAAGATAGGGTTTTTTGCAGTGATGTTTGGCAGGAGGAGGTGGTGGAAGGGCTGACTCAAGGATCAATGAAATAGATGGGGGAAAAAGTAGACAAAAAACTTCTGTTGACTTTGTTGGACTTCATGTCATGCCCTTCTTCCCTGATAAATACTGTGCAGCAAGAAAAGTTCAAATCCTTCTAACTTTTCTGCAAGAGCCTTCTTAAGAAGAATAGCAAAATACATGAGCCACAGAGTCCCAGCTGAATTGTATAAGATTAGGATGCATTTCCAGAAATGCTGAAATAAGTACAATCTAGCTGTCAAGAACACACAGTGATTTGGTGCATAAGTAGGCATCAGACCTACAAATCTTGCAAAAACTGGAGATCTCCATGATAACTTATCAAATGACCTAAGCACCCAAATTCAGTGAGAGTTGAGTATTAGGTATCTAGCCAGAGAGACAAGGGCACAGATTTTATCATGTGATCTCTGGTTTTTGGCAAATCCTCATATTAATGGCAAATTATCTGATAAAAATTTAAGAATTTTAAAAAAAAGTGTCATTAAAAAAATTTGGTCATCAGTCTCTTCTAGGATTAGAATTTTGTTTGTTCTTCATCTCACAGGTATGGTCACTGCACAAGAAAAGATGAGCCTAAAACAACTTAGAAAATTCTTTCAAAGAAAAGTTATTTTTAATTGTGTACAGTTATACTATGAGCTGTGTGTTCATCCCCATAAGTCAACTTAGATATGTTTGTCATACCATAAACAAGGTTTAGATTGCCTACCTGATGAAATCCTTTTTAATATTACTTTGTAATTACTACTCCATACTAATACTTCATAGACATCAGTACATCACTTAACTGACTTCACAGCACTCACAGTGCAAGCACACCAATGCACAACCTCAGGGCAAACTAGAGTATGATTCTGCAGCATGACTGTGACTTCAATGCACCCATCCTGTCCCACAGCGTGCAGAGCAGTTTACCACAATGAAATATTGCTTTGCTTGATCGTACATTTAGATATTGACTAGACCTATGGCATGTAGAAATTTCGGTAACTGAGATAACAAAACCATATTTTATGTAAGCATAACTTTGTAATTCAGCTCAAAAAAGAAGCAACTCTTTAATTACCCATAAACAAGACAAAACGATCATAATTAATGTGTGCAGTAGGTCAACATAATTTAGTAATCAAAGATTCACCGAAAAACAACAGGACTTCAGCTCTTGAGCCAGTGCTTCCAAAGAAGAAACCCGTAAGGGCAGACACTTTGAGAGTTACATTCCTCTGAAATTTGTTATTTGCACACCTCAGTACACGCTTATCATAGCACAAGACTGAGGCTCTGCTGACACCTGTTGATAAATGTCTGAACAGCAGAACTGCTGTCTTAAATGAAATGGAATAAATTAAATAAAAAGCATATAAGAAAACAGACTTGTCTTCATTCTATAACAGAAAAGTTTCCAGTCATTGCTAAGTCATAATGGGAGTGAGGTTGGGGAAAGGACGAAAAGGAAAGGTAAAAATAAAATTTGCTGCTAGATTTTTTTCTCAGATGTTCCCTGACCAGGATGATGCAGTCACTTCCTACTGAGTCAATATACTACTTGCAGTGAGTCATTGTGGAGATGCTGACTAAGATGAAAGAGATTTGCTAATGACTGGATGATCAGAAGTATAATTAATATCAGCAGACAGCAGTATCTGTTTTTCAAATTATCAGAATCATGCTAATACGCAAGTGCGATAAGTTGACAAAGATCACTGAGAGATTTTCAACCTTTTTGTTTTAACTATAGGAAGGTAATGTTTTGCTTACTCAGCAGCTTATCCTCAAAGATCAGCAAATATCATATTTGAACTCCGCTGGCTTTGGTTAGGCCTAAGAAAAAGGAAAATTTTAGTAGAAATTTACTTTTTGCTACAACACTGAACAATTAATATAGGCCTCAAATTTTCAGTTATGGCACAGTCCTAACATGAATCACTTTTAACTTTGTGTTAAGTAAACATACTGTAAAAGGGAGAAGATAGCTACACCTTACATTATAAAGATTTCTGTTACCAGAGTTCACACTGCAGTCCCTTTCATTTGTACAGGGAGTGCATGGTGTCACATAAGAAAAAAGTGTTCGGGGAGTGTTTTAGACATTAGCTAAATCTGTATTAATAGCTTTTCTGATAAGAAAAGATCAGACAGTGTAGAATTGCTCCTTTTGCTGTTGCTCATGTGTGATCCTTCCTTCTCACCCCCCCATTTCCCCTCCTATCCCTGCAAGAAACAAAGGATAAATTTACAGTAAAGAGAAAATTCACTTTCTGTTCCTGGTGCTCACCCTTAAAAGAAAATGACTGCTTGTAAAATATAGGTCCAAAGATGTTATCTTGGATAACTATGTACTTGGTTTTCTTTGTACATTCCCGCCTTCTCTGTATTCAGGATGAATTGGAAGGTATACTAATGGATAATTGCTGTGCTTGCTGGATGGTTGCCAGCCCATTCAGGGACTACCCTGCCCTGCACTGAAAGGGCTGAAGCCTGAGAAACTACGTGTTGTGGTGTGCCAGCCGTGCAGCAGCGTGGGGCCAGGCTGCCCTCTCCTGCCAGCCCAGGGCTCCTCAGCTGTGTGAAGCTCAAAACTTCCAGTACACTTCAGACTGGCTGCTTTTACAGCATGAAGCTGATCTATGGTGATGTCGTGGAAATTCCCAGGATACTGGGATGTAGAGCTGCTCAGTTAGAGCTAGTCACAAGTCTTGACCGGGCTGCTAAACATGCAGAAATTATGGACAAACATAAAATACATTCATCCTGAACAATACCTTCAGGCTGAAAAAGACATTTTCATATGGTAAACTGCAGCTCTAAATCAGATGCAAGGCCTTTGCTGTCTATGAAGTGAATTTGCTGTCAAGGATACTCAAAACTCCCAGACATAATGTGCATGTACATCTTGTTTATGTAGTCCACAAGTAAGCCAAATGTTTGATAGAGGTGTTGAGCTAATAATTTTTCCTATGATGCAAATTTTTATGCATTTATAATTTTATCCAGGAAGCTTTAGATAGAAACAGCCTCTTCTTGCCAATGTTTACCTTAGCAAGTTGCTAAGACAATTAACAAGCTTTTATCAGCATTGGGCAAGTCAAGACATTGTCACTCATCACCTTGCTGGTGGCATGTTCTTGATCTCCAGAACAAAAGGTGTAGTCGTCAACTGTCCTGCTGCCTTGCAAAGGGAAAAGATGAACAGAGAAACAAGGTAAGAAGGAGAAATGGCCAAAAGAGAAGGGATGAGAGAGAAGAAGCCCTGTAGGTGTTGTTTAGGATGTAAATGAAACTAATGAATACAGTTATATCACTTGTTAACAGGGATCAATAAGGGGCTGACATATTTGCTCAGATGTACACAACTCTCAGCCTCCCCACAGGATGTCCAGTTAGAGAAGGTAACTCTTTTCATTAAGAGTAGACAATCAAGGCACAGTTCTGAGCTGGTAACTATAAAGGTTTGATGCCATTTCAGAAATGTTCATTGTTATTCCAAGCGGTTACTTTATTCACAACCATGAGCACTCTTTGGGCTGATCAGACGTTAAACGCCACCACACGCAAACCTCCATGTCTCCAGCTGGTGCCACGCACCACTCGTACACATGAGTTTACGCAGGATGAGGAGCTGTGGTGAAGTCCTCCCTAGGCTGACAGGAGAGCTTGGCGAGGCCTGCCAGCAATAACTTCATTTGGAAGAAAAGGAGTTCAGCCATGTTCCTAGCCAAACCACCATCTGTCCTCTGCATGTTTCCAGTGTACAGGAGAGTACACAAGGTCTCTCCCAGGGACGAAAAATGTTTGCAAGTTTCCTGACCCAGGAAACCCTATTGAAAAACAAACAGCCTGCATATGAGCCTGAGGTCACCCACTTGAAACACCTTTACTGGGTGCACTTTCATCCAGACCAACTGCAGTGCATAGAACTGCAGCCTCTGACACTGAGGGTGAGGGGGGCGAGCACCAGCCAGCCCTGCTGGTGCATTGCAGTGGCCATTGTCACTGGGACTGGGTGGCCAACTTGTTCTTCGCTTTTAGGGTGAAGGGCAACTTGTAGAACATGCTGAAGGTTTGGGTGGACCAAGCCAGTTTAGCTGGGATAAGAGGAGGCTCAGGGGTGCCCTTATCACTCTCTACAACTATCTGAAAGGTGGTTGTAGTCAGGTGGGGGGGGATCAGGCTCTTCTACCAGGCAATGAGTGATACAACAAGAGAATGTAGTCTTAAGCTGCACCAAGGAAGCTGTAGTTCGGACATCATGAAGTCTTTTGTTCACAGAAAGGGCGAATAGACATTGCAATGGTCTGCCCAGGGAGATGGTGGAGTCACTGTCCCTGGTGGAGTTTAAGGAAAGACTGGGTGTGGCACTTGGTGCTACGGTGTAGTTGACGTGGTGTTTGGTCATAGGTTGGACTCAGTGATCTCAGAGGTCTTTTCCAACCCAATTGATTCTGTGATTTCGTGACTGTGCTTCGAGCTGCCCGAGGCCCTACCCAGGAAGCACCCGCTGTTTTCGGGGCAGGGCAGAGGGGATCTCTGGAAGTCGGATCTTCTGCAGAGCCTCTCCCCACACCCTTTACCAAAGCTAGGGAACTGAAAGGAAAAAGAATGAAAATCTATGGGAGTTTTTTAATATATATTTTGGTTTTTTCTTGTAAACGTTTACTACAGGGAGGATGAGACCTGGACGGCGGCGGACACACACCCGGCCGGAGGACGCTGACCAGCGGGGGCTGGCAGAAGCCAACCCCGGCAGGGGCGGGAAGCACGGCTCCTCGGGACGGCCCCTCCGCCCGCCCCCAGCCCGTCCCCGCGGTGCCGCCC
>WEIV01009828.1:12848-62816 GCA_013390005.1 Calyptomena viridis | reverse complement strand
ATTTCAATCTTGAATGAAGTTACCCAATTATATAGTATAATTAATGGTAATTTTAAAATCCGTTTCCATTAGAATATGGTGGAGCCTGACTCTCACAGGATCAGTAACTATTTTTTTGTTTTTCAGCAATCAGTGTCTGGAATACCAAAAGATAAAGGAAGTCAATAAGTAGGATTTGAGGACTGGAGGTTTGGAATTCCCATAAGACATGCATAAGGTGGTCAGAGTGGTCACATTGTGTACATATATGCAAGTGGTATTTTCAAAGATTTTTACTTGCATGTCATCTTACCCAAGACCAGACTTTCAAAATAGCTTAGCTTCCATTTAGGCCCAAAATACACAGATATTTTTTGGTGCATTTCAAGTACTGAGGGTGTTTTGAAGCCTCATTTTCACAACTTTCCTGAAGCTTGAAGCATGCATGCAATGGTATGGTTCTGATTATGGCGCTAATTCTCATCTGTCAAAGATATTTAGAACAATCCCAGTTATCTCTCTGCCAGGAAATACCTGAGTGGATCTGAGGAAGAGCTCAACCCCCAATACAGCTCCCAAAACACAGTGTGGGTGAGACTGCATCAGTTTTTGCCTCGTTCCTTCAGTGCTGTTGCAGAAAGACTAACAGCTCCCAAGTGCCCTCAAGCCACTTGTCTGGCCTTGCAACACGTAACTGCAGTTCCATGTTCTGAAGACGCTACACCAGCAGGCTCAGAATCAGCTCTCACACCATTATAGACACTCCAGAATATATATACATAGAACAGTAACCTCATTGCAGGGCTACAGGAGCACCAAACGTCATCCATAGGAGACCAATGTCCAGGTGTAAGATCAGGTGGATGCAGATGGACAACTTGCCTTCAGCTATGTGGACTTGGCCCATGGGGTCAAGGACCACACTCATTTTATTGTGTAAACATGACCTCAGCATACAGCCTGGATGGTAATGAGCTAGAGGTCTCTCTGAATAGCAGCCCTGTTCACAGCCAAAATGGGACACATTTGAGGTGTACACTCAAGTTACTACCAAAACTTGTAGACCAGCTGCAGGAGCAAAATCTACAACAACCGGATCATAAATCATGATAAAACTGCTAAGTTAAGGCTGCATCTTCAGTTTAGGATCTTGTACAGTTTAGCTACTTTTACTTTTAAACTTATTCCTCATTTAGATGGTGAAGCTTTGTAGAGCAAGGAGAATTGTTTTAATTGTTTGGAGAACAACAGCCTTACCAGGCTAATCCCAGAAACAGAGCTATATAATATAAATAAAACATTTCTAGTAGCACCTTGCCACCTTGTTTAAAGGGTAAGTTTCTGTTCCAATGAACAGAAGATTCTGTTCCAATGATTCTGTTCTAATGAAGTACTGAACCTGTACTGATATACACTGGGTGCTGCTTTGGTCCATTTGTAAAAGTACAGACATATCTGTGGCTGATGGTACAGGTCTTTTATAATATAGCCCAGCTGGTATTAATTTTTCTTCATGATTTTTTATTTTTAGATCTATACATTAAGTACCATTAAGTAGTCTTTAATTTTAAACTTTTACATCCCATTATATTACTTTTAAAGTGTCAGGCAAATGATATAACAGGTAACATGATGGATACATCCGGCACCAATTAAGACTTAAAAGATAATAATGGTCTAAAAATATAGACATGATTGGAATTACGTGAGAATAATTTTATCAGAGCATCTTTAGTTATGTGTAGGTCTATTATTCTAACAATGATCTTATCCTATGGCCTCTTCTTCTCTACAAGTGCAGCTGAAGGTCAGATGGATATTCCTGCCTTGAGAGTGGCAGAGACCAGCAGAGGGATTCTTGTTCTCTAACTAAAAGTAGGACAAAACTTCCTTCTCAGTCATGTTTATTGCAGAAAACTTATGTCACTCCTACCTGAAAAAAATATAGAACTTGGAGCAGGTAGAAAGAAGACTGAGAGATGCACACTGGGACTTCCAGCTTTTACATCTAGTGGACTTCTCCATGGGAAGGTGAGAAAAGAGATGATTTTTGGCTTGTTGGCCAAAAGAGTCAGTGGAATAAAGCTTCACAAAAACTTTAAATAATTTTTCTGCTTTTTTATTTTTGTTTTCTCCAACTTTATCTTCTCTGTACTTAGAAGTATTTCATTTCCCTCTTGCCAAGCTGCTTTGTTATTTTACAATTTAAAAAGTGCAAAAAATAAAACTGAAAACTGTTAGGACTGTTCATTCTATTTCACTTAATAACACAAAAGGAAAAGAAGAGAAAGAAAGTATTATCAAAACTATGAAAACTTCTAACATTTTATTTCTAAAAGTTAAAAGAACAAGAGGGGTTTTTTTTAATTTTAAAAATCAATAGATCTGTAAATGAGGAGAGATAACCCACCCTCAGGTGAAAGAATCTAGCTAAGAAATTAATTTCCATAAGAAATTAGGCTGATGTAGAGATTCTTTGCAGTATTTTTTCTCTGACCAGAATAATTTCTGTAATTTCTATTTCTCCTGTTACTTTATTCAGGACTTTGCATGAGCATAAGATAATTTTTGTATTGTTTAATTGGAGCTTTGTTACTTAATCTACCCAGAAATCATTCAAAGTGTTGGGCATGAAAGCCCTATAATAGCTGAATAAAGAAATCTAGTCTCCAAAACTTCCTAGCTGTAACTTAGGTGTTTCTCGTATCTCTGTCACTATAAAGCAACTTCAAAACACTTTCACCTCTATGAACTGGAATCAGTAGATAATTAATACCTCCCACATAGCAGTAAGTAAGTGATAAGTGTTTAGGCTATATAGGCTATTCCTAAAAAGAAAATAACACTTTCCAAATGTTTTCTAAGTAACACTTCCCAGAAAAAAAAGTCTACAACAGGAGATTTCTGTGTGTCTGTGTGTGTGTGTGTGCGTGTGCATGCATGTGTATGAAGAAGATTCTAGTCTGACAAGAAAATTACATACTTGACAAGGAAAAACTTAAAAATATAGGGCTTGCCTTTCTGAGTGGATCTGAATGGCTGACTGTCATGTGTAATGTTTTGAAAGGTTTGAAATATGTAATTTTGTAAGACAGCAGGGCCTAGATCCTGCCCATCTCTGAGAAAATAGACCAACAAAGCTCTGGGGTAAGAACTAGCAGTTGCCATTATTTGGAATAACCCTCAATTTGTCTTGTTCTGTTGCAGCAGTTGTCCCCTGAGATACCAGGGATCCACAGTTTGGATTTTGTTATGCATTAGGCAGTGGTGTTTCTATTGCTGCCTTTACCAGGTCACACTGAGCAACCAAGGAGGTAGAAAGTCTATTAGCATTTTATTCAAGAGGTGTTCTAGCAGCAAAGCTCAAAGCCCATATCTCACTGGTAGTTTAAGATTGCATCTTTTCATCCACTATTTAGTACTTCTAACTCACCATGAGCAGTTTCTTCAAACCCTTTCTAACTAAGTGAATAAATCACATCAAGCACTGGATTACAAATTTCTATGCTATTTTATACAGAAGTTAGGTAGTGTGTGTGGCAGTAAGCATCAGGTTTGTATATCATGGTTTGTAGGAGAGGTAGCACTGAGTTGCAAAGAGCAGCTCTGCTTACACACCAACAAGTACCTTGGAGAGTGTTTATTTCTCCATGTGCCACAAGAAGAGCAGAAGATGCCGAGTTGTGCCAAGCTGCTGTTATTCCCCACTCCCATTAGGCTTTATGCTTCTCTGTGGCAAGGCTATCTCATTCACTGGGAAATACCTTGGACACCTCCTGCCAAATCAGAGTTTGTTGCCAAATCTCAAATCAGTGAGAAAGCGAAATGCAGGGGCTGAGTCCCCATCACAAATCTCAAAATAAGCTTCCCCTTAGTATCTGAAACTCATTTCCCAAGTAAAATAGCCCAGTTGTGGCACTTGGCATTATTTGCTTCTGAAAACAAGGTGGAAAAATCTATATCCAAAACATGACATCATTAGGAGGAGTCTCTGTGAGCAGAATTAGTCCTCTCTCCAATGGAGGGACTCGCATCCATCTCATGTGGATTCATTAAAAGGCTCCTGTCAAGAATCACTAGAGATTGTCACAGGTGCTCAGCTTGGCAGGTTTGGTCTCCCAGTATTGTTCAGCTTCAGCATTAGGTGAATCAGGCAGCAAAGAAGTTTCACAGAAATTTTTACCAAGAAAGTTCAGACTTTAAAAAATAAATCTGAATCAAATTTGCCTGTAAGGGAGGGCTGTAAACATTACTGCATGTGTAATAAGTGTTCTAATAAATGGTTATTTCAACCAATATGGCGGGGGGGTGACTCCAATAGGTAAACGTTTAGCCAGGCCTACAGGTTATAAGCAATTTTGATGTGCTTGTGCTTGATCTATAACTGTAATATATTTATAGTGATTACTTATGTATTAACTCTTTCATAAACCTTCCATGAACAGAATCTAAAGACTTAGGCAAGTTTAAAATTTTTATATTCCTGGCTGTGATAATTCTGTCAGAGGTTTGTAACATACTTCCCACATTCCTCAAAGATGAAAATGAATTGTGATTCATAGACTTTTAAAAATGTGTCATGCACTGCAGTCATAGAATAATTTTACATTGAAAACCAGTGTGTGTCAATGTAGATGATGGACAGATCTTCTCACACACCCCCTGCTATTCATAACCCTGTCTCAAAGTAGTGAATAAGCAATTCAGAGTTAACATTGACTAGTGCAACAGATACCTGTAGCACGTAGAAGTTACTAAACTACAAATATATGCTTCAGTAAATTTAAAAAAAAAAAAAAAGAAAGTAGTGAAATATCTTTTGAAACAGTGATTTCTAAAGATTCAGAGAAAGAAAGCAACCATCACTCTGTGCCTCTGTCCAGTGCCTCTGGCAGCTCCCTTGATCACCATCCCACCCTACATCCTGTAAGTTCTCAAAGTCTCTGTAAAGTTAGTCCTGTGGGGAACTTGAAGCAGGGGAAAAAAAAAAAAAGAGGAAGCTGGGGTGAAATCTGCACTCTATAGGGTCTTACTTCATTATCCCGAGCCTTTCTCATGAAAAACAGCTGAAGATCCAGAAGGTAAGTAACTTACAGTCTTGATTATCCCCAGAATTCCTGCTAACTCCTTCTATGGGTCCTTGCAGTATGTGAAACACAAGAATTGCATTTGAAAGAGAAATAGGAGTAAGATGAGACAAGGGATTATATGCCTATCTGTTCACCTCTTCAATTTTTGTAAGAAAGTGCTTTTTATCATGGCTTTATTTTTCTAGGGTTTACATGCTTTTGAAGGGACACAAGAGGATGGAGTGGCATACTGTTTCAGAAAGAGCAAATCTTGTCAAAAATTGACTTACAAGAGAAAGGTTTAGATGGCTTTTCTGGGAACTTCTGATTTCCTCCACTAAGTTTTTCTGCCCTGCTTTTCAAGCAGCAGAAATAACATGGCATCTGCAATTCCATCAGAATCAATGAAACAGAGATGTCCAATGCAGTTGACATTTTGGCTCCTTCCTTCAGTTTACAGAGTATGTAACTCTACAATGAGAAATTAGTCTTTTGAAAAAATAGTACTTATCCTGGCAGGAAAATGGAGAGCCATTAAATAGCAATGGCAAACATTTCCAAGAACATGAGAATAATATTTAATTCATTTTTATACTGGTGTTTGATGTGGATCGAAAAATACATATACTATTTCTGTTAATGTAACCTTGGAACAAAGACAAGAACAAGAAGAGCAGACTCCATTTCAGACCTTGCAGTATGCCAAAAGAGTTCAAAAAACACCACAGTAAATTATGCAGCTGCCAGGTGACATGGGAGATAGACCTGAGAAAAGTTCAAGCTCCTCTTGTTTCCCCCAAATAATATTTTCCCCCAAAGCTGATTAGTCTCTTAGAAAACACCTGCAAATACAGACCTAATTAAAACCCTGGCTTGCCTGCAGAGCAAGTTATTACCTTGCAGAAAGTATTCTTTCTGTAAACCTATGTCCTTGGTGTACTTTTCTGTTTATTCTCATTTTGCTTCTTCTGTGGACACTTCCCTGAAAACAATTGTAAAGTATATACCAAAAACTGGCTCAGACTCAGAAACCATAACTTTCTGACTGCTTTCTATTTGCACAGCACACCAAAATTCAGAACAAACCATTTGTACTGAAAACACAAAAAACTAACCTGAAATAGGAAATATGAAATATTTTCCCAAGATACTGAATTTTTTAAGAAATTTTGAGGAAACCTAGTCTCATACATTGTTACAGTGGTGGAAATTTCATCTCTTGCAATAAACCCTGTATTTATGCCCCTCAGTCTGGGAAACAGGCAGGAGTCCAGTTCTCATCAGAGCTGGTCTCACCACCATTACATTTGCAATCCATATTATTATGCATATATCCAAATTATCCAAATCCATATTATCCTAATATACTGAATATTCTTCTTAAGAGCTACCTTTTTGCTGTGAGGACTCATCGTCTGCCATTCCCCATCAGTAACAACCAGAAATCTGTTCAGACCTGCCCGCACCGTTGCTGTGGGCTCTGCTGCCATCAAGTGGAAACCAGCACAAACACTGAGGACCTCCCTCATAAACCGGGGGGTGCTGCTGTATTAACGCCTCAGGTGTCGCCCTGAGGCCACGGGCACGGACAACCCGCAGCAAAGCGTGGCTGGCAGCTGCCCTTAGCCGCACATGGCAAAGCTGACTCCTCTAAAATGCTCTACTGAGGACTGTGCTGTAGTCACTGAAGTCTGTTCTGTGAGAAAGATCTATCACTCATCCTCATCGAAGTGTTTGAGTCAGCAGGGTAACGTTTAATACATATACCTAAAACCATGTAGAGATTCAGATGTCCCTCACAGTGTCAGGCAGTGGTGAGGCAAGGTTAGGAGAGATGGGGGCTGAGGTTAACGATGAGGGCAAGAGCAGTGCCCTTCCTGACACAGTGATCACAGAATCATAGAATCACAGAATGGTTTGTGTTGGAAGGGATCTTAAAGATGACTTCATCCCAACACCACTGCCATGGGCAGGGACACCTTCCACTAGACCAGGTTGCTCACAGCCCCATCCAGTCTGGACTTGAACACTTCCAGGGATGGGGCATCCGCAACTTCTCATGTCTCACAGCACCCAGCCAGAAAAGCACAGCAGGTAAAAGGACAGGGGCTGGTGTCAGCCACAGCCCATGGGTGCCCAGAAAAGCCCATGGCCATCAGCAGGTCTCAGTCCGTCAAGTCTGCCCACCAACCTGAGCAAGCAGCACAAGTGTAGGCTGGGCCCAGTGATGCCTTCCCATCACTGCTGCTGAAGATGAGATGCTTAGCAGCAAATTATGCACAAGCATCCAGGCCAGCACAATGATGTGCTCCTCTTTGCTTTCTCTCCCTCCGGCCACACATATTTCTCACTCAGCACCTTTTTAATGCAGAGAGCGGCTTCTCTGCTTGTACCATTCACAGCACATGGAGACTTACCTGTCTGACTTCTGTGTACTACATTTAGAGTTACCTTCAACTCACAGATGCGAATAAGAAAATATGCTAAGAATGAAAATAGCAAAAAAATACTTCTGCTTGTAGACGTTTTGTGCTACTTTGTATTGCATATAGCTACTATTGAGGATGGGATGTTTTTAAGCAAAGAAAATGGTGTAGAAATCTTTTCTAGACATCATTTGATGAGAGATGAGTGCAAGGAGAGCAGGAAACAACTGGCATTTAACTCCTCATACAGGAGCAACACCATTTCCCTTTTGGCACCAGTCACAAGGGTGGCCAACTGACCAGCACAAATCACACCACCAGCCACGGTGACCATCTAAGCACCCTAAAAGGTTAAATCAGTGTTCAGCTGTTATCTCTCACAATGATAACTCCAGAGGACAGACCATGTCAGACAGCAGGTTTCATCTGGGAGCCAAAGATGCCTTCCCAAGCCAATTTATGGAAGACACATCTGCAGATAAAACTAAAATTCAAAAAGTCTAGCATTAATGTTGCCCACTGAGAGGTAGTTTGTTTTCAGTGTAGTGTAGACAATTTATGTTGCAAATCTCAACTTTTTTAGGAATGAGTCTATGTCTCAGTTTTTCTGGTTCATTTTTACCCAGGATTCAATCATCAAGGACTCATTTCATCATACAGATATATTTTACAAAAGATTCATCTATGCCAGTATTGATGTGGTGGATGGCAGTAGTGCTGTGATCCTTTGACATATTTAATGCTGAATTTGTAGCAAATGAGATAATGTCTGTATACTTCCATAAAGTTTGAATAAGGCACAAAACATTCACTGAGTTCTGTATCATACAAGTCTTTTATAAACTGATCACATTCCATCCTAAATATGCTCTTCTGTTCCCTTTAGTCTCTATAAATTTTTTTCTCAGATAGTTAAAAATTTTCTCAGCTAAGTTCTTTTACAAGAGGTGGCGTGGGATTTTTTGCCAATTTTGTCTTTCAGTTTAAATCATCTTCACTCAGTGAATATTTTCTCCTTTCCCTGACATGTCTGTCCTGATGTATTTATATGGAGCAGCTATATTACTTGCTGACCTTTGGTTTGGAAGGTTTAACAAGCCCAAGTCTTGCCAGATCTTTCTGCATTAATAGTATCAAATCAGCTTGTACTTGCCTTCCTTGCACAAATGTATATGACCAAGTAAGAGATTGGCAATTGAAAATAAGGACCAAAAATACTGAGGAAAATGGGAAGCAACTCAGAACCCTGTAAATAGGGATGGGAACATGGCAGATGTCTCTGTTCCACAACCATAATGAAAAATCACAGCAGGAATGTGATCTGAATGGAAATATAAGAACATTTATATTGCGATATGATCTCATAGTTTGCTTAACTGAAATGTCCATTTTTGGCAAAGTTACCAATCCTCAGAACAGAAAATGGTCCATATCTACCTACTGGATCTGCCTCATCTTACTCTTCATCCTGGGAAAATATGCGGCTTATAGCAGTATTAGCAAAATGACAAGTAAAACTGAGAGGGTGAACAGGTTTCAGTTTTTATCTGCTTCTCACAATAGAAAAGCTAAGAAATATCAAATGTAGTAGCAGACGGCAGGTTAAAAATTCCTTTGTAGAGAATATTATGAAAATTAAGACGTTTATGTGGACTAAAGGGATAAATTTATGGAAAAGAAATCAGTCAACTTAGAGGATGACTGAAAATATAGGCATCACCTCTGGCTCAGGAAGCCACCAAGCTGCAAACTGCTGAAGGCTAGAATAACATTTCTGTGAACAATTGTTACATTCTTTCTCTGGTCCCCATGGATGTACCTCTGGACATTTTCTGAAGAAGGGTACTGAACCAGACAGATCTGACCCACTCATCTGTTCTGAAGTGCATTAGTGCAAATAACACAAAGGAACAGAATTAATGAAAGAACCAAACTCAGCCACTCTGCCCGTTAAGCACAGCTGTGTTTCTATAGTAAAAACACTACTAAAAACATCACATATGATGTCTGCAATGCTCTTCCGAGTTCCTACTGCAAAGTGAGTGGCTGCCCATCTGGGAGGCTTTAACAACCCAAATATTATCTATTCTATTTCCCTATTGGTAAGCTCACTATAGCCTGACCTATCAAACTGTTTACTGTGCCATACTGGTCTACTTTATTTCGTTTTGTCTTATGTAGGGATTCAGATCTGTTGAAAACAGCAATGTCAATAAATAAGAAGAAGACAACCTCTAAGGTCTTCTGCCAAGAAAAGGAGAGGGGAAAAAACAATAAATTAACAATAATTTTGTTAATAATTTAACAATTTAAACAATAATTTAATTTAGACATTTACTCAATAGCTTTAAGTCCATCAAACACCAATAGTTTATAGTTCCTTTCACTTTACATAAACATTTAACATAGCACAGGGGTGAAGCTGCTTCTCAAACTCAGCTCTCCCCACTCAATGCTGATTGCGTTGCATCCTTTAAAGAATGGACTGACAGGATTACTCTGCTTTCTCTTCTAAAATGAGCAGGGAGAAAATTAAACTGATTAAACCTTTTTTTGAAGATGCAGTCCTTTAGTTGGGTTCTTAAGCATCATGTTGACAGATGTTGGTCTCACTTGAATATGTAGCCTTGAAAAAGTACTTGAAAATCTGCTCTGTGGTTCATAAGCAGCAAGTGGAAATGACTGTCAGTGGAGAACCAGTTGAAGAAGCAGTGCCTGGAACACTGCCAGAAGTTAGGCTACACAGAGAAAATCCCTGGTTTTGTAACATCTGTATCAGCTTTTTCATTAATTATTTCTCAAAGGGGTAACTGGTTTTGCCACTTTTAGAAGCTTAGGAAGTGTCTTCTCAAAGGAAAAGATGGCATTGTAACACTAAGTTTAAAAGTGAAATTGGTTCTCAAAGCCTTGATTCATGAATCACTTGCTAAAAGTTTGTACAATTTAAAAAAAATACAGTTGGCATATTCTGATTCCCAGCTGCATTAAAAAATGCAAATATCCAATATTGTCAAAATAGTATTTTGTCTGTCAACAGCTCCTGATTTCATTACTGGAATGTGGTAATTCTGTAATTGGGAGCTTATTGTCCATGATAGTGAAGAGAGTGACAAAGTTCACAAAATATTACATGAATCACACACCAAAAATCAGAGTGAGGTTGCAAAAGAAACATTATGCGATGACTCATTACTTAAGGACTATGTTAATTAAATATTAATCAGGGTTTGAAGTGTCACACTGAGAGCTCACTTCAATTTGTGGCCCCAATTACAGCTACAAACATTTGGAAATGTGCCCAGTGAGACACAAAACACACTGCTAAAGTACTTGGGCACTGTTCTTCCACTCACACATGCTACTGCACGATGGGAGAAAAAAATGTGGAGAAAAATCAAGGTGGAGAAAAACAGTGGACAATGACATGGAGCCATAAGCATTTGTGCCACAGAAAGATGCTACTGTTAGAGGAATAGTGAGAAGCAGATAGGTGTGGAGAAAGAGAGGAGGCCACTGTTAGTAGAGAAGGTGCCAGGGAAGGTGGTAGTCAAGAGAAAGGGTGGGGTCAAGATGAAGAAAGCCCATCACTGCCCTGCAGTGCAGTGTTGCTTCTACCCTTGCTTCTACCCTAATGCTCCCTTGCAGTGCCAACCACTTAGACTGGACATCCTCTAGTACAACCCCAGTAAGGCTGAGATGTGCTTTCAGCCTAAACAAGACTTCTAAAATGTTAGGTGTTGGAGCTGTAACTAGGAAGCCAATCCTGGCAGTTTACTCTGAATTGGAGGGTCATACTGATGCAGCAGTGGCTGCTGTGTGGGTGTTCAGGAAGTCCCACCTGCGTTCTTTATTTCAATAGAGGAAGGTCCCTTGTTTCACCTCTCTTTCTCAGTTCTCATTCTGTAAAACAATATTATCTCCTCTCCACTCTACAGAATTTTGTGACCATAAATACATGCCTGGATATTCTGGTTATAAAAAGCCACATGAAAAATGGCAAAAGGAAATTAATATCCTTTTGTTTTCAGAACAGGCTTTAGAGTTTTAAAGCAATAAAGAATAGAGGTCATCCACTTAAAAGACTTGCTGTAGATAAAGAAGAATTATTTGATAATGCCTGTGATAATTAATAACTATGTAATAATGCAGCTGGACAAGAAGTCTGACATACGATTGTGCAGTGATTAATTTTTTAGTGCTAGTCTTACAATTTTAATAACATTCATTTACTTCTTACTGTGTAGCACACATCAGAGACATCTCAGATCACCAAATGATAGAGCATTCACTCCTTAATTGATCTAAAATATAGTAGGTCTTTGCATTATAGTAAGATGCAGTTTTTTGAAACTATCTTTTTTTTCAAGGTGCTATCAAATACATCAGAGATTAGAATCTCAATAAGCACACCAGGAATTGAAATTACTTCAATTACTTCAAATTACTACGATGCTTCATTGTAGCTCTGTGCACCAGGTAGCTCACAAGTACAACAACATGATGAATCCATCTAAGTTTTTCTGATACATATAGAAACAGACACACATACATGCATGCACTTGTACACACATGCACACTCCTATCTCTTTGATTATAACTTGCCCTTTGTCTGAGTCTCTCTCACTGAGGGTATTTTAGTTTCAAAAGAACCTTAGTTATGTTCTCCTGCACTGTACTTCTCTTTAAAAATGTTTTCCAATGTTTGCCATTTGGGGGCCTCTGCAAATTTGACAAGAGGGCACACACTGTTCCCTGCTCCAGAGCATGTAAAGATGCTAAATGGGATAGGTCCTAGGACAGGCTCACACAGCATCCCACTTGTTAAGTAGGATGGGTAGAGTGTGACCCATTGAATGTGACCCTTTAAGCCAAATCATGCCACCAGCTTTTACTCATTTTTTTTTACCTCCATATGGATCATAGTGCCCTATCTTGAATCATGCTTGTTTTATCAATTTTCCTGTACACAGCCCTATGTAACTAATACCAAAAGTCTTGTGGTAACAAAGACTTGATATAAGTGTATACAGGAATTTGTGTTCTACTTAGGACACAAAGTAAGTTACATCTTAATAAATGTTACAATAACACTACACAGCCTTATTAATGTGATGATTGTGAAAATGCTGCAAGACAGACAAAAATCCAGGTTCACATCATGCAGGAACACAAGAGGATGACAGTCATTAGCAGAGACATTGAAAGAAAAGAAGATGACTTAGAAAAAAGGCAGTGAATGCTAATTCCCTGTTGCCCATCATTATTTCAGGGAAACTGGACTCTTCCCAAAGCCAGGCACTTTGTGCATTGCTGTGCAACAATGAAGGAGCCATTTGGGGTCAGCAGTAACTGTAAAATGAATGGACAGCAAAGGAGTACCTCATTACTCAGCTTGACTGAAGACAGAAGAGTATTTGATGATCACTTTTATATTCTGTCCCTGAAGCTGACCACAATTAAGCCAAGCCAAAATTATGATGGCTAATGGGATGCCACTGAGATTCAAATGTTGAGTAGAATTCCACAGTATGTGAAGTCAAAGCCAGTAACACATTTCTGTGGTCTAATTAAAAACAATAATGGAAATTTAATGAACACTGTGTTAGTGCAATGGGATAAATTTGTATTAAAAGAATTGTCCTAACAAGAGAAGATGGAATATTTGTGAGAGCTGAAAAAAAGCCCATCTGGCCAAAGGATCAAAAGGTCAAACATATTTCAGCATTGCTTTTAGTTTCCTGTAGGAATTATAAACAGAAGGATCTTTGAGAAACTTAAGCAAGAAAAATAGCTTTAGCAGCACCTGAAATTATAGTAGGAAAAGGTATTTCAATTCATTGTAGCCTGAAAGGAGAAATTGTTCACTTCTTTGGGTGAAACGTATTAACCTCCAACAGGCAGTGAGTCAATAAAAATGATTTAAGACTTCTTTGTGTCCTGAAATTCTGTGAATCTATGAATACCAGATGACACCTGTGCAAACACAACTGCTTATCATTCACATCATGATCATCTTTGTTTCCTCAAGTATTAAAAGGACAATAATCTTCTTCTCTATCTGCCTACTTGCACATCTTGAAAGAGTTTGTACTCATATACCAGAGACCATGTGAGTTGTTGCTACCCTCTGGATGACCTACCTGGGAGCTGTGAACTTGGAATACATGTGCAGAATTGCAGCTATGCTGCTACCAGCACATGATAGAAAGTGAAAATACGACTAGGCCCTGATTCTTTTTACCAAATCCTTCATTCCAAACTATGGATTTCACATAAATCTTGTACCTCTCACGGCTCTGTCAGGACAGTGACTGCACAATGTGAGCCCTGGTTTACTTCCATCACAAGTCATAGAAGAAGGGAAGAACATCTTCAAATGAAACAATTCCTTAGCCATAAAGTTTTGAGCACATGCTAACATAAAAAGATCTTCCATGAGGTAGGGAGGAAAATGTAAATGCCTCTTAGGAGCATGTAGGAAAGTGGTGGGTTTTCCAAGAGACAGATGGGAAGGGAGACAGACAGAGAGAGGGAGGGTTGTTAGGAAATTCTCTCTTGGTGCTCAAGCTTTGGCATTAGGGAAAGTGCCCCACTGCCTCCCTGCAGGGTCAGAGGGGGTTTACTGCCCTGCACTGCAGCCTGATCAGAGGAGTCTGCAACTTGTGCAATGCCAAGAGTTTTCCATTGGCACCTCTGCTGCTTTTCCCTCATAACGCTGCAGTCTGACAGTTACTTTCCTGTGCAGCTATGCACCTTCATACTCCAAGGGTGCTGGGGCAGAGTTTTGTACCCCTCTATCCAAAATGCTGTCATCCTCCCAGCTTTGCACTCCTGGTTCTGGACCACAGCTGTGGTCACTGTATTGGATTTCTCATGAGAAGCAATTGCCACCACTCTTTTTGGCTTTCTCTCCCTCTTCATCATTTGTTTTGTGGCTTTTGGTATATAACATTATGTCAGGGATCCTGAGGTGCCTGGCAGCTGCCAATAGGAAATAGCAGTGTTTTAGGTAGCCAACCAGCATTGCCCAGTGACACATCTGCAAAAAGCTGAGGAGACCATTAGTATGGGCAATATGTGTGCCATCAAACCATGCTCTGGCAGTATGATTAGCTCAAGGAATAAGGATGACTAATAAAGAGGTGTGAAACCATATATTTACTGTAGGAAGATTATCTGTGAAAGAACACGAGAGAGAGCATTGGAGAGGAAGGTTCTCTGGGAATGCTCACCACCACCACTTCACCTCTCAGCTAGCTGCCGTGAAAAATTCCCTTTTCTATTTCCCTTTCCCTTTCTTTTTTTTCTCATATTCCATTTCTACTCTTTTTTTCCTTTCTCATTTCCTTTTCCCCTTTACCTTTCTTAGATTTGTGTATTTTTTAAATCTTTCCTTGACAATGGCTATTCCTACCAGAGCTGATGTCCTTCAGTTTTTTATATCATCACTCATATCCAGACACACTCTCTGTGAAACATCCATGTGGATGTTTTTGGATAAAACAGCTGGGTAATCCACCATTTCAGTGACTTATTGCTGCTGTCTAGGGTGCCTAGAATTTCCACTTATAGGTTTGTAATGATTTCATACTCTTTAATACCTAACGAGCCTAAAAGATCTTCCTTCTTCTTGTCCATTCTTTTTGAATATAAAAATTCTCATCCACAAAGTTCTGTATCTTTGTCCCTCAGACAAACATTTCTCTGAAAAAACTGTCCTCTTTGCCTTCTTTCTTTCATCTTACAGCCTGGAAGAATCCCTGCTGGATAGTTGCTGTGTTGGGAACGCTACAGGTCGTCTCAGCAAACTGTTTTATTAGTCATTTGTGGGAGGCAGAACATACCAGTAGACAAGGCAGTTTACTGCGACTCAAGACTGCTAGAGTCTGTTCCTTTTCATGACTCCCTTTTCTGTGGTTTTGGGCAAGATATGCCACCTTTTCACCTTAGTTTCTTTACCTGTGGTAAAAAGAGCATTGATACAAGGTTCTTACAGTTGTCTGCAAAGTACTTTGACTCTAGAGATGAGAAAGGACTTAGATAAGTATGGTTGTTCTTTGTTAGATAGAGCTTGTTGACAATTAAATCTTTATGAACAAATAGGTCCTAAAATTTTAGGACCTGTTTTATTTCATTTCACCAAACCTAGGAACTTGGTGACAAAGGAGAGGGGAAGTTGCTGGAAAATGCATGGAGAGGTGCTTGGTCAGGTTCTTTTACTGTTCTTTTATACAATCAGTACAAATGAAAAAATCCCTTATTCCCAGCTAATTATTAGAAGTGGGACTCATTTCACCTGTTTTACCCACATAGAAAGTAGGAATCTAATTCAGACATCTGATTTCCTCCTGTAGTTGAGAGGGAGACAGATTCTTGGAAGAGCAAACCATTCAACTGTTAGGATACTACCCTGCCAAATGTCAACTTTATCTAGTATCTCTTTATATGCTAAATCTACTGTAACTGCAATGTCCTGGCACTATTGGTACAGTTTTGTAGTTGTATTTCTTAGGTTGCTCATAGCCTTTTTGTGAAAAAGCAGTCTTCTGAAATCCTCCTTCTCAGTTTTTTTCCTGACATGTATTCTTGGGTGATGGCAGAAATTCTTCCTACTACTTAAATTCATGATTTGATGTTTTTTCCACATATGTGGATTTTTTTTCCCATTTCCAGCACTTTGAATTTGAAGATCATGTATTTATTGTGTGATAGCCTGAACTTCTGTACTATCATTTCCCATAACACAATGTCATAAACAAGTTTTGTCAGCATGTTTCCACATTTAATCCTAAAATGGTGCGAAAATAGTTAAGACATCAGTCACTGGACTAGCTCCTTAAGGAACTCCTCTCCTGACTATGCTGCAGTTGCATAGTACATTCCCCTTTCAAAGGGACCTACTGCTGTCTCTCCTCTATCTAATTCCTTATTCACCTAAAATTTCTTCTGCTGATTTGCATCTACTCCAATTTCCCATATGGCTGGCAGGCCAGACAGATGACATCGATGGCATTTCTTTTGCCTAGAAAATGAGTTAGCAAAGAAGGATGTCAGGCTATTCAAATGTGATTCACACTCAGTAAACCCAAGCTGCAATTTATCTCATTGTCCATTTTTAAATTGTTTCTGGTTTCTTTTTCTGTTAAAATATATATCACAGCCCTGAGGGCTCCTGTAGTACCTAATTGCCCTCACCAGCCTTGCCTGAGGCCTCCACCCACCTCTGCCAGCTCCACTGCAACTACCAGCCCTGGTTGTTCCCTGACAATATGCTCTTAAACTTCTCATACCTTTGGGATCAGAATAATGGGCCTGTAGTTACATAAAGAACACTTTTAATCATCCCTAAATAACATCACTCTATTTTTATGCTTTCCCTTCTTGAGAACTGTTACCAGACCAATAGCTTTGTGTATTCTCAGGTGTCTTTACAGAGAAATCTTTAATGGAGATGGCACTCTGTCTCTGACCTGAACTCATCTATCTCACTGGCATTTTTGTGTGTGCCTCAGTTCTGGTAATTTTTACTTCTATATTTTTAATCATAGAGCTATTCTGCCTTTCTCCATATGTTCACCATGGATCATCTTTACTAACAAGTGAGAAGTAAAACAACAATTAATGCTTCATCAGAAAATTTCTTCCTGTGGACCCTCCCTCAGTCAGGTTTTTAGGTACATGCCAAACTTAGAGGCCATTGGGAAAATCTGCATGTTTAAACACTTCATTCTATTGGAAACTTGCACCCAGTTGCCAAGCTTGCTGTCACAAGATTAGTGACATTCTGCACTTCAGCTCACATAATGTAGTCTTCAGGCATCTCAAGGAGCTGACACAGGTGTCAAGAGACACTTTCCAAGGCTAAATATTGGAGCTTGCATTTTAATACAGTACATTATTACCGGCAAATATTCTCATTGAGCAGCCATGCACCATATGGTTATCCAGTTTCAAGCAGATTGCTAACCCCAGACTGCCTTAAATCAAATAAATCATGGCATTCTCTTAATATATTGAAGACTGCATCTGTTATCCTGCACCTGTCACTACAGCAGTAATAGAATGATTTATGATTCTAAACTTCAGTGGGTTACAAAGTGGCACATGGATAGTTGCACGTGCCACCAGCAGTTTGGGGACAGATGGAAGTACAGCAGTGTCATAAACTTCAGACATTATTTCCTGACAATATCAAAGCTCTCTGATGGACAGTTCTTTTGAGAAGCACACCTAGAAACTGGTTACTTGCCAGCATCAGCATGTTTTCTTTGATAACTGGAACTGTGCTTAACATCTGCTGGTTTAACTTGTCATATATGACATGAGGTTAATTCAAAAAATTTGTTCACACTGGAGAAACAAAGATCAGTACATAGCTTTGAAGTACAAACAAGAAAAGAACCCCTCTAATTACTTGTTGTTTGCAATTCAATTTAAAGGTGATTTTGAAGGAATTGAGAGTGGGTGTGTATGTGTGCACCTTAGAGAAAAAAGATCTTCTATTTATTCAAGAAACAGTAATGAAAAATGTTCAAAACTTGGTGAATAAAACCCAACTGCAATCTTGTTTTTAAATTGCTCTTTCTTAAAGGTAGGATTAATTTCATCTAACCTTGCCAACTTAATATAAACATGTATGTCTCTTGTGGCCCTATGAGCAAAGAAGAGCAATTCCACTCATGTTAAAAATACGTGTCAAAGATAACCACCTCTTAAGTAAGTGCAGAATATTTTCTGTTATATGCCAAAATTCCACCATATAAAAGAAGATCGACCCCAAGACTTTTCTAAACATTAAAGACAGGAATATATATAGGTTAGGAATTAGCATGGCTTGTTTAGATTAAATTACTAATTCATCTGTTTGTCCTATTTTTTCCCACAAGGTCCTTGCCCTAGCTTCCATCTACAATTGAACTATCATATATTACCAAGAAAATGCTATTGATGTCTGGTCTTTTCGAAGTGTTTAAATATAACTGTAAATAATTTCAATTACAGGCTATTTAAACACCATGAAAATAATTCAAGTAGCTTGAAACACTGCCAAACACCTTGAAGACATTTATTTGGGAGAGTCTTGTTTTTTTGTATTCTATGATTTCAGCTTTCCTAATTACCCCACTGTATGCTTGGAGAGCAGCAGAACATGGCTTTCTTTATTATCTCACAAGCATAATACCATAGACAGCAAGACAAGATGGACCAGAAATATATTTCTGTGTAGTCTTTCTTCTCTTTCATGACCAAATTGGAGCAACTGAATTTCTAGTGCCATATAATTTCATACATCAACTACAGGCAGTCTATTTTTGATTGTGCTTTTCATTCATATCAAGAAAGAGTAAATGACACCTGTGCTGGTCAGAAATTTTCTATGATAAATTGTTATACTAGAGCCTTTAATTTGGATTACTTTTTTGATGGTTACTTGTCTGGTTCCATACCAACTTGCTTGCTTCATCTGCAAGCACCAAGAGACTCAGAAAAACTTTGGATTCCTCAGCTTTTGAGCTCTGTGATTACAGAAAATTAAACACAGCAACTAAACTGTTTATTTAGAAAATTACTGGTCGACTAATGAAAGCTCAGGCACTTTGTTGGTTACCTCTACATTTGGACTCTTAAGAGCTTCATCCTGCCCCAAACAAGAAAGGTCATTAGATCTCCACCTTCAAAGCTCTCAGACTCTTTTACAGGCCACCAAGAAGGATATTCTGAAACAGGAGCCCACTAGAACCCTGGAGTGTATCCACAGCTAAATATTGAGGAGTTTTGTCTCCCTTAAAACTTTGGGAGCATTAACTTCTCATCCCAGTTGTCCAAACTATTTTTTAAGATGCAGAATTTGCTTTTTCAGCAAGTGGTAAACTAGATACCGTGCCCTAACAGATGTTGCTATAGATCTCAGTAGATATCACACAGCTCACTAGAGTTTTCATATTTGTTTGATGCCGTGCTGCAAGAGTTTGAGGGTTTTCAGATGTGCAAATTTGCAGCTAGAGTATTTTAAATGATTTTTACAATGGCTTATGGACATCTTGTTCCACTGATTTCAAACGTGCTTTTGCATTCTGTATAGTGAAAACAAACGTTCCTGTATTTATTATTATTGCCTCTGTGGTAAATATTCTGCAACAGAAGACAGTGCTCTGCAAGTTAGAGATTTTTATAGTCTCTATATATTATGAGAATTGTTGAAGTTTTATGGTTGTGCTTTAGAGCCTAGAAGGTAATCAAAATGCAAAATTATTGTTAAGCTGTTAGAAAATTAGCATTGTTTTCTAAAAAATGCATGTATGAATTTCCATTCCTGAATGGAAACTGGTCTTTAAGAACACACATAAATAAACTTTAGGACATTGGGCCAAATTCTGCCTTGACATAAACACAGTAAAATCTCAGTATAGATTGTAAATCAAGACAGATTTTCACCAGTACCAAGCAATGGAAACATACCAATCTTGGAGGATATATAAGTCACAGATTTGATTTTTCTATTAAAATTGAGCTGGCTTAGACAAACCACAATTCTCAGTCAACAGCTTCACCCATATGAGAAACAGAAAATACTATGCCAATCTTATGCTTTCAAGTGAAAATACATTGTCAATGTTATTAGTTATTTTAGGATGGATCCAAAACCAGTGGAAGTTTGCCATGTATTTTAATAGACTTTGGAGCAAGTCTTTCTGAATCATAAACAGATTAATAGTAAATAGAAAATACTACAGAAAGCAATCTCAATGATCCTCCATTGTTTCAGATTCCCTACAGTTGGAAAACTACCTATATAAGTTATAAACATATTTCTATAAATAAATCTGCATACGGAATTAAACATTCTTCATGTTTTATTTTTTGTTTTCTGCATTTTATATATCAGCTATTTAAACTTGAAACTCAGCAGCCTGAAGAAAGTGGAAAAGTAGGTAAAAATTCTGAATAAAATAGAAAGATAAAGAAATCAGCTGTTGAAACTCTATGAGAGAAAGCTCAGTTGATTTTAAAATGCTTCGGTAGATTAGCAATAATTATGTACAAATGGACCTATTTAACCAATCAATGGCTGTCAAACTGATATTCTTTAAGCAAATTACTAATGTCACCTATTTTCTAAACTTAATCATAAGTATTGTGATATTTAGTGCTTTTCTTATAGTTATAGATTCTTTGAATACAGTAGTAATGTAGGCTTCATGAGAAGCTAAATTAAGTTTCCAATCTCTAGAGCTAAAGAGAAAGCAGCATGACAAGGGACAAAACCAAATAGCTAACAAAAGGATCAATTAAACCTGCAGGGGTTTTTATTCCATATCATGCTCTTTGAAATTACTGTGATTTAGCAGCACTGAGCTACTCTTAAGAATACAAAAAATGTTAATCTTGCATGACTTGGGAACTTATTATATTCTCATTATATCATTACATGATTATATTCTCATTCATGCTATGTTAATCAATGTAATTTTGGGGTTGAAAGTAGAATTTGGTTGGCGAGACAATTTTTCTTATGTTACTGGCAGTCCCTTTATTCCCCTCCTGGGAGATATATATTTGCCTCAAAACCAGACTGGAACACCAGACAGTACCCTCAAAGGAGTCAGTTGACCAGAATCAGTCAAAGCAAGAGCACCAGCAAATATTACGACTTGACTCAGAAAATATGGCCTGCCATAGGAAATTGAAAGAATCAGGATTGTTTAGACTAAATGAAAGAAAAGGTAACATGTTTGTATATGAAATACTGCCAAAAAGTGGAAAAAACTAACTCATACTATATTCCTGTGATGGACAGCGTAAGAATTCACAGAATTAAGATGCAAGAAGGCTCACTTAGGTTTGATATTGGTAAATGTAATTTCACAGGGTTTCAATAATAGCCCTTTAACCTGTCCCTCACAAACCCTATCACTCAATGTGTGTTAGCAAAAAAGCAGATTTGAAGACAGGATATTGCTTATATTAGTAGTAACAGAAAAAAAATACAGCATTCAACTGTAAATATGAATAACTTCCTAGATTCTTTGATTTGTGGGAAGCAAAAATACCTAGAAGGCAGAAAACTAGAAATTGTGGTGACTTACAGATGCTTTTTTCATACCGTTAAGTGTAGATTTTATCATAATGAATTCATAATTATAATAATGCAGGGTTCCCTACATGCTAGAGGAGTTGTCCCATCATTCCCACTCAATTAACAAAAATTAATCAGTCTGTTTTTGAATCACACTAATCCAGTCCCTTTTAAGACATTATACACTCAATCATAAGTTTCACACAACAAGACCTTGATGTAGGCTCATTATGCCAACCACTGAAATTATGATAAACTTCTGCCAATTGCAACTTCTTTTTTCAATTCATTTAGAAAAATTATCTAGTTATATTTATTTCCTCCTTTTACCTGGAGGTATCAAAGTGCTTGAGAAATTTTAATTATCCTCGCAACTGTCCAACAAGGTAGCGAAGTGTGTGACCTACTTAAATCACAAGAAAATAGAATGACAGAGTCTAAGTCCCTTTCCTGAGATCATGCAGAAAATAACTGGCTATCTTTTGAGCATATTAAATAATTCTTCTTTTCTCTTTACCAGATAGTGCTTCCTCTCTAACCATGATAATGTCATGATTGCTTATTTATGGCAGAATTGTGCTAAAGTAATTCCACTACGTTGCAATAACTGATGAGAATAAACCGAGAATCTGGTCCATTAAGTGTGACATTTCTAATTCTGTTGTCATTTGCTCTTTGTCTCAATTTTAACACATAAATTTGGTGTTTCATAATAGCATCTGATCAGAACAAGCTTTCAGAGCATCCAATTCACTGAAGCTGAAAGTGGAATACCTCACTAGGGAGAATAGACTCAATGCAAGTGGTTAAAGATCAGCTGCAAGATATTCTGCTTTATAAACTGCATGTGGAAATTTTACAGCCTGTGCAATACCATAATAGAATGGATGTTCATTAGACAAAGTAACAATGCAGATAATACTTATTGTGATAATACTGTCTTTCAATAATGTAGTTCCTTCATTTACATTAACCCTTCATTTAAGTTGGAAAATATCTCCAAGACCATCGAGTTGCTCGTTAACCCAGCACTGTAAGTCCACCACTAAACCATGTCCTAAATGCAACATCTCCTAAATACATCTCTTAAATACCTTCAGGGATGATGATTCCTCCACTTCTGTGGGAAGCCAGGATATGTCTGGCTTTCTGGGATCTGAGCACACAGTTCCAGGTCATGTTCTGCTTTTCATTCACCAGTACTCCCAAGTCCTTCACTACAGGGCTACTCTCAATCCCTTCATCTCCCAGCCTGTATTGATACCAGGGCTTGCCTCAACCCAGGTGCAGCACCTTGCACTTGGCCTCTCATGAGGTTCCCATGGGTCCACTTCTTGAGCTTGTCCAGGTCCCTCTGGATGGCATCCTGTTCCTCAGGTGTGTCAGCTGTACCATTCAGCTTGGTTTCACCTGCAAAATTCCTGAGGATGCACTTGATCCCACAGTCTATGTCATCAATGAAGACATTAAATTACATTGGCCCCAGCACGGGCCTTTGAGGAACATGACTCACCACTGATCTCCATCCAGACATCGAGTCATTCACCACTACTCACTGGATGTAACCATCCAACCAATTCCTTATCCCCTGAATAGTCCATCCATCAAATCCATATATCTTTAATTTTGACAGAAGGATATTGTAGAGGACCACATTAAAGGCTTAACAGAAGTCCGGATAGATGACATCGGTAGCCCTTCCCTTGTCCACTGATACAGTCACTCCATTGTAGAAGGCCACTACATTGCTCAGGCAGGATTTGTCAGGCAGGACACCTCCCTGTGCTCCGTGTGCCCCTATGTGCCTTGCTGACACTGAACCATTATGCTTCATCGTATGTATTAAGCCATCCAGGTTACTGCAGATGGGAACAGATCTACAGCAAATGAGAACAGACTCCGGTTCCAAAATGAATGCTTTTTGTCCAGCTAGCAGAATATACACAGTAGGTTTTGTCCAGCTCTGCTTTGCCTCTCCTGACATTATTTAACGTGCAAAGTAGTTGTATAGAGTTATATTAATTGATCAGTGGTTTTCATTGAGTGCTCACTTGGGCAACTCTGCATTGCTTCTCAGAGGCCCACTTAATATGGTTAAGCAAATGGTTCTCCAATGTTTTAAACTTCCTTCAGTGAAAAGTTTTCAGGAGAAAACCATTATTATTAAATTTGATCTATATATACTTTTGCAAAAAAAAAAAAAAGTAACAAATCAAACAAAAGAAGTGATTCTGTGATATTTTTCAAAAAAAGTATATTTTTAAGAACATAAAGGTGTTTGTTATTTCTGAATTCTTCACATCTTTTTGACATTGAGATGTCCATAAGAGTTTATTGTTGTGACAGCCTGTAATATCTAATAGCCGTTTAACATCTTTGTGTACTCCAATCTTCCACACCTTTTCACAGTAGCAGCTATATATTCTCCCTTTCTCAAGGGCATTAACTACTCTGTAGTTCTCTTTTTCCCTTATTTTGCTTATTTTTTCTAGGAAGACAATATGATTAACGTCTCCCTGGAAAATGTCAGGCAGCATTCACTCTGCTCTAAGTCAGCCAAACCAGTTCCCTTCTAAATTTATTAAACAAACCAGTCCTTCTATTACTACCAGCACTATTATTACTCATTAGTTGTACTGCAGAAACACTGCAGCACCTGAGCTTCACACCAGCAACACGTAGCAAATAACTGAGCCTGTTCTTAAGAAAAAAAAAAAGTAAAAACAATGGGTATGACTAATAAATGAGAGGAAATGCAAACTAATCATAGGAAATATTATATGCCAAATTTTTTGGAGTGAAAATCAGAGACAATTAATGTAATTTTGTAATTACAAACAAATGCTCTCTTCTCCAAAATATGAACATGCAAGTCTGGAAAAGGCAGTGAATTGTCTTTCTCTTCTTCAGGCAGGAAGGCTTGCAGAGAAGCAGACACCAAATCTTCAACAAATTTGTAGACTCCTGCCCTATACTGTGATTTTAATTACCAAATATCCATGCACTCCCAGTTCTTCATATCCAGCTTGGTATTTGGATACTGTGATCTCCTTATGGGCATGAACAGACCCTTGAATCCTTAAAATTTCCTGTTGAAAAAGAACTTCACTGGCATTCCTTCTTTTTGGGAGTTCACATTTCTTTTGATATCCAATATCATCTGCCCTCTGGTGCATTTACAATTCATCTCTGAACTGTGATATAGTCATATTGTTATAAGGGCAGTAATATTCTGAAAACTAATATTCTGAAAAGAAACCTCAAATGGCACTATATGGATGCAGCTTTTATTGTCTCCTTGGTGCCTCTAATGCAAGCTGTTTACTTTGGCATATTTGAAAGACCATGCTGTTATTTGTCCTAAAATTTGCTACAGATTGATTTGATAATCATGCCAAGTTCTTTCTGTTTCTGATGTCTTCAGTCCTAATAATTCAACTCATTTATCAATGGCAGTAACAGAATGGAATGCCTCTTGCTGTGCAGAGTTCACAGAAGTACAAGTGAAAGAACTTTATCAATTTACTTGTCCAGAAAGTGCTATGAAACACTCAGCATGGTTCCTATATGTTGTATTTCTGAATTCACACAACTGTAACTATTCTGTTTCGCCCGTTTTTCTGATTTTCACTCTATTTTCAGAGTAGTCCTTGAAACAGGTGCATTCAGCCTGCTGAGGACACAATGCTCTAATGTCCATAGTGAAAAGCTGATCACCAGATACAGAATGATTATTTTCAATCCTTTGTTAGTTATAAACTTAGATTCTGTTTTTAAGAAATTAAATTCAAGGAAGACTCAAACTTACATGATCTAGAAATCTACCTGCATGTATTTCCTGCATTTAAGTGAATTTTCAGGTGAAGTCATCACAAATGTAAATAAAAAGAGACAGTGTTCCTCTGGAAAAACTCAGCTAATGATTACCATTTGCATCCACTTTCAAACTTCACAGCTCCTTGATGAAATAATCTTTTTATTGCATTGGACACGTTCTGAAACAGTGTGCCTCCTTTTCTTGTGTTGAAGATCCTGACACATCACACCACAGGAGCTCCTAACTTCAGAGTCAATATACAGTTAATTTGGAAAAGGAAATCAACTTGCCATGCAACAAACTTAATATGAGGTGTGAATAAATTCTGAAGAGTATGAAAGACCAAAAGAAAAAAGCACTTGATTGACAAGGGCAAGTGATCTGAAAGGTGTGCAAAAATGAGTCACTAACACTAGAGTCTGTATTCGTGTGATTTGATGTCACACAAGCATCATTATTTTTGGAGTTAATCATAACAGAAATAGTTGGTTTAACACATGACAAAATAAAGCAGCTAGCAAGGCAGCAAATACACTTCTATAATTTGGCTGCCTTTTCTTAAGTACTGCATCTTAAATACCTGTGTATCAAGACAATTTCTATTCTGCAGCTGTGGTAAAATCTACAGCAAATTCTTTTTTTTTTTTCTTTGTAGCTTCAAAAAAATTAAAAAACTGAAGAAAAACTGTAAGTAAAACACAGATGCATAATTGTCTTTATTTTGTGTTCCTTACTCTATCTATTCATAAATTATGGGTAATGATTTTTTTCTCTATACCCTCTAAATCGGTATGTTCATAAAACTGAAAATTGGATGCAAGTTTTACAACACTCTTATTTGCATAGTGATTAGTATGCATTTCATCATAAACGTTTCTTCATTTTTTCCTTCCAGTCCTACTTCACTGCTGAACACAGAATCACATGTACTGATATACAGTTTGGTCCACTATTAACCACAGTGAACAGGGCACTTAGATATTTAGATGCTTTTAGAATTTAGTCAAACAAAAATGTAAATGCATACTAAAGTTATGGGCTTCAGCTTACATGTTTCAAAGGAAAGGGAAGAAAAGAAGCACTATCTTAGGCAGCAAAGGACAGCTGCCATGTTAAAGTACAATGTCCTATAGGATAAGGATCCCCACAGTCCCTGGGTCCGTTGAGGGAATTCTCTTTCTTTACAAATTCAGACTGTGCCTATTAATGCTATAAATGCCCTGTTTTCATCCTTCCTGTTGCAGTCTGTTCACACTCTCTCCTGCTGCAAATAAAACATACTCTGTAATCTGTTTCTTGAACAGAAGCACTACCAAAATATTCAAGCCCTGTAATATTCTAGTTTCTTTGATCACAGCTGGGTGGCAATATAGACTAGAAAGACTAATGACTTGTAATGAAGAAATATTCCCCACACATTCAAACACATTTACCTATCATTTGTACACTTTCCCCAAATAACATGAAGACATTCAGACAGTCTTTCTGGATAAAAGAGGAGTTAAACCCAGCAGGTACCAGGCAACCATGATAACTAATTAGCTGTGAATTTCTATCAAGCCTTTCTCTAATTCACCTATTTAGACTGCACTATACCATTAGACTGTCTCTTCTTTTTATGGTTATACTTATATTGGAGGCTCTGTAATCCAATGATAAGAAGGTTTTTGAAAGACATTTAGTCTTTAAGTCATAAAATATACAAAGACGGGCAATGAGAATCAGGATGCAAAACACTTTCCTCTCGTCAGAGCATGTCCTCTTCTCACCTGTCTGCAGAATCCATTTCTCTTTACTTTTTATGTCTGGTCTCTTTAATTTTGAATTCTTCTACACCCAGTAGCTTGATCAAGCTCCAATAAAAGTGATAGAAAGGGCACCCTACCAGAGATCCTCTAGACTCTGAAAGGTTAAGATCAGTTTAGCAAATCTGTTTAGAAAAAAAGTTTTCTAATCTCAAAATTATGATGCAAAAAACATCTCACACCATTACTACCAAAGTCCAACATTTGGCTTTCTGAGTCCTGAAAAACACAGGAACTGGACATAAAACAGACACACACTCTGGCAAAGCCAGGTTCCAGTTCAAATACAGTTCTGCATCTTGTGTTTCCTATTGCTTCCTCCAGTTGGATCCTTCAATGTGATATGGAAAGTTAGAAAACTGTCAGTGTTATGTAAAGGAGCAGTGTAAGAGAAGTTTTATTTTAATACTTTTGGCAGTGAAGACAAGAAAATAATAGCAATATTACATGAATTGTGATAATTTTAAAATACTTTGAAAACTCTTTAGTCATTATAACGGTCTGTCTTTTTGTACACAGAATTTCTTCATCAGAAAGAGGACGCAAGTATAAACAAAAGCTTAAAAATATAGTAAAAATGTGGCAGCCATTGAATAAAATGATGTGACAATGGAAGAGAAGAGGCATCCAGCAGAGGTGGTTGATATTCAAGCATTATCTGCTTCAAGCACAAGAAAGATCCACCCCAACAAGTTAGAAAACAAGCAAAGGTGGCAGGAGGCCTGCACAGGTGTGAAAGGAGCTCCTGGCTGAACTCAGACATAAAAAGAAGTGTACAAGAGGTAGAAGCAGGGGTGGGTTAGTAATGCTGAGGCCAACCTGGAGTTGAATCTGGTGAGGAGTGTGCAGGGCAGTGAGAGAGGTTTCTACAAGTACATGAGCAGCAAAAGGAAGACTAAAGAAAACATGAGCACACTGCTGAACGAGGAAGGGGAACTGATGACAGTTGACATCAGGAAGGATGAGGTTTTCAATGCCTCTTTGCCTCAGTCTTTCCTGGTAAGCCTAGTCTTGAGGAATCCTAGGGGCGGCAGAGCAGAGAGAAAGTCTGAGAACCAAGGCAAGACATACCTTCAGAAGAGGAGGCTTGGGTGAGGGAGCTATTAAATAAACTGGACATACAGGCTGCACCCACAAAGTCAACAAGTCAACAACCTGCTGATGTCACTGCAAGACTACCCTCGATTATCTCTGAAAGGTTATGGCAGCTGAAAGAGGTTCCTGAAGTCTGTAAGAGAGCAAAATCTTCAAGAAGAGGGAAAGATTCAGGGAACTACAGGCCAGTCATGTTCACCTTAGTCCGCAATAAGGAGATGGAGCAAATAATCCTGGAAAACATTTCCAAATTCATGGACAAAAAAGTGACTGGCACTAGTCAGCATGGATTTACAAAGGAGAAATCATGCTTAGGCAACCTGATAGTCATCTAGCTTGATGGATGAGGCAAGAGGAGTGAATGTTGCTTAGTTCAACTGACAAAGTACAGGTTAGGTAAACAGACTGAAAGGTGGATTGACAACTGGCTGAACAGGCAGGTCCAGAGGGTTGTGATCAGCTGCAAGAAGTCCAGTTGGAAGGCAGTCATTAGTGGTATGCTCTAGAAGCCAACACAGGGCTATGCTTTTTATCCTTCTTTGATGAACTGGATGGTGGGAGATCTCTTCAATGTGCACCTGATGGGAGGGAATGAGGAAGAGGCAGCCAGACTCTTCAAACTAGTGCCCACTGCAACAACAACAGGTAATGGGCAGAAATTAAAAACCATTAAATTCCACCTGCTTTCACTCAGCCTGCTTGAACAGCAGTGTTGAACTTGACCTAAAGAGGCCCTTTTCAACCTAAACAGGAAATAAAATAGTCATTTGGTATTATAGAAAACCTACTATGAAAGAAAAGCAGAGTGTTTCTACAGAAATAGTATGTAGCTCTGGAAACCAAAATCCTCTGTAGAATTGTGAGTATCAGTCATTTTGAATTACATTAGAATATATTATTGTTAGGAAAGATAACAGACTTAAATCAAAGCAAATAAAAAATCTTCTCTCTTTTAAAAGCCCTGCTTTCTCATTAAGAAAGTCATAAGAAAATTCAGTGGTTACTGAACTTAATATTATTGAAGCACATGATATCTAATGGCAACTGCCAAATGAATATGGTCAGGTTGAATAATCTTCTAAAAAAGTATACATTTTTAATATATCATACCTCCTATGATGTTTGTCATATATAAGCAAAATGAAAAAAAAATCTGAATTTTGTGCTAGGATTACAATCCATCCCTTCTGGTTGTTTTCTCTGTTTCTTGATTTAGGTTTTAGAGCAGGAATCTCTGTGCAATGTCTGATAAATGAGGCTTCAGATCCTGTGTGTATTCTGTAGGAGTCACTACAATTCAAATGAATAAGTACAGCATAAAGGAGACAAGGTGAAAAAGAGCTAGGAAAAAAAATAATAAAAATGAAATTGATGCAAAAAAATCACAGACTTTCTGGGTGAAAACAAATTTCAGGAAAAAATCTCTAAAAATTATTACATATCTAAAACAATTCATAACTTACTGTATACAAGATACACAGCTTTCTCTTCTCCTTGTAACACACTTGCCTCAAGGAAAGAATATTATAAAGCATAGTCACTCTTTCTGGATAGAAAAAGAAGAGAAATGGAAGGTTTGTGCATGATCTTCAGGGGAGTCATAGCATGCTGGAACATCTGGCTAAACCATGGATTTGGAGAGGCCATAAGTCAGAAACCCAAAACGATCTTTTTCTCTCATTTCCAGAAGAGAAAAAAATCTATTCTGTTCTGTTTGCTTAGGACAAGCAGAAAAACCAGAGTTTCGCTGCCTAAATACTGATGTCTGATACTATAGTAGACATCATAAGGCAACGTATATGAAACATAAAGGAAAATAATCAGGGCAGAGGAACACATCCAAATGAGAAAGAAATCATTTAGAGGCATGTACCATCACATTATTAGTACTTACAGAACTTTAAAAAAATAATACAAAGCTCCTTAGACAATAAGCATAGCAGTCACAGAGGAATAATCATCCAAGAAATCAGCATATAACCACATTAACTTTGTGCCAAAAGTAAAAGCTAATTCTATGGAATAGAAGTGCAGAAGATAACGATTGTTCAAGATGTTGGAAAAATACTCATGTACAATATATGGATTCTTGAAAAAGAACCTACAGATTAGGACAGAATTTTTTAAGCCACTGATTATTAGCATGACTGAAACATTGGCAAAAGATCTGCTAATAATACAACAGAAAGAGACCAAGTTAGTGATCCTACTAGTAAAGTTATTATTGAAAATTCACAAGTAAAGACATAGAACAATGAACTGTAGAACTCTCTGATGGGTTTGTTTCAATATTTCCATTTATCCAAAATTATAAAATAAGAATAAAATTTTCAGCTTCCAAAGTAAAGTATGATGAATAAAAAAGCTGAAAGTTATTTTTACTTAAAGTATGCCTCTCCCACTCCCAAATGACTGTTCTCTGAGGATGCATGGTATTCTAGAAACGTTAACTTCTGAATAGGATCTTTACCATCCAAAGCAACCAATAGTAAGTTTGCCAAACACTCCATGGCTAACTAGCAACAATTCCTGAAAACATCAGAAAAAAGTGCGAAAATGATACAATGTAAGAATACCGAAAAAGTCACAGTATACAAATTGCAGTACTAACTTCTTAATCAGATTAGTTATGTGTAACTCACCTAAAAAAATAACTTCCAAGAGAGGAAACCTTCTCCTTCATCATCTGCTGTTTAGAAACACCTCATCTTAGATCTCAAAATGAAATGTGTAGAAATAAAATGTCAATAATCATCTGGCTTTGGGATGTCTCTGAGAGGTTACAGTGCTCTAAAGTTAAACCAAATAAACAACGCTTGAAAAATGTTGTGGTTTTAAGTAGTCAGAGTTTTTTATTAGCTGGGGGGGGCTATGAGAGAGGCTTCTTTAAGAAGCTGATGGAAATTTCTACAGCTATTGTTAGCTCCAAGCTAGCCAAGGTCAGCTGGTAATGCCTCTGTGATAACATATTTAAGAAGGAGAAGAAAAAAAAGGCAAGGCAGAACATCATGGCTGCTTAAGGGAGAGGAGAGTGAGAAGTTTGATTAACACCAAGGGCGGTGAGAAGGAGAAACAGAAAATGCATTAAACATTGGAATAGGGCCCCAGCAACCCGTGGGGGACACATAGGGACNTAAACTCTTAAGCTCTGATTTTAGTAGTAGTGAATTCTTAATATTCTAAGTTAGAGTCTGTTTTGCTTGTGAAATAGTTACTAAAAAGTTGCTTGTAATCCTTATCACAAAAGTTGAGGGGTTTTTTTTCTTTCTCTCAGAAATTTTGGCCAAACCATAACAAGTAACTACGCTTAGAAATGTCACATGGTTACCTTTCAAACAGGAATTAAGTACTTATCACTTCCTCTTCCCCTGCATTCAAAACTGCAGTCTTTTTAAAAAAAGAAAACAGCAAGTCAAGGAATCAAAATTCTATTAAATAACATCTTTCAGTTTCTGAGACATTGCTTTGACAAGCTTCTCTATATAATTTCATTAGCAACAACATTTTTAAAGAAAGAAATGTCACATTAAGTAATAGGACTCTATATTCAAACCACCTGTGTATTCTCTGCTATTCTAATTTCTTTAGATGATGAGAAGTATCACATTGATGTGAAAAGTGATTCCTGAGTTTAAGATTCAGTTCACTTATCTTTAGAATTGTAATATACAGTTTTATACACAAACTAGGCAGCATAACTTTCCTTTCTAGTCACTGGACAGAAATAGGGACTCTGAAGGCAAGTTTCAACAACCTCATTTTAGTTATATAAATTAGGAAGAGATGAATTGGGCCTAGAAATGCTAGTCTCTTCTCACGTACTGTCAAGGGACAAAATGTCAGAAATTTAGCTGTAGATAAGTGCTATGTAGACCTTATAGGTCTTGAAACTTTGATTAACTTCATGTGACCTAAAATCATGGAAAAGTAGCATGATTTTTAACAGATTTTTAGCAGATCTGAGAAATCTGTTGCATACCTAAATGACATCTAGGTATTTATGTTAATTGTAGCTTTAAAGATATAAGTAACTTAATCACACATATGTATCAAATATGTTTTTATGGAATACTTATATTAAAAAATTGATATAAGATAACTGAAAAAATTTCACACTTTTTCTTTATTTTTCTTCACTTCCTACATATCATTTATCTTGGGTTCAAAAAGGCAGTGCAAAAAATTGTGGAATACACAGTATGCCTATAATCACTGCAATCTTTTTTCTTCATTCTTTGTTTTTCATCTGTATGTTCATCATGTTTAAGATATCCCTGCTCTTTCAGGAAGGTTGGACTAGATGACCTTTGAAGTTCCCTTCCATTGCAAACTATTCTATGATTCTGTGATTCATCTCCTCAAATTATAAAATTACTATGCGAGGAGTCTCTTAACAGGAGTTTCCTTCACTGAGGGCTAAACCACCTTAAATTACTTCCCATTTGTTTGCAGATCAATAACACAAATTAATAACACAAAAATTAATTACTATGAAGCTGCTGACATACTATGAGCCACCTGATAGACAATAACTTGTAAAAAATCTAGAATACAACTCAGCACCCAGAACCTACTGCTATAGAAAAGATATTTAATGAAGTGAAAATAACGCAATTGAATATTACTTGACTAAAATAAAAAATGTTCACACAATTGTCTCCAAAGAACTACAAAACAGTATTAAAATCTATGCTTGACCTTGAGTAAACAGCTGCAAAATTATTTTTTCACGTATCTCATTGCAAGGGAATATTGAAGTACAAAGGATGATTAAGGCCTGGGAAAAATCCTTAATAACAACAAGAAGAAAAAAAAAAGGAGAAAATCCTTAGTGGCAAGAGGCCATCTGTCTTTACTGAAGCTAATAGTGCAGAGGTTATATATGCAAAATGAAAGATATCAAAAAGGGAGTTGTAACAGGAAATTGCTTAATACAGAAACAGTGTATTCTCAATTGACCAGTGATTCCTTTAGGCATTTTTCAAATGCAGTTGAGCAAAATCCTCTTCCAAATTCAAAGATTTCCTCTCAGGCTGCTTCACTCTGTGTTTGACCAAGTATGCACACTATGCCTCACACAACTCTGCACATACCAAACACATCCCAACAGTAGCTGGCTTTCCAGGCAGAGAAGGATGCAGAATTATAAGCCTGAGTGCACACTAAAAATGACAGAAGATATTTCGAAATTCACTATTTGTACAACAACACGTCAAGTTTTGTAACTATGAAAAATAACCTACTGGACCCTGAAAAGATGCAGGAGGTAGAAACAGAAACGTTCACAGATTTGGCTCCATGTGGCAATAACAGATGAGTAACCATGTGGCTTGGAAGTGCTCTTGAAAAAAAAATTGTAACATTCACTTCCCAAAACTTAAGGAAAGGACAGCAATGTTGTGAATCTGTTTAGAAAGCACTCTGTAATCCTGCAAATATGGTTACTCTCTGTGCACTGATAAAGAATTCAACACCTCAAAAGAACATAATCCTTTTTTTTCCCAAGATTTGAAAAAAATTACAGAGAACATAAAAAATCTTTATCAGCATGTCAGTTGATGCTTTGATCTGTGGAACTTTTTTCAGCAGTAAACTCAGTGGGAAACATCCTTTACACTCTATAACAAGAACCATCAAAGCAGTTTAATCTTAAGTGGTAAAAACTGGCTGCTTTTTAGCACAAAGGCCCTAAACTGCAACAAGGATATTTACAAAGTCTCTACACAAATAAACTACTATTTAAATAAATAAATTGAAAAGTATGTTAAGAACATAATTTTCAGATGTGGTAGCGCTTAAAGGCCATATAAAAATTTCCAATATCTCAGTGATTCTGAAAATTCGAATGCAACTCCTCTGATTTCAATGCAACTCTAGCAGTCATTTTGTAAAATGAGCAATGAAATGTGTTGAATCACACTGGAAAACAGGGTTAGAATGCAGAATGCCTTTCCATTACTGAATATTAACAGAAACGTTAAGTTTGGCTTAGATTTATCTTTCTCTGTCAGGCAAGATGAAATTGCATTAAACTACTTTTGCTGAAGCGAGTAAGAAGGACAATCTGTGAATGAGGAATGTATATGAATAATTAATGTCATGGCCACTGAGTCACTGAATCCCAGCCAAGAGAATTATTGGATGGGAGGACTTGCTAACCAAGCCAGGACTCTGTTTCCGACACACTGCATGCACAATAAACAGGAAATAGTCACTGCTGCAACAGCCAAAGATAAAGAATAGATAAACAAATGAGAATATAATTAATATTATATCAATTTTCCATATCTGGAAATTAATCCAAACAGTTTGGTGAAAAGGGTATAAAGCCTACGAAAAAGGTCAGAGTTGAGTCCAGAACTCCTGAGTTCAAAGAACCACCCTTCTTCCCTATCTGCTAAAAGTCATGCGTATAAATTTGGCCTAGATAGTTTCTTTATTTGCAGTAACCATATATAAGAAGGCCTAAAATCCACTGCTTTAAAGCATCAGTTCAGGTGACCGGTCATCCTACTGAATAGTTACATTGATGTAAGGGCATGGTTTGGGGAGGAAGCATGAAATGTTTCAGAAACATTGCTACAATGTAGGTTTGTCTGGCCCTATCTCACTGGCCTATACACTATATAGGAGGAAGAACTTTTGGGGTCAGAGAAGTGAAACTAAGAAAAACTTGGACAAAGACCCAAAAATCACATCAGGGAGCTCTATCTGCCTGTTGAAGAAAACCTTCAGAAGAGTGTTTCAGTTAATCAAATCGAGACTGGATATAAAGATTATTAGAATTGGCCTTTAAAGATCATTATGAATTTGAGAGAAGTAGGTAATGTAGGAGGTTCTTCATAATACTGTGCATTGAGGGAGGGAAGCTATTTTTAGTCCAAAATTTTATATTTGGTTTTCCAATTTAAACTACTGGGAATGTGGAGAGCTGAAAATATTGCTTTAATATCTCCCCAGCTGTGGACTTTCTCTGATAAGATGGAAAATATTAATATCACCTTATATATATGCAGTTGCCTTTGTCCCAGAGGATCCTAGGACATCAACAAGCTATTCATAAAGAGAAGTATATTCACTCAATCATAGATTGCAGCAATCAGGTTTAGTCACGAATAGAAAACCAGTTAAAATAGCAGACTAAACAAGGACATTTTGGACACTGATCTCATGCACAAATCCCTGTGCTTATGGTGCATGATTAGACAGCCCTAAGAGGCAATAATTTAATTATTCAATAGCTGAATTTGAAAAGCAAGCAGCAGCAGAAAAGGAACAAAAGTGGAGCCTTTCCTGAGGTAGTAGAGGATGTAGAATACAGCATTTCTAGTCAAAGGTAATTTTTTAATCTGAATGTCCGTAAACTAGAATATGCAAGATAGCTGTGAAAGATATGGAATATTTTAAAGAGATGGAATTGGGATAGTTTTAAGGCAGAGGAAGAATATTCAAGATCATGAAGGGACCACTATAGAATGATTCCATGATGGCTCTAAAATTACTAAATAGCCGTGTTGTTTAATAACATGGTAATAACTATGGGCTGACTTCTTTCTTACTTTCTTGTCACCACTTTACATCAATGATATCAGCTTCTAAAATATGCACACAACAACAACAAAAAAATAAAACAGATCTAGCTGCTGTTTCCTAGAAAGAGCAATGGAAAGGGTTACTTGTCAGAGGCTGAATTTCACAAAATTCAACAGTGATGTTTCCTGTTTTCTTTTTTGAAAAATGGGCTCAAACCCAGGTCAGTTATTCATGGAAGAAACATAAAATTTGACAATATCAGAAAACTGTTCCCTGGATATATGCCTTGCTGCTGGTATCTTCTGGTATCTTCATTGCTTTTCCTTAAGGGCTGATCAGGGTCAGGTTGGAACGAGCAAGTAGCAGAAGGCAGCAGGTTTGAATGTGCTAGTGAGGAAAAACACAGCCCTCAACCTCGTGTTGGCTCAGCCAAGTTCAGCCAGGGAGGTCAGCAAGAGCGGCCTCTTTGAGGAGAACTCTGCCTTATGGCCCAGAAATGTCCAGCAGCAACTTAGCCAAGCTATCCCAAAGCCATGAAAGGCAAAGGCCTGAGTCAGCTGTCGTATTTTTCTTGCTGCACTTACTGAGTTGGGAGATTGGATATTTCAAGAATACTTCTTCATGAGTCTTTTGCCCTGGCCAGTCAAACATCCAAAATGAGTGTAATTCAGACTGCACATTTGTGTTTGTGTATGTTTGCATATACATGTGTCTGTGTCTTTTCCAATGAGACCTGCACTTTTTTCCCCACTAATTTGATCAACTACCCTAAATAATAAATAAACTGACCATAGCTTATATCTGTCTGACCAGTTAACCTTTTGGATAATGGAATAGTGTTTACAATGTAATAATTAGTGATGCCTGCAACAAAGTTGCAACATAGTCTTATGAGGTGGTCATGGCCAGGTTAAAAAAAAAAGTCAAGGATTAAGCTTCCAAAGCTCCACCTTTGGAAGTAATCTGATTAATCTGATGAAGAATGAGAGAGCACCCCAACCCTCATTTTCAGCTTGTAGAAAATGTAGAGTATGTTGGCTCAAATTCCATAAGAAAGCCTTGCTTGCTTTTGCTTTTACCAGGAACTGAACCAAAGTTTCCATTGCTGCTGTTGCTGTTATATATCTGGATGAGGTTGGCCTTTCAAGGAGCACTCATGCCAATTGAAGTTACATCACTGTGAGATGCCAACTGTCAAGCAGAAATTGATGTTCAAGTCGGTGCAGTACTTGCTCAGCCCAAACTCTGCCTTGAGCGTGTAAATGCTCAGAGCAAGCATCTGCAGAAGGCAAAGACAGCAAACAAATGTCGTGTTGCTGTTATTTGCACTCTAAATAGAATTACAACTCTCAAGGTCAGAAGGTTAAGTTTAGATATTAGACTGATAAAAAGCTGTTTACTCTTTTTAGAGAAAAGCATATATAGAGAAATAGCATATATAGAGAAAAGCATATGTCACTCTAGAGAGTGAGTATCCTGTATGCCTCTGAGTCCCCAACCTGACTGACCAAATACCTCCTGACAGTTGAGTTAAATGAGGGCTTAACTTTGCTGGACAACCCAAATAGCTCAGGCCTCATAATGAATTTCTGTAAAAGGCAACACAGCAATACTTTTTAATTGCTCTACCAGTATGTCCCAATACTAATTTTAAAAATAACAACATCCAGATCATTAGAAAAGTAAACAGTGAACTCAAAGATAAAAGTTAGCTAGAACAGAGTACCTGATCACCCAAGCAAAACGTGAAAATACCATCTTAATATAACCAATCTAGTGTTGCATTGTATATGAATACATTCTTATGCAAGTCAACAATGTGAACTCCCATGACATCTCCTCAATTGCTAACTCTGAAACCCTGAATGACAACTTAAATGTCAGCACTATTAATTATTTCTCTGTGAGTTATTTCAACAGAATATTCACTTACTGTGCTTCATTCAAAAAACAAAATCTTAAATCTATGCAACATTACAAAACTTCCAATTATCCACTCTTGTCATCAAGTTTAAATGTGACCAAAAGCACCTTCTACAGTTGTTAGCACATTTTGTACCATTGAAAATTAAAACTGTAGACCCATAATAAAATAATTTAAATTCAGGATGAAAACAAATCACAGTTTGTTTCCTGTAATCACTTCAGATGGTACAAAGTCAAATTTATGCTTCTAGAGAGCTTATATTTTTTCTATGACTTGCCTATTTTAAGCAGGATAATTTTTAATATATCCTTATGTTGATGTGGCACAATATAGCAACTCCAGCAACTGTTGCAGGATATAGAGCAACAGATTAAATGCACAATCTGAAGTTTAACAGAGTCTCTTATCTTTTTTTAATAGCAGACAACAGATTATTTCATTTTATAAGTCAAACCAAGTTAAGCAAGAAATATTGTTGTCTATAGAGCACTTGAAACCATCCTCATGCTGTTAAACCAATATTGTCATACTTCAGTAGCAACAAATACAAAGGAAAGACTATGCCATACTAAAAGATCTTGCAGTAATACTAAACATTATTGAGTTTCCATAAAAACATAAGCAGCAAGATTTAAAAAGGGGATTGTGCTTTTGTGCACACAATATCTAGCATTATATAGATGAGATTCAAAAAAGATCTTGGGTCACAAGAAGCCTATGCAATGTTCCAAACTGGGGACATAGTGGCTGGAAAGCTCCTGGCTGGAAAAGGACCTAGTTGACAGCAGCTGAACATGAGCCAGCAGTGTGCCCAGGTGCCCAAGAAGGCCAATGACATCCTGCTCTTTATCAGCAATAGTGTGGCAGCAGGACCAGGGCAGGGATTGTCCCCCTGCATTGGGCACTGGTGAGGGCACTTGTCAAATCCAGTTTTGGGCCCTTCACTCCAAGAAAGACTGCTGGAGCATGTCCAGAGAAGGGCAAGAGAGCTGGGAAAGGGTCTGGAGCACAAGTCCTATGGGGAGAGGTGAAGGAGCAGGAGGAGTTTAGATTGGAGAAAAGGAAGATCAGGTAGGACCTTATTGCTCTCTACAACTACCTGAAAGGAGGGTGTAACTAGATGTGGGTTGATCTCTTCTCCCAGATAACAAGCAATAGGCTAATAGGAAACGGCCTTAAGTTGCACCAGGAGAGTTTTAGACTAGATATTAGGTAAAATGTCTTCATGGAGAGTTGTCAGGGACTGGAACAGGCTTCCCATGGAACTGGTGGAGTCACCATCCTTGGAGGTATTTACGAGATGTGTAGATACGATACTTAGGGACGCGATTTATTTGTGGACTTGACAGTGATGGGTTAGAGGTTGGATTCAATGATCTTTAAGAGTCTTTTCCAACCTAAATGATTCTATGATTATTTTTTGTCATCCTTAGAGACCAACACAAAAAGACTAACTTGTAATTGTCACAAAAACAAGTCTAACAGCATCTTTATCTCCTTTCTGCATTCTTCCAGAGCACTACCCTTAACTTTCAGGTTTCCACTTATACTATAAATTCTTACAATTCTCCACTTTTAGACTAAGTTCAATCCTACAGTATGACTTCTCAATTGGTTTACCTGGCAAATCCCACCAAATCCAAACTCCTTCCATTCTTCCCTTCAGTGATTTTATAAGCTGCTTAAGAAAAGAGTAGTTTTCAGTTTAAACTAGAAACAAAATATTTAAAAACAGTACTCTTCCTCTATGTTTGTATTATGTCAAGATTTATCAACTCCTGCCACTAAATTAGTTAGGCACTTTCAGAATCTTCATGCACATTTTATGCCTGTCTAATTTTCACAAGCACAAAATCCCTCTTGCAAATGTTCTTTTTAAAATGTTAAAATGTCATTCTTCTGTTATTGCTTATGACTTAAGGACTTTTTTTTGCATAGATTTATTTGTCTCTCAGTGACTTCTGCATAGTTGTTGATGGATGGCTTATACTGTGCTATTCCTTTTCCTTTCTGTAAATTCTGTAAATTGAGCTGGTATGGTCATAAACATTCAAACTAACATACGGAATGTAATTAATAAACTATCTTAGAACTGCTATGAGTCTATCACATAAATATCACTAAACCCATGTGGTTTCTATGCTAAAGAAATGAGTGTCTGTGAGCACAACTGAGCTCACTGCAACAAAATGTTCAATCAAATCTGTCATCTGAGATTGCAAAGTAAGGTGTGAATATGTCCTGTAAATGCAAACTGCATTTAAAGTTAAATACACGAAGGCACTTAGCTTTTACCTGCCATTACATATCATACTACAAAACCAACATAACTTGAAGAATTCGAGTGACAAATATCTAGGAACAATAACTAGTAGGTATATAATCATTTATCACTTAAATTACATCTCAATTATGCTACTCTTTTAACACTATTCACTTCTATTCCATTCTAAAAATATGCTATATTGAATTGTTTATTATTGCCCTAGTATTAGAAAGGCACAAAACTCTCACCATCCCAGGTACAGAATCTGGCATTTCTGCTTGTTAAATTTCATCCTATTAATCATTGCCCAATGCTCCAATCTGTCTAGATCCCTCTGCAAGGCATGTTCCTAGCTAATGCCTAGTTCATCTTGGTTTTGTAAATATATCAGTGTTTTACCTTGTCTTGTATGACTTTTGTTCACACTCTGATGTGTACCTGCCCTGATCTACTTTCTTGGTGTTTTTTGGGTTTTTTTTGCTGGCTGTCATAAAGCATCTATAAAGCATGTTCTTTATAGTCAACAAATAAAAGGTTTGAGTCTCTTAAGGTCTAGTCAAGAGATGATGTGAATGAGCAAAAGCAAACAGAAAAGGTCATCAATTTGATATGGGATTTTTTTAATACAGTAAATGATGTATTTGAATGCACATCAGAGTGTTAGGAACACAGCTCTGGCTAGTGGCAGTGGAATTGTTCTTCTAAAAAGTTTTGAAAATGTAGAAAGGCAATTTAAATGTTATTTTTCTGTTTTTCTTTAAGTTGCCTCTCTCACAATTCTATTTGTACATGACAGATAGAAGTTAAATTTCTGAATAACTGATTACCACTGAGGGAGGATGAGATAGGCAGGAAACTAAAACACATGCACTGGTAATGTGGCTGAGAGTTCACTTTAGTTGCAGCAGATGAACAAATCGAAATATGCTAGCAGTTACTTTGGAAATTATTTCTAAAACATGATGGTTTAAATCATCCTAAAGTATTTAAAATAAATAATCCCAAATGTCACTATCTAAAAAAAATCTCAAATCTATTTCAATTAGAATTATATTTGAAACACTAATTCTATTAAAGTATGTAAATAATGAAGAAAAGTTTAATGAAGTATTACAGAGTGTATGAAGAAAATGTTTTCAGGGCTCTGAGTGCAACAGCAGGTCCCACAACTTTCTTCTCTCTTCCCTAGGTGCTTGGCTGCCTGTCCTTCTGGCCCACTCTGACATTGTGCAGACATAACCAGAGGTCAAGGCTCCTACTGAGCCATGAGATGCAGTTTTGGGAGCTTCTAGCCTCAGCTCAGGAGCAACATTTCAGCTCAGGGCCATACCTCCAGGCCCTGTCTGCAATGATGTAGCTGTGTGTGTGCTCAGCACCACAACTTGCTACTTCTAATTTTGCTGACTTGTCTTCTGGAGTTCCCTGAGATCTTCCCATCACCACGGGCTGGGCTGGCCATCCCTTGGCCATGGTGGGGCCTGGTCACTATCTCTGTCCCCACTCTGCTGCTATGGCTGGGTGCTGTGGAACTGGGCTGTGCTGGGGACAGCGGTGCCCTTCACCTCACCACTGCCCTCAGCTCTGCGCTCACCAGCCCTCACCCAGCAGCTGCTGCTGCCTGACCAATAATCACAGAATTACAGAATATTCTGAGTTGGAAGGGACTCACAAGGATCATCACACCATGTGCCTGAGAGCATTGTCCAAATGCTTCCTAAACTGTCAGGTTTGGTGCTGTGACTACTTCCCCAGGGAGACTGTTCCAGTGCCCAACCTCCCTCTGAGGGAAGAAACTCTTTCTAATCTAACCTAAACCTTCCCTGACACAACTCAGGCCATTCCCTCAGGGTCTGTCACTAGTCACCACAGAGAAGAGATCAGTGTTCCTGGGATACTCCTGAAATGAAATACAGCCATTAAAAAAGTGTAACTCAAAAATAAAAACATTTTTAGTAATTTTTCAGAAGGACTACAAGGGAAAATTGTCAGTTATTGTCTAGAGTAAGCAAACTTTACCAGGAAGTTCCTGTGTCACCTACTCTAGGTGATCCCGTCTTGGCAGGGGGCTTGGACTAGATCATCTCCAGAGGTCTCTTCCAACCCTAACTGTGATTCTGTGATTCTGTGACTTTCCTGAAACTCTGCAAATAATTTTATTTTAGGCTCTCTTTTTAGAAAATATTTTTCATATTTCATAGCTTGAAACTGCACTTCTGCTGACATGAAAAGTATCTGCCTTAGCATGGTAGGCAGGAACCAAATAAAATAAATTATTCCTTAGAACTGATAATTTCAGCAAACATTCTATGTAAAACAAAGCCAAAGCTCGAAATTTAGTGTACAGAAATAGACTAGCACCTCCCAGAAAATGCTCCGTGCAATTTCGGGACAATGAATACAAAGTGAATAGTACCATCCTGGTTGAAAAACCTGTGTTTGAAGAGATCTAAAAACTCCAAATTATTCCTATAACAAACTGAAGTACCTGTGATTCCGAAAATCATTTTGTTGTTGAATAAGACAGACTGAAAGCCACAAGAATGTAAGCAGAAATGTCATCAGGCCAAGGTTGTTTGCAAAATAATCTGAAAATCATTTGAAGCTATTTTGGAAAAGCATGGCTAGTCATTGCAGGAAGGAAAAGATAACACTCAGCCTTTTAATATCTAGTAATAATAGTGGTTTAAGGAGAAGGGAAAAAAAGAAAAAAAAAGAAGAGTCAAAAACCCACAAACCATCTTGCCCACCGATTTCTTAAATTATGTTAAAGTTACACGTTCTTTTCCCCGGGTGATATTTCCTGAGGTGAAATTCACTCCGGATTCCTTCAGATGGGCGGCTACCGGAGGGACACCGGGCTCTACAAAAGACACCGNGGGCGGCGGGGCGGGGGATTCGTACCGCGGCCGTGGCGACACTGGGTGCAGAAGGAGCGAAGGGGGGAACACGGCAGGTAACGGGAGGGGAGGGGGCGGCCGCCGGGGCCCGGGGGATGCCGTCGATGCCCAGATCTCCTTAGGTGTCCGAGGATCCACGGGGTGCTGTCGGTGTCCCGGTCTCCTCAGGTGCCCGGCACAGCCATGGCTGTCCCTGTGGCAGCGTCACCTCGGGTGTCGGTCTCCTGTGGTGTCCAGGGTGCTGGTCCTGTAGCAGTGTCACCTCAGGTGCTGGTTCCTCTTGGAGCTACTGCCCCTGTGGCGGTGTCATCTCAGACGCGGGTCCCCTGTGGAGACAGTGCCCCTGTGGCAGTGTCACCTTAGGTGTCGGTTTCCACTAGAGTGCTGGTCCTGTGGCAGTGTCACCTTCAGGCGCCTGGTCCCTGTGGAGCCCAGGCTGCAGTGCCATGTGACAGTGTCTGCACATCTGTGTGTACTGATACCTGTGCCCTTCAGAGACCCCACTGCTCACTTCCCTGAGGAATTAGGGCTGTTTGATGCTATCCCGTCATCCATAACGTGGCTGGCTCCTGTTCTTGCATGCAGGCGGGTGTGCCCACGCATCCTTGTGTCCTGCTGGACCCAGAACGGGTCCCAGTAACAGCCTTGTTCTGGCCTTTCTGCCGAGTTACTTGAGGGCTGTGTGTCTCAGACCACATCTGCCAAGCAAGGGAGTGAATAATCAGCAGGGATCCAAAATTGTGTTTGAGAGCAATTATAGCCTCGGTGTAGGTTAACTAGGGTGTGCGAAAGAATGAGAAATGTTTGATGGATGCAGCCATGGGTCTGTGGCACATTTAGGCTTATGTGTTTCAGAGTGTCTTCACAAATCATTGACATCACACAGCAGGGAATGATCCAAAACAAACTTCCTCAGGAAGATCCAGGGCCATGCTCTGGCTAGAACCACCTGTAGTATCTCAGTGCTGAGAGCTGCTGTCACAGAGCTTAGCTTACTCCAGAAGTTTTTGTCTCACCCATTCTAGCCTGTAATTAGGGCTGCATTCCCATGTCCTTGTTGTTTGCAATGGGAAAATTACCGAAACTGAAAGGAAAGCATGGAATTATCCAGTGTCCACTACTTGGCTGTGTAAATGCATGCATTTAAGAATCTGAATTATTTGATTTTTGGTGTTTTAACAGGCTAAAACGACAATCAGTATTATGGAGGAGGACTTAGAAGTGTTTCAGGAACAAGCTGTCACTAAGTAAGTAATGCCTTACTGTCTTGGGAGTTGAGTATGTGATGGAATTGAATTATATATGTTTATTAAAAATGTGAAGCACAAAATATTAATGATTTTAGAAGCCAACTTGATTCTCGATTTCTTCTGCTTTCTGTGCAAACTGGAGAGGTTACTGATAATTAAGACAATACATCTTACTGCTTTAGCTAATAGTCTACTCACTATTTCTGTTAGTTATTTAAATTTTTTAAATATTCATATCTGAACAAAAAGTAGGGAAATGAAAGTTATGTAGGGTTTTATTAAGATTAAGTTAAGAAATGCTATTTCAAACTTTTAAAAAATACTTGAAGTTGCTAGGTAACAGCAGTATATACTTATATATCACAGCTCTTAAAACATCAAAGATCTTAAAAACAAGGCCATTAATTGCTAAAGCACTAGTCTTATTTTGCACAGATAATAACCACAATTGTTCTCCCTCAGTATGAAGTGCACTTTTCATCACAACACATCATCTTCCTTTTTACAGAATCCAAGTTTAGTTCTTTTAATGTTGATCTAAAAAAATTATATTAGTACAGCATAAAGTCTTTCTAAAAAAGTGAGAAAAATGGGTGAGATTTGATATAGTACATCATCCCATCCAGCCTCTTCAGAGAATGCAGAAATATAGGAAGTACTCTCCATATAATGAGTTAAAGAGAATATTTGTCTATCATAATTTGCACATAAACTTATTACCTATTTTTCAAATAAACCAGTTTCTTCTGTCATTATTACCAGGAAATAGTTCAAGGTAATATGAGATACATTAAGTATAAGAATATTTCTTAAAATAATAGAAAAAGGCATAATCTAACACACCTTATTCTGCCCCAAGAAAATTTTTAATAGGATTTGAAAGTGGCTCTGTTGTACTGAAGAATAATGAATGCACTTTCCATGATAGATAAAAATTGCTGCAGTAAAATATATTCTGAGCACTGTGGCCCTTATTTTTTTTGCTTTGAGCGGCATTCTTTTTGTTAGCAATATGATTGGAAATGTAGTCATATAAAAACTTGAATTAAAAAAAATCAATATGTTGCTATTCTTTGGATACTGTTTTTACAAATCAGAAGCCTATTTCAAGAGCTCAGATTCTGCCTTGCCTTTGTTTTAATCAACATATATGAAATTTTAGGTTATTGCAGATTAATCTAGAGTGATTTGTCCCATCATAAACCAGAATTTTTGGTAGTTATTTATTTCCATTAACTATACAAAGAATCTGGAAGAGTAGTTTAAGATACACATCCAATGAAAGGAGAATTCATTTCAGTCTATGCTGACAATATTCCAGAGATAATGGAGTAGCATTAAAATTTGGGAAGATGGCTGAGTAATGGTGGTGGAAATCATGACAATTACATTCCAGCTGCAAGGACTCATAAATCACAAATAATCCAGTCACAGTATGGTGCTGTATGAAAATTGTTAAATAAATTAGTTGTAATTCTTGTAATGGAACTTTGGGGTAGAAAATTCTAATGGACTACTCACAACCAGTTTATATACTTCATATTTTTAAAGCAAGTTTTGCAATAATAAAATGAATTAATGTTGGCTCTAGAAGCTGGGTTAAATACCAAAAACTAATCAATGTTCTGTGTAAGATGGAAATATTTGCTAACTGCATATGTTTTGCTTGTGTTTGCATAAATCTGGCCATACTTATTTTCCTATTTGGGAGCAAACCTGAACAATAAAGGAAGAAGGTATGAAGTCAAGACAGACAGTTGAGACATTTCTTAAAATGAAGATAGACTGAGAAGCTGTTTCAGAAGGGATTTTTCCTTCAGCAGCTCCCTTTGGTGGTTCTAGGTTCAAGAAGCATGCATGAACAGTTGGGAGAAAATTTTCTAGCAAGGGCTGCAGAATTTGCCTTTCGCGGGATGATCTGAAAGAGGCAGTTGGAATTTAAGAGGGAAAGGTGTCAGCCATGGTGGATCTGCAAAGGTAGCCTGATGACCTAGGCTAGAAGTTGCTTTTGCACTTGCATAAAAATACTTAGGTGATTGTGTGATGCACAATAAAGAAAGTACCTATTTCTGAAGGCTAAAATCAGGTGTCTGAGTCTTTGCTGGTGCTTCACCAAAGTGTTGCCACATGACATTACGTGAGTCTGGAAGGGCACAGGTCCTTGTAGCAGCATCAAAGGAAAGGTAGTCCTGATGCAGTATTGCTTCATTTTCTGTTTTCAAAATCCTATTTTACATTCCACCCAGAGAGGATCAAAGTTTACTGCAGCATTAATGCTACTTTTGAGATGAGTTTGAGTTACTTGGGAGGGGAGTAGTTTTGTTTTGAGATATGTACGTCACAGTGTACTACCTGCTTGTACTTTGTTTATTATCATCCTATGATTCATATTAAATTTCAAAATGGTGTTGCTAACAGTTTTATCTTTAAAAAAGCATTAAGATTTATGTGTGTATTTAAAAAGCATTTCCAACCTTAACATGGATAATGTTATCGTTTCAAGGATTTGTTGATGTAAAAGAAGTTTTAAAGAATTTGATTTTTAAAAATCACATTAAATTTTAATTATGATATTATAAATGTAATAAATTTGCTCCAATTTCCTGTAATAAATATCAAAACAAGGGATATGCACAATTTAAGCACTAAGTAACAGATCGTTGATAAACACATGTCCATATTAAGGAATTGTTTTTTGACTTTAGTGCAGTCAAAAGTTGAGCATGCAAGAAAACTTAAGACGGATGAAGTGAGGTTCCACCTACATTTGAAGGCATCATTTAACTTCCCCTTTTCTTTTTTTCTGATGATGGAAAGTGATTAATTCTATCAGAATTAAAATAAAATCTCAGCAATGTAAATAAAAACTTGGTTTTTCCCTTATCTTTTTTTTTAAATGATAAATCTCTTCTTGTTATGGTTGTAGAGCTTCTCCATGTGAAGCTGAACTTCAGGAATTAGTGCATCAAATTGACATCATGGTAAACAGAAAGCAAGTGGAATGGGCAAGAAAGATGAGAGCTTTAGAAGCAAAGATGGATATCCAGGATCAAGAATTAGCAAGTACCCAAAGCAAACTAGATCAGAAAGGTCAAGAGGTATTTAAGAATATCACACTCTATAAAGAAAGTATTTACTCTGGTAGTTACTTATTAGTATGCTTGAAATTGTCTATAAGGAGACCCGTTTGTTCTACCATGTAAAAATGCCAAACACCTTTTAAAGGTCACTAATTATCCTTAGTGCTTTGTTTTAAAGTGTGCTTCTCTTCTGAAAAGTGATTGTAAAAATGTCATTGAAAATCTCATATTTCTTCTGTTTTCCTAAAGTCTAAATCAGATATTCTCAGTGTAACTGTAAAAAGATAATTCGATGTTTTTTCTAAATGCCAACACTTCTCGTTTCATCAGAAATTTTAATTAGAAGTGTACAGTTCAAAAAGGTTCACAAAATTATGGCTTTGTAACTCCTGTTTGTACCTGATTTTTATCATTTTACATGATATACTGTCTTTGTATGATAATTTTATTCATCATGAAGATTCAAATTGTGTTACTACTTAGACTTTCTTATGAACATGAAAGCCCCGGTGTACGTGGTGTTGTCCGTACTTCACAGCCTTGTCTGCTGAATATTCATTCAGAAGGAAGAAATCCTTGCATAGCATTCAGTTCTAGTTTCACACAGCTGAATTCAGGTGTTTTCACAAGGGCATTCTTGTGTGAGTTAGGTGTCTAAACTGCCAGTGGCGGTTTTGAAAATGGAGTAACTCTCCCTAATGACCAATTAGGAACTTGCCCTTAGTCATTGTGGTCAGAGAAGCCAAGAGAATAATTCAGGTAGCCAATCCTCAAAGCATGAATTTATTTGCCTTTGTATACAGATGTTATCTGAAATATTTTACCATATTCTGCCAAGATCCAGCTGCCCTTCAAGCTCCCCAGAAAAGCATAGGTGCCATGTATGCACTTTGTCATATTTTTCAGTTGTCTGTGCAACTCAGTCATAATTCAAGATACCTCAAGTGGCACTGTACTTACAGAGCTGAAATGAGTCTACAGTGTCTTCCAGTAATTTGTACACAAGTAGTGGGAAGTCATTTATATGATTTATAAGCCATTCATGGAAAAATTTTACAATGGGGCACAGCAGTTCCTTCACACAGTTGGGTCAGAAAAGCTTTCATAAATGGTCTTTCATGACAGACTCACATGGTGTTATCATTAAATCATGACATAAGCATATAATGAGATTTTTTACTATAAAATCCTCAGTTGACGTTGACACAACCTGGGTTTGTGGTGTCCAGTTTTATTATTAAGTTACTGATTTAAAATATATTTTTAATATCGCCCAATGGTCTTCTTTCAAAGTTTAAAATTACTTTTCAAAAAATGACATATTTCTAAACACTTCAGAAAAGGTACATTTGAATGCTTACTCTAACTGTAGGTGGGACTACTTCAACAGAAATTGGAAGACTTACAGAAAACTAAATATGAAATGGCTCAGAGTTATGAAACTCAGCTTCAAGCACTAAAATTTCAAGTAAGAAAAATGTCAATTTCATTATTTTGTGATTGCAGTATAAAAAGCTTATGCATGCCAAATGGTATAGATGTACTGTTATGGATTTGGGGAAGATGGATGGTGTCATACAAATGATGATCACTATAGCTTCCTACCAGGCTCCATTATAATTTCCATGCTGTCATGTCCAAACTCCTTGGATGGATTTTGACATCTGTTTTGAAGGGAGATACATGATTTCCTGACTTCGAACTAGCTAACTGAAAATGAATAAAATAGATAATTAGATGCAGGCTAATAAGACTCTGATCTACATTAGGAATTTTAAGGTTTAAACTGTTGTATCATGTCTTTGCTATACATTTTTCTGGTTTTAGGGACTATTAAAGTGGTCTGATAAGCTTTCCATAGTATCAAAGCATGAGTAACCCAGATTAATGATATTGGGAATTTGTTTTGACTTTATTTATTTCAGAGTGTGCTCACAGCCCAGAAAGCCAATTGTATCTTTGGCTGCCTAAAAAGAAAGGTGACCAACAGGTTGAGGGAGGTGGTTCCCCTGTTCTGTTCTGCTCTGGTGAGACCCCACCTGGAGTACTGCATCCATCTCTGGGGCACCCAGTACAACAAAGACATGGACCAGTTAGAGTGAGTCAAGAGGAGGCCAAGAAGTTGATCAGAGGTCTGGAGCATCTCTCCTGTGAAGACAGGCTGAGAGAGTTGAGGTTATTCAGCCTGGAGCAGAAAAGTCTCCAGGGAAAGCTTAGTGCAGCCTTTCAGAAGTTAAAGGAGGCTTTTCAGAAAGATGGGGACAGACTTTTTATCAGGGTCTTTAGTAACAGGAGAAGGGACAAGGGTTTTAAACTGAAAGATTTACTCTGTACCTGAGGAACAATTTGACATATTTTCAGCGAGGGTGTCGAGACAGTGGCACAGGTTGCCCAGAGAAGCTGTGGATGCCTCATTCCTGAAAGTGTTCAAGGCCGGGTTGGATGGGGCTTTGAGCAACCTGGTTTAGTGAAAGGTCTCCCTGTTCATGGTGGACTAGATAATCTTTTAGAGGTCCTTGTCAATTCAAACCATTCCGTGGTTTTATGATTCTATTTGGTTGTATTTGCTCTGCACTTGCATTTTTGTTTCTTCATTATTTTCTACTTCAATCATGAATCAAAATTCTTAGCAAGCTTCAGTTGATTCTGTTTCTCAGATTTTAACAAGTTAACATACACAATTTTGCATTGTTTTTCCTGCTATTTTTCTGTTCCCTTCACTGGATTCTCTTGCCAAAGACTTAGTG
>WEIV01009828.1:0-12843 GCA_013390005.1 Calyptomena viridis | reverse complement strand
CTTGCCAAAGACTTAGTGTTATAATTCAAAATTTCTAGTCATCACATTTACTATATAATCATCTTGAATTGCATAAATTGGATATAATTATTTTCATTTAGAAGTGATAACACCACCTGAATCCATCAGATGAATAAATGTATTACTTATATTTAATGTTATGTTGTCTTTAATTTATATTTTCTTTTATATACGAAAATTGATTTCGCAAACAGTTCTGTAAGTAAGCAATGAATGCTTTGGTTGTTTTGTAATTAACACATTTAATCATTTGGGAAAGCAGGTAGAAATAAAAGCTGTTATAATTTGCACAAATTACCGAAAAAGAAACATCTTAGCATGATTACTGAGAAGATAAACATCACACAATGAAAAATAGTGTGACTTTTTACATATAAGTTGTAAGGCTTCTTTAGCAATGCAGAACTATCCTCCAAAATATAGTAGGTCTCTCTTTTCTTATCCTTTTTCACATGTGCTACAATATTTTTCACTTCTTAATTTTTTTTAATTATGTGCTAAAAATGATTGGATTTATGTTACATGTTGTTACTAAGATCTTCACTGAAATTGAACCTCCTGAAATTGAAACTCCAGACCATTTTTCATAAAGATTTTTATGTTGAAGTTGTTAATTACCCTAGAGGCCCTTTCCATGGGCAAATTCAACCTATTTTCTCTTTTTTTTTTTTAGTAATAATCTGATATTTCCTAACCTACAAGCTTTTATCTTTAAACCCAATTATATTTCTTGCCCAGATTCTCCTCTTTAGTCACCCAACCTTTCTTTCAGTTTCTTGATTGCTTCTTCTTTTATCTTTATGCAAGAAGTTTGGATTTCTAGCTCTTAAGAATCTACATCACTTTCCCAATCCATACCTCCAAACATTTCCTTTCTCTCAGTCGTCCTATTTATTTTGACAAAGCTTTCAGCATTGATGCTGTTTGCCTCTTGTTTTCTGATCCTCATTCTTATCCTTTCACCAAATCGTATTTCTTCATGGAATACCCACTCTAGTACACATTGACTGAAGAAGTGAACTGTTGAACGCCTATGTTAAGAGGCCTGCCTGGATTCTCTGTGTGATAAACACAAGTCTGTCTGTCAGAACAATTCCAGGCACCTGTGTTAGACAGTCCTACTATCCCACTCTGTGTCTCTAGCTTTTACCTGAAACTCCTAGGCCACACTGCTGCACTCACTCAAAGGTGCAACATTTTGTCATAATTAGATAGCAAAAACTTTAGAGGTGCATCTTCATTACTTCGTTCCTTCTTTTTTTTTTTATATATTAATGTTTCATAATTATATTCATTTTGAAAATTACAGAAATCTCTCAGCAAAAGAACAAGAATCCATTCTTGCTCTAAGTACTTTGCAACTAATTGCTTCACTTAGACATTTAGAAGCTAGATGGCTATGTCTGAACTACCTCAGGCTCCCTTTAGAATCAACAGAGAGAAATGGACACCCCTAGAATACAATTTATGTCAGTGTATGACAAGAATTTAAGATAGCTGAAATGACTAAGCATTTGCAGGCAGCTTTTTCTAATGCAGAGTAGCTCAGGCTTGTATGTTTAACTTTCAGAAATCTGAAATTAATTCTACCCCAGAACTCACTACAGTGCTTCATCTTTTGCGTTTTTTGTTGTTTGCTTTTTTTAACATGCACAACATGCAAACAGAACAACTATCTAGCATTATCAACAAACATCTAGCATTAAATGAAAGGATTCTTGTCTTTTATTCTGGTTTCCAGTTATGATATATTCCAGACTATAATCTGTCTGTAATATCCTACTGTCTTTAAATACTCAAACTGGATTTTCTCATTCGGGCCATTCTGTTCCATTTTAGACTGATTTGCTGAATTGTTGGAGCCTGTATTTCCTAGCGTTTTTAGCATGAACACTCTAATACCTGTCTTATCTGAGTTTGCTCTTCCCAGGCAGTTCACATATGCCATAATATATTCAAGAGCAAAACTATTATTTGAAAAAGGGTATTTTTCTTCCAAGGGCAATGAGTTCCATGTTGTTTGAGCCTGGATACTCTGGCTCATTTTCAACATTTTATCTTAACTATGTTCCCAGGCAAAGTCAACTTCAATTACAGGCAGCTACTCTGCAAGACTTTTGATTTGTTTTTGGAGGTGGTATCTCAGCTCTGTAAGTTCATGTTACAGAATAGCTATTCAGACATTCCAAGTTGGTCAAATCTTGGAAATGGCTCTCCCCATGTCATGAAACTTTCTAGTCCAGGACAATCTATCTTTTCATCATCTTTTCAATTAGTTTTTGCTGTACCATACTATGATTCCCAAGTCCATCTCAAATGTCTGTAGGAAGCTTCCGGATGATTTTTTTAACTCCAGTTTCTCTATCTTTTCTGGACTTCTTTGGCCATCTTTCTTATCTGCACAAACCTCAATTGCTCAATCCCTGTTGATTTGATAGGATTCCGTTCCAATTCCTATTACTTCCTTGGAAGTAATTTCTTTTCCAAACAGTAGTTCGCTTTGATTAGCTAACAAAAATATGAGATCTTATGGATATTTTTTTATTATTATTATACAGAGAACTTTATGTTAGAGTCAGAATTTTTAAAGTCATATATACCTGAATTTAAAGGAACCAAACAACAAGAGACACAATCAGTATTTATAGTTGTAAGGTTCTTTTCTACTCAACATTCTTCACAAAGTTTTTTCACTCAGCTTTCCTCAAGACCATATTTTTAGTGTTTCCTTTGTCAATATCCCTGGTTTTGCATTTTTTTTTCAAAACCAAGTGTACATACCCCTACCAGACAATGCCAGTTTTCTGTATCAAACCTGATACAGACCCTGGACAGACCCTTTGCTTGTGCAGTAGAGTGAATTGTTGATCACACTGGCCATTTTTCTGAGCTCGTACTTCTGGTACCTTCTCTTCTCTGACTCCTTTCCTCTGACTCCTATAGTCAGGTTTTCATGGTAAGATCAGTAGTTAGTGTCTGTTGTCTCTTTAGTGTCTAATTCTGTGAGACACTCAGTGGTAATTAATGATTCCAGCAGAACGGAATCATCACACACATAACATTTCAACAATTTTCATGATAAGAAAGAAACGCCTAATTTTGAAGTACATTAATGATAATTTTTCATTCTGACTAGAGATGCACCCTTTAAAAATGTCAACACAAGGTGGCAGTAAACAAGTATAGAACATTCCATGTAAACATTGTCAAGGAAATGACTCTGTGAGTAACAGTGCCATGAAGAATTTCAGCAGAGTTAAGTAGCTGTCAAATTAATCCATTTAAACAGTTAGTTAACATTTATGTGAGAGCTTACTCTTTTTCATCTATAATAAACTAACTTTATTATTCGATTTTTTGTTACATTGATTAAACATTTAGAATGCTAAAGCTGCAGTTGGTGTTTTTAGTTTAAAGAAAATGTTGGCCTTGTGGTCATCTTTGATAGATTCTGCATATTCAACTCTACTTTCATTTTTAGTTTTCAAAGTTGACACATAGTTATGAAAAGCTACAGTCACACCAGTTAAAACAAAAAAAGGTCGAAAATAGAGAAAAATGTGAGGAAAGCCTAGAGATANCCATGTGCCTGAGGCAATCCACAACCTTGACCTCAGTGCCTGGTTTCCCTAGGTAATGTATGAGGAAGGGCTAGGCACTTCAAAATGCATTGTGCAGAATCCACCATACCAATTGGGGGACTATATAATAAGTGCTGATGACCGGATTCAGTGATATTTCTTATCCCTTTGGACACAGAGTGGATTGTAGCAGACCTATTCCTGGATACAGGAAGATACTGATTTCTGATCATAATTCCCGGCCTTGACTTCTCAGATTTAGAGTTTATTTTATGATCTTTGGAATAATCAAATGTTTATTGGACCAACAGGAAAACTAGGCAATAGACAACTGGCATGTAGAGAGTGTGCTTGGAAATGGTGACTTCTCCCCAGATATTCCTCTGGCTACATTCACTGGTGCAGAAACTGATATTCAGTCTCATTTCTTATAACTGAGCGATAAAATTGCTAAGTGTGCTAATTTTTTCTGCTTCTTTTTTACTTATGCAATATTTGCTGGTATTCTGTGCGAAGTGAAGCAACTTCAAAAGGAAGAATTCCAGAGCTTGTTGTAAAATAACATGTGTTTGTATGGTAGAAAACCGACATGGGAAGATTTATTTCAGATTCTATCTGGAGGGATTATTAATCAGTCTTCCACATATGGGAAGAACAGTCTAACCAGTAAATTGATGGATAGAAAGATCACAAAAAAAAATTTATATTTTCTCTGGCCATCCTTTGTAAAGAGCATAATAAAGTAATATGTGCTTTGAGTGCTTACTAAACTGGGTCCTGTAGGCAAAGCAAGCAGAGGAATATCAATTGAAAGTGAGAGCTAGTTGCCTAGCTGCAATCTACATTTATGATATAGATTTATGATGTAGATGATTTAGACACTTCAAGAATTTACAGTCAAACAATTAAGCTCTAGTAGATTTTAAGTAGTTTCATACTTCAACTGTAATTAAGGGGTTTAGGATCTTTATTTTGGACTTGTCTATCTTTTATGTTATTCCATAAGACATAGGACTAACTTCTGCAACCTTCAGGTTACTGTACCTACATAGACAGCCTAGACACATCCTAGCTCTACATGATGTTGCTGTCTCTTCCATATGGAAATTCTTACCATCAGAAAAGCTACTACAGTTTGGATTGCGGCATAGCTGCCAACAGTGCTACTCCAAGAATAATAAATGGGTTATACATCTATCATTGACTAAATATATCACTCTGTGAAGCTGTCTGATCCAGCTAATTTGAGAATAATCTTATTCAAGATTAAAATGTGAAAATAATGTAAGACAATGGTATAATTTGATTAATTATGTAATATGAAAAATGAGTGCTTGGAATATATTCAGCAAATTCTAGTATTCAGGAAATAATTGCTGTGTTGAAAATCTACTAAGCTCAGCAGTACTTTAGTAAGGCCTTGAACCTGCAGTCCTCATTAAATAGTCTGAAAATCCATTTGTCTCATGTTTTATAAAATTGGAAGATATTTATTGTTTTAAATGCCAAATCAGGTATTAGGAAAGCTATGAAAGAAGATTTGTATTAATCTATGTTGAAAAGTATTCAATTTTGTTGCAGTAGAAAAAATCTTATTTTTTTAAATTTTGGGAATATGTTTAGGTTAATTATAAAACATCATCCGTCTTTTTGAAACAACATTTCCATTGTGAAAAATGAAGTTCTCATAACAGTTTATTAGTTTTCCTGAATAAAGCAGACTACTGTTATTTTGCTAATTTTTTCAGACTACAAGAGCAACAGCTCTAGTAACTAGAGTTCTCCTGCTTATTTTGTAGGATATTGCCTTTAAAGTCCATTTGTGAACATATAAGATGTGGTATGATCTGAAAGCAAATTCAAATACACTATAAATATGAATGCAAGTGCAAATACAAAACCAGTATTAGATAAATCTGGTGTAATAGAATCTGTTAAACAGCTTTTTGTTTAAACTAGAGAAACTCAGAGCCTGAAGTTGCAAAGAGGGCAAGAAGTAAAATTGATTCAATGAAGCTGCTGACCCATTTGTTATTAAAAAAAAAAAAAAGCAAGCACTCAAAACATGTGTCTGAATATTAAGGGTTTGATTCCCTGCTGATTACTCTTCTTGACACTGATATAGCTTTAAAGTCACAGGAACTAGCATCCAGTAAAATGGATGCATTATAGTAGTAACTCTAATATTTGAAGCAAGTATTTAAAATATTTTATTGTTTTTATTCAGTGATTATGTTTACCACCCATTTTTGTCAGATTAATAGCCCTTAAGACTGGATTTTTTCTGGTGGGGATGACTGGATGGCTGGTTTATTTAATTGTTCTTTTTTTCTTCTTTCCAGAATTATGGAAAGATTATGTATTAGTTAAAAAACTAGATTTTTCTTAGGGCCATACAAATTAAAAAATTATTTAGATGAAGGAAATGATGTATTTTCCCTATGTTTACTAGCCTTGTTTTTCTGTCTTTCAGGAATTTAAGTCAAGAGAATGGGATAAAAATAGGAAAATCTGCCAAAATTATCCTATTTATTTAGATGCTCAACAAAAATTATTGCCTGAGAAATGTAATCTATTTCAGGTAAAATTCGTACCTTCCTGCTCTAGGAAGAAAATGAACTGTTTGTTCGGCTAGAGTTAATTTTAACTTAATTTTAAAAATTAATCTTACAGTGAATCTGATAATGCATGTCTATATTATGGTATATTATGTCTGTGGTAGTGAATATATTGCTTTAGATAAGGCAGACCCGTACTGGAAGATCTTATGATACAGTTATTTTAATTCAATTTTTCTCATGAAAATGAGAAAATGAATAAATACTATGATGAAAAGTACAATATTTCTGGGGAGAAAAGCAAACTGCAAAACCCAGTGAATATTCCTTTTTACTTTTTAAGTATATTGTGGAGATACTTTTTCCTTCTATCCTATTTACTGATATGCAATTAATTATGACAAGTTATTAAAAAGTATCTTACCAAGTAAGTAGTATGTGCCACTACTATCTTGACTCAAATATAAAGTTCCTTCAAATCTGATAGCCCTCATTTTTTTGGAGATCATAAATATACACCAATATCATTTATGAATTTTCATATGCTACTCCAGAATCACTCTTGGAGTTGTTTGTTGGCTCGCTTTACCCTTTATTATATTTTTCAGCTTTCTAGTTACAATGCAATCCTTCGTTGACTTTGTGATTCTTTTTTACTTGCCAATTTGCTTAATACTTTTTATATCTAGCCTATTGATCTAGCACGTTTTTATTTTTTTAATTCCTTCCAATCCAGAACAAAATGTTGATTTAATGATATCTTGATGACCTATACTGCTCTAAAAACAGAGAAAATAACTTACAAATTGACTGGACCACAAGACACCTTGAAAATTAAGTAAGGGGAAGCCAATTACATTACTGACTGGTAATTGCCTTATCCACTGTTACTAAGACCATTGGATCTTAATCTAGTGAAACTTTTTTTTAACAATTCCTGAGAGACTGACTCTTTATTCACATCCAGTTTCCAAGGATTGTGGCATTACTATTTTTAATATTTCTTTAGTTATTATTAGTCTCGAAGACTTAACTAAAGACTTTTATTAATATTAATTTTTACATCTGTATAGCTTGCATGCCACAAAAACATACAAAACACAGTTAAGGTCCAGGGTTCTTTTGCATGGCTTTCTTTCTTAATTCTCTCATGGTTCTCTCTCATGGTTTTTTCATGGTTGTCTCATGGTTGTGTGTCTGTCTTTTTAGTTCTCTGACTAGATCTTTCTAAGAACACTTCCATACATGGAAAACCGTATGTAAGCAACAAAATAGTTAACTTTGGTTGGTTGGCTTAGTTTTGCCCAACGTGGGGTCACCTTGTTACCATTGTAAAGGTCTGGCTCCAGGCTTGATTACAGCTATCTCAAAGCCATCAGGCCAAGTCTATTCATTTGTTAATAGAACTTTACGACTTCGGCCAACAAAGGATGACACTTAAGTTTTGGTTTTAGCTCCGGAGAGAATTATATTACAACTATGGAACTTTCATGCAAATGTGTTGAAAAAGCATGTCTTTGACTAGACAAAAGTATTGACTGATAAATATTGATTATATAGTTGGATAAGTCAAAATAGAGTACTCAGGATGATAATTCACATTTTTCTGTTGAGGCTTTCATTGCCATCAGTGATCTTTCTTCGAAGACAATTTTCTTCACAACTTTGACATAATACCAACTATTTTTTTAGATAGGATTCTGATGGATTGTTACCCCTTAACTCTTTCAAAAATGTTAATTGTTCCTGTATCTTTGTCTCAAATTCCTCTTTTGTGAGGTCTTTGGTTGCCAATTGGAGTCTTGGACTGTATTTTTTCACAGGATGCACTGATAGTTTGGTATGTCAGACTTCATAACTTGGATGTCAAAGGGGCCTTGATTTGTTATCTATAGGAATGAAACTTACCTGCAAATTTCTTTTGGCTTTTTATTTGATATGCAGCCAGTGGTCCCTCCTACTTAGGTTCTCAGCCAACACAAATTACGGGAACATAGTTAATAACATGAAAAGCTGTCTAAAGCTGGACTTTTTGCAGTCCTTGTCAGTGAAATATGGTATTTGTAACACTATTTATTTTTACTATATATTTTCTTGCTCAACTTGATCTCTGCACATGATATGTGGTTTTCAGGTTATATTTTGTTGTCATTTTTCAACTTATTCTCAGTCTTCTGAAAGATTAGTGCTGTTTGTTAATCTCCCAGTAGAGAGATCCATGTGGATAGTTTTTTAAACAGCAAAAACAGTTACCATAGTAATTATGCTTATTCACAATGCCTGTGAATTCAGAAATACTAGCAAAACCAATTTTCTGAAGTTTTGGGTTTAGCATTTTAATTAGTACAAAAAAATGAATGGAGTGAGTGTAAGACTCTACAGAATGTGCAAATGATTCTTCCCCAGATTTAAGGATAATGATCTCAAAGTACAGTTCCTGTAGTACCTGAGCTGTTTATACATGAACTATGTAATGCTATCCCTCTAGTCAAAGGTTAATATCTATCCTGAAGCGCACACACAAACTCCTACTGAGCTCAATGAATCAAAGAAGAACATTTCTCTCAAATTATTTTTTATAGGTAACTGCTTTGAGTAGGTCATCATAATCACCTTTTTCACATTTGAGGATCATTAACATTAAGTACTAGGAAAATACACAGCAAGAAGAAAAAGTCCTTGAAANTTTCTGTTGAGGCTTTCATTGCCATCAGTGATCTTTCTTCGAAGACAATTTTCTTCACAACTTTGACATAATACCAACTATTTTTTTAGATAGGATTCTGATGGATTGTTACCCCTTAACTCTTTCAAAAATGTTAATTGTTCCTGTATCTTTGTCTCAAATTCCTCTTTTGTGAGGTCTTTGGTTGCCAATTGGAGTCTTGGACTGTATTTTTTCACAGGATGCACTGATAGTTTGGTATGTCAGACTTCATAACTTGGATGTCAAAGGGGCCTTGATTTGTTATCTATAGGAATGAAACTTACCTGCAAATTTCTTTTGGCTTTTTATTTGATATGCAGCCAGTGGTCCCTCCTACTTAGGTTCTCAGCCAACACAAATTACGGGAACATAGTTAATAACATGAAAAGCTGTCTAAAGCTGGACTTTTTGCAGTCCTTGTCAGTGAAATATGGTATTTGTAACACTATTTATTTTTACTATATATTTTCTTGCTCAACTTGATCTCTGCACATGATATGTGGTTTTCAGGTTATATTTTGTTGTCATTTTTCAACTTATTCTCAGTCTTCTGAAAGATTAGTGCTGTTTGTTAATCTCCCAGTAGAGAGATCCATGTGGATAGTTTTTTAAACAGCAAAAACAGTTACCATAGTAATTATGCTTATTCACAATGCCTGTGAATTCAGAAATACTAGCAAAACCAATTTTCTGAAGTTTTGGGTTTAGCATTTTAATTAGTACAAAAAAATGAATGGAGTGAGTGTAAGACTCTACAGAATGTGCAAATGATTCTTCCCCAGATTTAAGGATAATGATCTCAAAGTACAGTTCCTGTAGTACCTGAGCTGTTTATACATGAACTATGTAATGCTATCCCTCTAGTCAAAGGTTAATATCTATCCTGAAGCGCACACACAAACTCCTACTGAGCTCAATGAATCAAAGAAGAACATTTCTCTCAAATTATTTTTTATAGGTAACTGCTTTGAGTAGGTCATCATAATCACCTTTTTCACATTTGAGGATCATTAACATTAAGTACTAGGAAAATACACAGCAAGAAGAAAAAGTCCTTGAAAAAAATTCTGTGTCCTTGAAGGTTTCTGAAACTTTTTTTTTTACTGGTGGCAAGGAACATGAGACAAAAGAAAGTATCCTTTAGAGAAGTAATTCAAATCTTCCAATTGTGCCATTTTTTCTAAGCAAATCCTAGTGAAGATGGAAATAGCTTTATCATTTCAGTAGTAATGGTTTGGTCCTAGGAATTCACATATACTTATTGAATTAATTTAAAATATTTTCTTATTTTATAGAAGCAGACCCAGAATTATCAATTCCAAATACACAATAAGAAAAACCAAGAAGAGGTTGCCCAGCCTGAAAGTGAAAAGGATGATTTGATTATTGAAAAACTAAAGGCAACTGTGAATGAAATAGCAAGAAACAAGTATAAACTGGAAGAGGAAAATCTGAAACTCCGTGAAGATCTAAGAATGTACCAAAACCAGTGCCAGGTAGTAATAGTTTTCATGCTGACTGTGGAGTTTATGTTGAGAAATTAATTACTTAGGAGTATACTTTAAAAAGTTATACCAAAATGCCTCCATAAAAGGTCTTTACATTAGGTATATTCTTTGCAGGAACACAGAATGAGCTGTGAACAGCATGATTTCTTTTGAATAAAACAGAAGAAGGTTTGATTTTTAGTAGTATATTTTATTCTTGTCTGTTTATGTCAGATTTTATAACTTTCCTATATCCATAGCATCTACAGAAACATAGCCTAGTTCACTGGTTCACTTGTATACAAATGACTTCATTGAAATCTCTTTGATCTAAGCCTTGCTGCATACTGTGCCCATATAACCAGTAAATAAGTATATCGTATACTTTGTTATTTTTGAGAGGAGATTTTGCGGTCATTGAATTTTTAAGTTGCTTGCCATGTAAAGAACCATCAGTTTTTGTCTTATCCCTAGTTCACTGTTCAGCGTATCACAGATCTATGAAGGCAGCCATTTGTGCCTCTTGTTTTGGTCATGGTATATGAGTTCTGATGAGATTGAGATAACACAAGGTCTTTACAGCCTTTTTTATTAGCTGTGTTTGAAACAGATCGGGAATGAGATTCTCATTGCTATTTGTTTCTGGTACCATGTATCAGTTATGCTTTTCCTTATTTATTCAAGCACTTCTAAGTTCAGTAATATATTGAATGGCCTCTAGTAGCTTCAACTCTTTCTGGAAAAAGATCTATTTCTATTTATAGACAGCCTCGCAGAATTATAACAGCATATGCAATATATTTTATAGGAATTAGCATATATGTGGCAGAGGTTAATTTCAGGTGGAGTCAGAACAGCCAAGTCATGTAATTTAACATTAGTTCACTAAGACTTTTGCCTGTGTACAAGTTATCAGTATGCAGACAAAAACCTCTGTTTTGATGCCTGTTAAAAAAGCTGCCGTCAAAAGCATTGGGACTAGAATATGGAGTGGAACAAATCATGGCAATTGGAGCAAGTGGATAGATGCTGTAAGATGGAGAGAGTAGATGTCACTGTGCTTTAAGAAAATCTTCAAGCAGGAGGAACTTTGGAATTGTGAAGAAAATACAGGAGCTGTGAGAAGCACTGAAGACATTTTAAGTAGAAGTAGAGCTAGATGTACATAACATTATCACCTAAAGGGCAGAAAGTTGTAGAATAACTGTGTTGGTGGTGTGGAATGCTACTGTATTAATTAGAAAAACTGCATTTCAAAATAGCTACAGAAGGGAAACACTGATGTAGCATCAATATATGGTAAAAAGGGGTAGCTCAGAGACAATACTTTTTTTTTAGCCATGTCTGTAAGTGTAAGGCTTGTACTCAACCAGAAGAAAAAGCAGGGTTGCATGAAGGAGAGTTAGGTGGAGGATTGGAATAGTTGAACCTGATATGGGTAAAGGAGGAAGGAGTAGATAGGAATCTTGGTGTGAAGAAGTCTGATGGTAATGAAAGCAAGACTTGTATTGTGCCTCGTATATCCTCTATGCCTATGACCATTTCATGTGTGCTTCTAAATATTTCTCTCATACTATTAATTAGCAAGTGATAAAGTGTACAGAAGACCAATTTGTTGGCTGTACAGAAAACACAAAGTTTAGAAGACCCAAATGGAGACTGAAGTCTATTTTTCTGCCTTATGAATTATCTGACAAACTTATCTGTGGCCATACATGAGAGGCAGCCTGAAAACATCACACAGGGGGCTTGGTTCTCGATAAGTCTGCATTAAGTTGCTGCTAAACACTAATTTACACAGAAATACATAATACAATTATATTTAAAAGGTTGAACACTATATTAGGTTGGCATTGGGAAGGTTTTGGTAGTGGTGGTGCTCTAGAGGTGGCTTCTGTGAGAAGCTGCTAGAAGCTTTCTCCATGTCTGACAGACACAATTCCAGCTGGCTCCAGGATGGACCTGCCACCGGGCAAGGCCAAGCCCATCAGTGACAAACACCTTGGGGATAATGTGTTTAAGGAGGGGGGAGAAAAGCCCTGTACAAGAGAATATGTGAGAGAAACAGCCCTGCAGATCCCAAGTCAGACCAGAAGGAGGAGGAGGAGGTGCTCCAGGCACCAGAGCAGAGCTTCCCCTGCAGCCCATGGTGCAGACCATGGTGAGGGATAATGTCTCCCTGCAGTCCATGGAGGTCCACAATCAAGCAGAGATCCACGTGTATCCCCTGGAGCACCTCGTGCCAGAGTAGGTGAATGCCCAAAGGAGGCTGTGGCACCACAGGAAATCTGCTGGCCCCGTGGAGAGAGGAGTCCACACTGGAGGGGATTTCCTGGCAGGACTTGTGACCCCACAGAGGACCCACCCTGGAGCAGTCTGTTCCTGAAGAGCTGTACCCCATGGGAAGGATTCACATTGGAAAAGTTGTGCAGTCTCACTGTCTCCTGTGGGAAGATTCCTCCACCTGTTGAGGAAGGAACAGCAGAGAC
>WEIV01009827.1:0-18135 GCA_013390005.1 Calyptomena viridis | reverse complement strand
ATATCTGAACATCATGTGAGACAGAAGACTGTGCTGCCTTTTCTCAGCCAAGATCAAGTCCCTTAGAGTGATAAAAATCCAGTTAATCCCCAGTGGTGGCAAGTCTTTTTATAGGGGTGATCAAAGGCTTATGATATACAGGGTGGCTTTTCCCTGTGAGCAGCTTCTCTGAGATGGTCACCAAAATCAACACTGAGTGTGGTAAAGTCAGTGTTTTTCCTGCACCTACTGGTATTAAAATTATTTCCATAGTACTAACAAGTAATTGATGCTGTTTATTATAATACTGACTGCAGGTTTTAAGGGTAAGTGCCAAAGGTATGGAAATAGCAATGAAGGAAGATCTAGTGCATGTCATTCTAAATGTGAACGTGTAACATAAAATCCACAGAGCTTCAGAAGATCCAGGTGTCCACCTAGTGTTACTCCAAAGCATTAATTTATTGGATACTCTCCTAAGAGCTCCTAGAGCTTCAATCACATTGTAAATCCACATATTGCCTGAACATCTGAACTAGATTTAAATAAAACAGATTCAGTAAAGTGCTGAACCCCTGTTCTTGGTGAAAAGGTGTTGAAATACTATTGGATCAAAAGACCAAGGCAGCTACAATTCCACCTAAGAAAACATTTCTAGGAACTGACAAATTTCACAGAGAACAACAACACAGACACAGAATGTTTCTTTTGTGAGACAAGAAACAAAAGCTTCAAGGTACAAAGGAACCAGGAAGGATTAATTACTGCACTGATATTATCTCACTGACTTGGGCACTTCAATGAATCAGCAGTACTTATGATGACATCTACCAAGAAAAATGTAATACCATCTTTCAGAATTATTTATTTTCACAGATCACACATTTACTGAAGTGTTCTTTCCTTACTCATGAAATCATGGCAATGGGTTTTAAAAGGATTTAGTTTTATGAGAGGACTAAGCATCACAGAATTGCTGACACCAGAGTATTTGTATATAGATATTTGGATAAAAACAATTATAACTGAATAATTGTTCTGAACCCTTGCAGATGAAAAGGCCTGGGATTCAAAGAGACCAAGAGGATGTCAGGATCAGGATCATGTTCAAATTACTCAAGAACAACTGGATGGGTCCAACAAGTGGTGATTAGGCAGTTGTCAGCCTGTGAAACTAGTCATATTTGGAGTAAAGAGAAGACAGCTTCCAGATCTGCCTAAGAAGAAAATAGAAATATTGTAGTAGAGTATCTACTAGAACTTTTCCTGGGCTTGGATCCCATCTGAGAGAAATGGTGCAGGGCTCTCAGGAAATAATGCCATAGTCAAACAGGACAGGTTCATTTGGACTATGTTAATAGTCTAATGTCCTATTTATTGCTCCAAGAACTGCTCCCCTCCTTCCAACGTAGGCTCAATTTCTATAGACAGTGATTAAAAACCCCGAATGAAGCAACCTTGGGAAAAGAAGCAGCAAAGAATGCAAGCTGTGCTCAAACCAGCCCCAGGCCAGGTTGGTATTATTGCTGGCATATGTTTGAGCCAAAGAACAAATATTGCTAATACTAATTTGCAGAGTTTGTGGAAAGGGCCTGGTCACTGGCAAAGCAAAACAGTGCAAAAACCTAGAAGTGATGTGGCAATCCCTGCATGCTGGGGCACAGCAATAAAATGTGCTGACAGGTACAACAGAGACTTACGAAAATGTTTGTTTTATGAACACATCTGCAGATTACAATATGATAGATGAATGCTTGTTTGCAGATCTTCATCAATAAACTGCATTTCATGAAATGCGTGATCAAAAAGGACATTTTAAAAGATATTACAAGCACAAGCATGACTATAAACTTCTGTAGTACTTAAAGCAGCTCCTCTGCTTTATGATAGACAATGATCACTGCAAGGAAGCCTCTCTCCTCAAATTATCCGTGGAGGAGAGATGTATTCCTGTTATTTTGCTCAGTAGGTATAAATAAGTCATTTCTGAAGACACAAATGTCCCTATAACCCAAATCAGGGGAGTGCAGCAATGAAATTTTGTATAAAATACAGAAAAAGGGGGAGCAAGGGAAAAACCAAACTGAAGTTAAATAAGAGAGTATGCTCCCTCGTAATCAATACCTGCAAAGCAGTGACCAGCCTTTATAGGATCCCTGTTTACAACTTGCATCAGCAGTGCAAGGGAAAAATGAAAACATTGTTGATTTTGCTGATAGGTGAATTTATCATCAGGCCCTTGCTGGGCTTGAGCAAGTCTGGAGTTTTCCCAGTTCTGTCTCAAAATTTGCAGGAATTCATATGACATCTATATTATACAATCACAGAGTGGTTTAGATTGGAAGGGACCTTAAAGATCATTTAGTTCCAATCCCCCTTAAAGATCGTATAGTTCCTGCCATGGTAGGGGACACCTTCTACTGGACCAGGTTGCTCAAAGTCCTGTCCAACCTTAAACATTTCCAGGGAGAGGCATCCAGAACTTCTCTGGGCAAACTGTTCTGGCGCCTCAACACCCTCATAATAAGGAATTTCTTCCTAACATCTAATCTAAACCCACCGTCTTTTATTTTAAATCCATTTCACTAAAAGTGCAACAAGTGATATTAGTGAAAGCAATTAGCAATTCTTCTGCTCCAGAAAGTTTATAGTTCACTCCAGACAGCTCCTGCTGTGCCAAAGCTACCAATATCAGCCTGCACTCTGTGCAAAAGTAAAGCTGGATTGGGGGATTTCTGTCGTATTGGCCCATGGTACCAGTTTCAGACAACTAACTGGCTGACTTGTAGCAAAGGACCTAGAACACAGAGCTGTATTAGCTATAAACTTACAATGTTCAAATAAACAGTGAAGTAAAGGGTGCTAAAGATTTTAAGGTGGACTGATGAGAAGAAAACTAGTAGGTCGTCTCAAGTTCACCTTTAATTCCTTATAATTAACTTGCAATACATCTAGTGGCTTTTCTTCAAGAAGAGAGATACTGTTTTTATTTATAAAACAGTGGGTATGTGCTATATTTCTTAAATTGTGTTAAGAATCTTTAGTTACTAAAGCAGCATGGCTTAAAGCACTACAGCTTCTGTTTGCCAGTAGGGAGGAGGAGAATGTCATTAAAAATACACATCAAGGCTGCTATGTTCCAGATTATCAAAGGCTACTAAACCCTGGACATAGAGTTATATTTTCAGAAAGCATAATTAGAATTTATGCTTCAGATGTGACTGATTACTAATGTTTCTGGTATTACTTCATTTACTTCTTGGGGTTGCATTGCAGCTTGCAATCCGAAAACTATTCTGTGGGAAAGCAAGCATCTACAACACTCTTATTTATCTACGTTCAGTTGCTTTAAGTATTTGACAAAGCATGAATCATTTGATTAGATTTGTTCGCTTTCGTTTGGGTTTTATATTGCATTTAATTATCTGTGCTGCTCCAGTACAAAGGATACCGCCTTCATATCTCCCTTGTCCTCAGTTTCCAATACTTTACCACCAGGAGGAGCTGTAGGGTGCCTTGTAATGAGACAGAAAGACTCCCGGAAAATTTATCTTAGAACATAATCGTAACAAGCAGTTGCTCCAGACTCAGCCATCACTGGTACAAACATTTCAGTCAGCTGCTTACAACAACTTTTATAATCGGAATGGAGTCTGATAGACTCTTGTCCTCTAAAATTATCCAATGCAAACTCTGTTCTTTAAAAAAAAAATAAATTTTAGGTTACTAATAAAAAGATTTAGCTATTATTCCTAGCTGCCACGTCTCCTAAATGCAGGATGAGTGGAACCAACTGTTAGTGCCAGAGAATCACAGAATATGCTGAGTTGGAAGGGACCCACAAGGATCATTGAATCCAACTCTTAGCCCTGCACAGGACCATCCCCAAGGGTCACACCATGTGCCTGAGAGCATCACTGAAACACTTCTTGAACTCTATCAGGCTTGGGGCTGTGACCACTTCCCTGGGGAGCCTGTTCAGCACCCAGCCACCCTCTGGGTGAAACCTTTTTCTAATATCCAACCTAAACCTCCCCTGACAAAACTTCAGGCCATTCCCTCGGATTCCCTTGGGATTCATGCATAGTCACACGTGTGTGTGCATGCAAAGGTCCCTTCTGTATGGGAGGTGAGGTTTTTTTCGAGCAGGGAAATCTACCACAAGCTGAAGGCTATACTTGAACTGCCTGAATTGTCTCCAGAGAGAGAGAAAATGGGTTTGCATATATAACATTCTAATGTCGTCTAAAAAATTATTGTACACACTATTTATAAATCCCAGAGGAGAAATTAATCAAGAATTTTGTTTGAAGCCTATGGAAGTTTATGTTATTCCCTGCTCAATTTCACAGCAGCTTTACTATTTAGTTATAGAGATGTAAAACACCAATAGCACACTGTGAACATGCTCTTCAAAGCAATAGTCATGGCAAATATTTTACAAACCAAACATACTCTGAAATATTTTAACTACTTTTCCTAATTCAGATTAATGGCACATTTCTTTATGAAGCAGAAAAGCATGAGAAAATTACCACAAGTTTTTCACTCATTAACAGGAAATAAATACATAGATGAAATAATGCCCCTATATTCTTGGTTTTTTCCATTCTATTTTCGGTGTTTCAGCATCTAGCCTTTTCTCTCATAGAATAAGATACTTCGGTCATTTGCTGATATTTCTTTTCTCCCTACTATTCTTATTTGCTGTTCATCCTTTTGCTTCTCTACTGCATGCTGCTGTCTACCAGCATGACTAGGGGTGCTAGTGATTGGTATGATCTGGACAGCTATTTACTAGGAATTAGAAGTGAACTCGATCCAATTCCATTGCATGGCTCTTTAGAATCACATTTTACTTTGCAAAACAAAACCTTATTTTCAAAATTGGCATGTTGTTCAAATACATCATCCCAGAACATTCAGTCAAAAACAAAGTTTCATTTTATCTCAGGAACTTAACAATTTTGCTCTCAGTGATATAGTAAACAGGATAATTGGGAGCACTGAGATGTTTTACTAACAGCTTTCATCATTGAAATCAGTGAATCCCTTTCATCACTGAGGATCTCTAGGCCATCATAGGAACTGGAGCTATACATAAAAAAGCTGCTGTCATGACTATAACCACATACATCATGTACTCTTCCAATAAACTAATACTTTATTTTCTTTGTGTATTACCAAAAGGAATCCAAAATCCATAACAGACATTTTTAGGGTCTCCAAAGATAAACCAGTTCAAATCTTCTGAGAGGCAAATTAAGGCTCTGCACCATCCAAATAAATAATAGTTCAATGTTAAGGCAAATACATGTGAAACATTCTCCACACATGACTAAAGGCATGTTGTAGTGCTCGACCATTAAAGGGTATCCATTGAATACCAGAGGAAGAGCACCATTATTCTTTCCTTAACCAAGCATTTCCACCACAACAGAGAGAATAAAATTCTACAACAGTAAATTCTTTGACAGGCATGGTTTGCCCTTTTAAGTACGAGGCAACACTTGTGGCTCACAGTGTTTATAGCACTGTTGGGATACACAGATTAAGTGCATATGGGTAGGGAGGAGGCTCCATGTTTTTTCAGCAAACTTTACCTTGTTGAAGAAACTCTTGCTTTTTGGAACAAAATGGGTGCCATCAGGTGGAAGGGTGCTAACAACTTCCACACTTGGCTATGCCAAATCCATTTTGTGCAGCTTGGGTTTCTCTCTGGAGCAGCAGCAGTCTTGACTTTCATTTCACCTACAACTCGAGGCCCGTTACTAGTGATGCTCAGGTTCTCTGAGGGGGAAGTACAGTGCCCCAGGACTGCCCCAGTTCATTCTGTAATCAAGCTGAGGCCCAAGTTCTCACTTCATTCATAGTCATGAGGTTCCTGATTTCCTTAGTGGTGCTTCCATGCAATGGAAGTGTAAGCAGCAATGGAGAGCCAGATCACTGCCAAATGGATACACAGAGGTAAAGGCCATGGCCTCCTTTACAGCTGCATGATTTAAAGGTTTTCCCCATGACCTCAGCAGCCAGAGATCTGCACAAAACCAAAACTCTAAAACCTAATTGAGAAAAGGTATCTCCATAAACACTCTCCTCTTAGAGAAGCACCTTCACCATGTGGATTATTAATCTTTCCTAGACTACTACAGAATGAATTGATTTAAAAAAACAAGCAGCACAGGGACAAGTCAGAGTTTAGGAGGGCAGGTGAGAGAGGGGAGGGCAGGACAATGTATACTGGGAGGGTAACTTGAGAAGAGGAAATAAGATACAGGGAAGAAAAACCTACAGGAAGAAAATATATTTATTTAAGAAAAAAGTAAAGGGAGAGTAGATTTTGACTATGAAGATTTGAAAATTTTGCCCAAGTTTTTACTTAAATTTACTCTCAAGAACAGGATTCTTTAAGTGTGTGTGGGATTTCCTCTAGGCAACTACTCTTATTATTCTAATGATTAATAGATTCCTTTATATGAGCTGTTTATCAGCCCAATTTAAACCAGCAATGATAACCTTAAAAAAAAATGAAATAAATCAGTCATGTTTGTTACACATCATTTAAGAGTAATATACGCCTGGTATCGAGCATCTAGGTAGCAGGTTTACTTCCTTAACCTCATATGATGTAAAGGCATTTTGATCCAAGAGGCCAGGAGATTATGGAGAAAATAAGCCTCGAGGGATCTTTTTCAATCTGTATAAATACCTGATACAGTATGTACAAACAATTAAGCCAGACTCTTCTCAGTGCTGCCAAATGACAGGACAAGTGGCAATAAATATAAATTGAAATACAGGAAATTCTATTTAAGCATAAGAAAATACTTTTATATGGTTACAGTAGTCAAACATTGCCACGGGTAGCCCAGAGGTATTCAAAACCCAATTGGATATGGTCCTGAGCAACCTACTGTAAATTTTCCTTGCTTTGATCAGGGCACATCAACTTGATGATCTCTAGAGGGCCCTTTCAAATTTAACAATTCTATGACCCTTTAAAAATAAATGTGCCAAAAGAATAGACCACATTTATCCATGTCATTACAAATGTTATTCTTTTAAAGGATTTCTATCAATCTCACATAATTAAGAAGTATATTTTTAGTATATTGTCCAAGCATTGGTCATTGCGTGGTGAGCAACTGCATTGTGCATCATGCATCACTCGGGGGTTTGGGGGGGTTATTTCTCCTTTTTCGTTTTATCCCTTTTCATTATTATTATTATTATTGTTATTATATTGTGTTTCAATTATTAAACTGTTCTTACCTGAACACAAGAGTTCTGTCTTCTTCCCAGTTCTCCTCCCCATCCCATCAATGTGTGTGTGTGTGTTGAGAGGCTGTGTGTTACTGACTTGCCAGCTGGGGTTAAACCAAGACATATCTCCTGACTAAAACTGCATTTCAAAACTAAATTTGCCTTAAAGCAAAGAGACATTGCAAAGAAGAATTACAAAGGAAAACTGTAATTTTTAGGTAATGTGATGGTTTAGGGCAGCCTCCAAGAGCATCACCAACACACAAAAAAATCACTAGCTCACAATGAAGGAGGGATGACCAGCCTCTGACACCTGAGCTTTGCAAGCAGTTCAAGCACAGCTCCCGACACGGACCTACACCATGGCCTTATCCAAAGGCCTGGAGTCTGCGAGGTCAGCTAAGCCCTGGGCTGGAGGAGGAAATGAATTAGCAGGACCTAGTCTTCAAATACACTGGGTAGTAGCTGAATGTCCTGCTGCACTTCTCACCAACTCAGTTGTGATTTACTGCTAAAACTCCTTCTTTCCCTAACTTGCCAGCTGTGTTCTAGCTTTTAGATAGATGAAGATTTTGATAAATAAGTATAGTCTGGGAAGATCAAATATCCTTATACTAGAAGGTGATTCTTACACTTTTGAAGAAATATATAGAAAATATCGATATTAATATAAACAGTAGGAGTGAGGGAACATGATGGAAAAAGAGCACTTAAACAAACCTATACCAAGGCTGCTATGCTGCCAGCACATGTGTATTTTATTTTGTTCAGCTCAGAAATCCAGCTGGGATCAGCAAAACTAGAGACCATGTTACAGTGCCATATCTTACAAAATTGATGATTACAGAAAATTAATCCATTAGGAAATGAGCTATACAACACAATTACAATCAAAAGAAAAGACTAGTGTCTTTCAATGAAAAAGCTTAAACAAGATCTAGCGGCAATTTAGATTTTTTAATGAATATCAAAATCTTTACCCAGAAGAAATAAAAATAACATTTATCTTCTCTTGAGCTTGCAACCTAGGCCAAATCTGAACCAGCTATCACTACCTGAGAACCTCTTGCCATGGTCTCCAGCCAGACCATCTGTGGCTCCTTTAACTTGCCACAGGGGCAGCAGTAACTGGCCAGTAAAGGCCACAAGCATCCTACAGAAAACATCTGCTCACTGCAAGCAGGGAGCTTGAGGGAGTCAGGGCTGAGAAGAAAGCTCAGAACACATTTGCAGCTGCATGAAGACATGAAGTTGCCCTGTTATCTCTCCCACCTGCACTATGTTAATTTTATTGCCATTAAAATCAGTGTAAGAGGATAGCTGGTACTCGACTCAAGAGCTGTGGAAACTGGAGAATGCTTGTAAAGCAACTCTGAAATGTAAGGCTCTTTTGTAAGAGACACAACTTGAACTTAAGCCTAACAAAACCTGGCTGGGTGCTGTCACATGTAGGTTTTATGTCTAATTTGGGCAAAGCCTACTTTTTTTGCTGTATCCTTTTCCATGTCATTTCCTTCACTTGGATGTTAAAATAAGAACAAGCTGTTTAAAACTGTCTCAAGAAATTAGGATAAGTGTGCACCCTCGGGGGAATTCTATGAACACCATCCCTCATTGGAGGGTCATCCCATCTGCAATATGTGTGAGCTCTACAGAGAAAAGGGACTGAAAGCATTCCCTTAAACTTTGCAATTTATGCTGGTGAGATTTAGGCAGCTCCCTAAACAGCAGATACGTTTTAAAGTCGTGCCTCTGAGGCCTTATTTTCTTATAAAGTGCATGGGAAATTAAAAGTTGAGCAACAGTAGGAGGCACTTCAATCCTTTTGAGGCATAGGTCTTTCAAATAAAATGAAACCAAGTTATATGCCACTTTTGGATGCTGAGCCCAGGAGGTATCAACAGTTACATAGACTCATATGTCACTTTGACTGGTTATAGATGTTTTTCCATTGAGAATGTTTTAGAAGACCAGGGCCTAGAAGTCATTTTGTTGGGGGGGTTATTTTTCTATCTGGTAAAAATAAAACTTGCAATGGTTCAGGCATATCTACCACCACTTCCTCAGAACAATTCAGAACCACCTAGAACCACTGTTTTACTAATCTTTCCTACCATCATTACCAGAACACCTCAGAATGGATCCAGCTCTCAATGTAAAATAAAAAAAAAAAAATATATAAAATAGGAATATTTAAATGCTCTGTTTTGTGCCGGACAAATATGAAATACCTGACATGCTGAGACCATTGCCTGCTCCTTTGACCAGCATTGTCACTGCTACACCATCTCATTCATTCATATCTGTATGTGGCCTCTTGACTTACAGTCATACAAGACACTTTTTTGATGTGGAAAGTGTTCTTGTGTCGTTTTTGTACAAAACCTATCACTATGGGGAGAAGGTTTTGGATTTGTGCTACCACGAGGTAAGTGTTAAACAATGAAAAACAAAACTTGGGCTTAACAACCCTCCAGAAGACATGAATGCTTCAAATAATCCCCCTGAGACATTCAGAGCTGTTCTGTGCTATACACAAATGAAACCATGAGTATATATTGATCATAAGGGACAATTTAACCATGCACCTGAATAAATCAGTCATTAAAAATCACCTAAATCCTAAGAAGTAAAAGGAGTATGAGCACTGTTGTTTGAAAATGCCAGCTGGAATGCCAGTCTTCCTTTTAAAAACTAAAAATAAAAATTTCTTAACCAGAAATTCACTACCATTCAAGACCACTGCTAAGTGAGAAATATCAAATTGAATGGATTCTAGTAAGCTGTGTTACAGTGGATGTGACCAGGACATTCTGACAAATGTTCTTTCTGGGAAAAAAAATTCACAAATAACTCAAACTAATTATTTTTCACACACATTGTTTGTGATTACTTTGGCTACTTAAATTAACCAAAAACATCTCTACAAGAAAGCAGGAGAAATGCTATCAAGGCAGAGGAGCATCCTGGTGATGTCCTGGTCTAGACAAAAGCAGAGAGATACTAAGGGTTGTGGATGTGCAATGTAGATATCAATTAATAAACATCAGAGGACAGTATGAAACTTGTATACTGAAGTGACATTATTTTATAGTTTATTTAAAACTTTATCACTGTAGATTATTGTCTGAATGTATCATCCAAGGCTTATTTCAGGAAAGGTGAGAAACTGCAGGAAAACCTTGTAGCAGATTTGGGGTGAGAAAAGGGGTTAGTGGCATACACTAAAGGTCAAAGTCACACAGACACATTTTGCTGGATTGCAAAGTTACAGCTTGAAAGAACTCCAACAGTTACACTTCGTTAGGGGACAATAGGATTACCTGTGACTTCCTAAAAGCAGATAGAGATGGAAAGGAGCCTGTGCTCATTCAAATGAGAAGGCCAGTACTATCTTAAAGATATCCATGAGGGAAGCTTTGAGGTGAATTTTGCCTTTACTGAAACAGAATTGACCTAGATGAAGTAATTCAGATGAGAAATCCTCCCTTAGCAAAAGGATATATTAAGTACATGCTGAAGTATTTGGGGAATATGCAAACAAAACCCATGTTGAATTACTTGGCAATCTAACTGAGACCATCCTGCAGACGCTCTGCCTTTGATAAGTAAACCAATCCTGCACAACAGGCAGCTTGCAAAGCAAATTACACATTTAGCAAACACAAGACAGCATGTACATCCTGTAGTCTGCATGTTCCCTGGCTGAAACTGGGACTGCTGAAATGCTGGAGCTATAACAGGTGCAGTCCAACACTGGCAAACCCAAGTCTTAGATAGTTTATGCTGCCTTGAATTCAGCAGCTTGGTAGGAGTTATTCAATAGCTAATATTTTTTCACTAATGTTCATGCTAATAAAGCCAGCAAGAGATCTACCCCTGTTAGACTCCAGTCACCATGTAGAAAGTGAGAAACATTAACCTAGTGAAGAAACTAAGTCTTTCTAACATAGGGATGTAGTCCAAATATAAATGTTTCAGCAATCATGCCAGACCAAATAGTGACTATGCTCTGAGCTGCGTCAGCTCCACTATTTTTGTGGAGAGAGTAATCAAAGTGGGGAACTGGTCCAGCTGATGGGTTTTCTTGTGTGGGTTATTTTTTAACTGGATCAGTTCTCTAATCTGGTTCACTGAATGCCCACACAAATACTGGTGTCAGCAGTGCACAGTGGGCTGTACAAGGCTGAACACAAACAAGCAGAAGTAGAGAATGTTGCCACTTACTTCAAGGCCCAGAGAACTCCACATACGAAAAAAAGTTTACTACAATTGTTTGATAGAGGGTGAAGCTCACAATGTAGTCTCTTGCTTACTGGGACCATTAATAGTTTCACTTTCTCTCTGTTAACCAAAAAACGTGTAGGGATTTCATATCTTCCCCTACCCCTCTGCCAACTTTCATTTTAACATGCTAATTGATGCAGATTACTATCACTTTATAACATATTTCCTAGAGGAGCAAGGTAAGAGCTCCATTTATACCTACTTATAGAGATATTCCCCAAAATAAAACATTGTAGAAATACAAACAGCCCAAGACAGAAAGCATAGGAAATCCCTCAAGGCTGTGACAGAAACTGAAACAAATCCCTCAGAGGTGGTGCATTAATGCTTTAGTGTCATAAGCTGATGTAACAGAGCCCTGCAGCTGAAAGCAGCAGTACCACTGCCTGTGAGCCTCTCTTACACCTCCCTCCTTGGCACCCACACTAGTGTGCGTTCATCTGTGTGATGGAAAGGATACGGGGTTTGGTCTGGGTCACAATTAACCTTTATTCATTCACTTACTTGGGTTTTGCCTGGTTAATTGTAACTCTGATCAATTCCCTGAACTGGGTCAACGTTTGGCCATGAAAACAGCCCTGTCAGCAGAAAAGAAGGCATGGGAGTGAGAGGGAGGGACTGAGGGGAACAGGAAGATTGCTCCTTTCAGTAGCGGTGTTTGCTTACCCTGGCTTAAAGTTTGAACTGTGAAATGATGGCTCAAAATACATTTTTTTATTCCAAGAGAAAGCACAAAAATAGGAGTGCAAGTTCTTTGGCAAAAGGGTCTGCCAAGCCCACAACCAACACCTGCATCATTTAATGGTTCAGGAAAATAAAAGGGACTCCAGATTAGGAAGATTTTGATTCCTTCAACTGACAACAATTCTGTCATTTGTTGATTCATAGGTAAAATCAGACTCCTTTAACTACATCTCCTGATTCTACTCCTGCCAATGTTCCTTTCCCAGGTGCTTTGGGAGTGAAAAACCAATGCAATCCAACATACCACTCCAGACACATCCAAATAGGATTTTCTCATTTCCTGCATTCCACAGATTATTTTTAATGGATATCTTTCCAGTATTGACAAATAAGATATGACATGTAACCTTTCACAAATAGTTGTAGCACTTCAGAACAGGAGGATGAGAAGGTACAAATTCCAGACATTGTTAATAGGTCCACATGTTTTAAAATATGTATCTCTTTCAAAAGCTAAATCTGTAGATTTCCCTTTTGCCAAATAAGCCTCTACAAAATATCTTTGAGGTTGTTCTGTATGTTATTTCCTAAAACCCCTCTAACTTGTAATCACACTTTTGTTTCTGTTCTGGCTAAATAAGTTTAGAATAAAATTCCTATGCAGTTTAAATGTTCAGTCAATAAACCAAACAACCTGCTGAGGAAAGCATAGCAATTCCTGAACACCAACACACTAGTTAGAGAGAGAAGCCTCTCAACAAGATTACTAAATAGTTTATTTCAACATACAACTGTGACTGGTAAGAGCAGCTAAGTGCTGGTGATAAGCAGAAAAGTTTCTCTGATGACTACAGAGTATATAACCTTCTCCTGTGTCTGAATACTGTAAATAAATGGTGAATGACCAAAGTAAATAGGAATCTCCCCATGTTCTACCTAGGGCAGATTACTAGACCCTGCCCAACACAGATGCCTCTTGCAACTGTGTCATAAAGAGATCAAAAATACAGTATAGTGAAATACTGAGAGAAAATACTGAGAAACATTACAGCACACAGAGAGAAGAACTAAGCAGTAAAAACACATTGTGCCAGCTAACTTGATGGCACACTTGAGGCAAGTCCTTCACTAGTGGCAAAGTGCCTAACTAATTACAGTACTTTCCAGACAGGAGGCTTAACACTTCAGATCCTCATTTGTGAAAATATTTCAGTGAGGTAGGACTAAATTTATAGTCCAGTGCACATGATCTTAATCAAAATTATGTGTGTTGTCCAACTTTACTGAATGATAAGAGTTTTGGAAAGAATCATAATTCAAGATATGAGAGATTATGTTGTTATTGGATGAGGAAAATCTGCAGGTAGATGAGATATGCTTATTTGTATTCATGGTAAAAGTACTGCAATGGTTTGGAGTAAAACTGATGGGTTTGGATGGAAAATTAGTATAGAGAGGGCTCAAGGCATGCACTGGCTGGTCAGTGGAGGTGATTACTGAGAGTTGTGGACTAAGAATCTGGTATTTTAGATCCAAATTAGGTACAACAGTGGAAAAAGGCTATTCCTCCAGAATTACTGTTTGCCTGAGAATGAACCAGCAATCCCACCAAGAAAAGTGGTGTAGAGCACTGTATAATTTGTTAGCTCCTGGTTAAAGTTCATGTTTATATTTATCTGATGGCAAAATCTCTGCTTAAGTACATAGATCCAAGTCTGATTTGTTCTTGAGTGCCAGGAAATATGAAGACCTTTCATGCTGAGCAAAGAACATTGCCCACATAAACAATAGGCTCCAAAATCAAGTCTGCAAAGATGTCAGTGATTAACTCCACTGGAAAACATTGCAGTTTCCTACACTGTAACAGGAAAACTATGAAAACCCTCTCCCACATGCCTGAAATGGCTTGTCATCACCAATGCAAAAACCATGCCAATATCATCACAAGTAAGTCCTGCAGGATTTATTGGACTGGCTTTCAAGGGGAAGATGAACAAATCATCAAGAAATATTTTTGTTAAATATATATTAAAGTTCCCTGTAGTGATAATGCAAAGCCATGTGCCATGGAAATCAAATTCTGAATAATAAATTACAGGACACATCTGCTTTATGGATAAACAAGTTATAGCAAGAAAGGAATAGCTGCCTTGTCATGGCAAAGGGTGGCAAATATTCCATTTCTTAATACTGAGTTCAGTTCTGTGATATCACAGAAAATATATTTCAGAAAGTTTACAGGAAAAGCCATCAAACACCCAACATAAAAACTACAGAAATTATTGTAAAGATGCAAGAATTATTATTACAGAAAAAAATAAAAAAAGATTGTGCTGATCAGACTGTAGAATATTGTGCAATCTTGAAGAAACTAGAGATGCAAATGATACAGTGGTCACCTCAATGTATCAAAATCAGCTATGGTCATGTTAGCACCATTCTTCCCTTCCACCACAAAGTTACACAACACACTTTTTGTTCAGACTTGTTTCAACATGTCAGAGAACCTGTCACAGCAGTCAAGCTGATACACATAGCACGTAAGTAAAGATTACAACAGCCAATCATTCTGCAACCCAAATATCAGGATCCAGTGATCTGAACACTTACTGCATGTTTTTGTGTTTCACAATAAGGGCACAGGGTTGTCTCTAAGATACACACACCTCATATCTGTTATGACAGGAAATATATGGTAAAATGCACGTGTATAAAGGGACAGAACTAAGGTGTGTAATGCTGAGCCCCATTGAAACCCACCCTGTGAGGTTTGTCACTTTGGTCCCCCAGGATCACACTTTCAGGAGTAACATTGCAAAGAAGAAACAGTTAAAAACTTGCTAAGAAGAACTCTCATCATGTATATAAGGAAAAGGTAACACAACCAATAGAATAGAAAGAAGTTTAGATGACATGCTATTCACAAAATGGGGGTTTTTATGCTTTAGCTCACCTGAGCAGTCACATGAATGCTAAGTAGTTTAAAGGAAGACGGGGGAAATAAAAAGAGAAAAAAAAAGGAATGGGGACATCTGAAGGTATAGGTTTCTAGGGACAGACACATACACAGCAAACTGCACTCTTATAGACACAATATATGGATTGTGATATGTATCTTGGAGAGGTGATGAGAAAAAAAGTCACAGAGATTATTATTTCTCTATGTCCCTCTTGAACATTGAATAATTCTGGTGTCTGTATTTAATCCTAGAGCATAAAATCCATCTTTTTTAACTTGTCTTCAAGTAAAACTTAAAAATGCTCATTCATTCTCTGAAGTTCCAGCGTGACTTTATTAAAAAGCCTGCCTATTTAAACTGAGATACATTCAGCATAAAGAAATTAAGCAAAATAAAATTTAAGTTATTTAATCTTAGATATTTAACAGCAAAATCTTTCTGCAAGTGATATTGGGTGTGAATAAAGCTCTCAAATAAAGCACAGCTGCTATGTCTTGTATTTACCTGCACAGAGGCAATAAAAACACACTTCAAGAGACTATTTTTCCTTGGCATTTAAGTGGGGGAGAGAGGTCTAATAGGTCTCTTTCATTATTGTTAGTTGTCTTCAACTAAGCAAAGATAGAAAAAGCTCTTATGCTTTTAAAAGGGTAATAATTTAAAGGCAAGGAGAATTCGGGAGAACTGCACTTTTTTTTTCCCCTCCTCTTGTAGCTTTTAGACAGTAGAACAAAAAAGAAGCTTTACTATTTTGAACTAAAGGAAAGAATATGAGGATTTTACCCAAGGATAAAAATACAGCCAGGAAAAGGCCATCTTACCATTAATGATAAAATACTAGAGAGGTCTTTGCCATTAGGGACTTGTTTGTCAAACAATAAATCTGAAGCAACTTACTAAATGAGTCCTCTAGGGAGCCCTCTCTACATTCATTACTTTAGTGCTAACAATACTACTACAGTAAACTTTCAACTGACATTCATTATATTACATTTCTGTAATGATTTTTCTGGCCTTTTCAAATTACGTGACTAAAATTGTTGTGCACATAGGATTTCAGTATAAAAAAAAAAAGTGTTATTTCACAAAACAAATGTTAGTATTTCAGAGACAAATTCTCCTCTTATTCACAGAAAGCTTCATTCCTATAACTCAGAGCAAAATTTAGCCCATAGTTTGGCTTTATGAATTCAAAACACTGTCCCTAACAAGTCACATACTTGTAAGACATGAGTTTTGCTTGATTACGGGTAAATAAGGATACATGTCAGCAAGGGCATTTACTACACCACCTTTGGGAGGGTGCTTTTAAAGTCTTCTACAATCATGAATTATTTTCACTCACAGCCCTGCATAGTGGAGAAGGAAATTACCACTGAGAGGAAGGTCTGCTAGAAGTGCAAACCAGTAAAGTTTGTGTCTGAAATTGAGAAATGCTAGGCTTTTGGATCTGTAATCATGAGTAAAATTCAAGATGTGTTAAGTTCAAAGAAGAACACCTGTACTTGAAATCCAAAGCTATGCTGGAAAAAGTCAGCTATGTGAGATTTGACCAGGGTCACACATCATGGCCTTCGCAGTATGAGGGAGAAAAAAATTGTTAGTCTCTAGCAGTTACTACAGTTTTGTAAAACTTTAATCAAATATTTAAGGAAGGAGAACCTCACGGTTCACGAGCAACTTCAGAACATTTATCTTTAATGGAGAACTCAAAGTCTTCAATGCATTTGCTTTTCAGGAGAAGGAAAAAAGCCCACAAAGACAGGAATAAAAGGTGATTTTATAGATGTATTTTGAAAGGAAACTTACAGAGCTGAGTATTGAATTGTGAGGATCTTTCCAGCACCCAACCAAACACAGAAACGTCTTCCTTAGGGCGGGTAACGCTGGCAAGGAAAAAGCAAATATACCTTCAGGAGCTGAAGATGGAAGAGCAGAAGCTTAGCAATAAATAGTGCTATGTTTCAAGTTAGATGGGGCAGAGTGTTTATTCTGCCTTTACACACTGAGGTACAGACACCAGGCCGACCAGCATCCTACCAGGTGATTCGTGTGGACAACCAACCACAAAAACATTTTAAGAGCTACCTAAATAGGAAGCTGATACAATTAGTGTTCCTGAGTAATGATGTGATAACCATTATAAGGCACTTTTGATGGAGCTGAGCCAAGTCCATGACTTTTGTCCATGGAAGGGTTCTGTTTCATGTCCTTTCATTTCCCATTGATTGCTCTGGTGACCTTGGCTGCCTGCCAGGTTTGCACCACAGTCCATCCCATTCCTGCCCCCAAAGTGGTCAGAACATGCAGCACACTGAACAGCCAGGTCTTCTTCTTACCCTTGCTGTGAGGGAGCTCTGAGCAGCTCCTAAAGTGCATTTAGACACTCTCAAATCCATGGAACCAGAGGGGATTCATGCAAGGTTATTGAGGGAGCTGGCAGAATTGCTCACTAAGCCACTCTCTGTCGTTCATTATCAGTACTGAGGGAGCCGGGGTTGTTTAGCCTGGAGAAAAGGAGGCTCAGGGGAGACATTGTCACTCTCTACAACTATGTGAAAGGAGGTTGTAGCCAGGCGGGGGTCGGTCTCTTCTCCCAGGCAACCAGCGACAGGATGAGAGGACATGGCTTCAAGCTGCACCAGGGGAGGTTCAGGTCGCACATCAGGAGGAATTTCCTCATGGAAAGGCTTGTTAAACGTCAGCACGGGTTACCCAAGGAAGTGGTGGCATCACCATTCCTGGAGACGTTCAGGAATAGACTGGACATTGCAGTAGTTGACATGGTGATGTTCGGTCTTAGGCTGGACTCGATGATCTCAGGGGTCTCTTCTGACCTAAATGACTTTGTGATTCCAGGGGCATGGTTTCGAGACACTGCCACACGGCAACATCCTTCTGCTCCTACCGAAGAGATCCCGGCCCGGCTCGACCCTTTCCCTCAGCGTCTCCCACCGCAGGC
>WEIV01009825.1:10124-23683 GCA_013390005.1 Calyptomena viridis | reverse complement strand
GCACTTCTCTGTTCCAGTGTGGAGTCTTCCAATCTTTCCACAGGTTCACAGGCAGAAGAATCTTCGCCCCTGTGGTTCCCCACATGTTGCTGGGGCCCTATTCCAGTGTTTCTCTTTCTCCTTCCCTCCGACCTTGGTGTTAATCAAACTTGTCACCTTCCTTTCTCTTAAGCCGCTGTGATGTTCTGCCCAGCTTTTTTTTTTCTTCTCCTTCTTAAATATGTTATCACAGAGGCATTAGCAGTTGACCTTGAGAACAGAGAAAAACTCCAGCAGCTTCTTAAAGAAGCCTCTCTCCTAGCCCCCTCCAGCTAATAACAAACTCTGTTTGTAACCACAAACTTAATATTCAAGCATCCATTCACTAGAACCCTTACTGTATGCACTTTTTTCTTTGCCAGCTAGCCTGGACAGCATTTTTTAGATCATTTCCCTGCCTTCTGCTTAGCTGACGTTTTAAGACACCTGATCACTTTTTCCTCATCTAGCTTTGGGACCTCCATTAATATTAACCTGGTTGTTGTATTTGGAAACAGGATGTTATTTGTACTTACCTGGCTGGCTTCTGTAACCTTCTTTGATTTCACTGTAAGTTTTGAGTCAGACAGGCATGAAAAATTGAACATTGTATTCGTTAGTACTCATCAAATGAAAACTGTACAATTTTCTGTTATCTTAGCTATAAGTTTTAAATTAGCCAAAGTTTTTTAAACCGTTTTTCATGTGAGTAACTCGGAGCTGAGCAGCCAATGAGGAGAATATTTGAACTCATACAGTTCAGGGAATTCACTTGATAGTATTTACCATTTTTTATTTGTCAGATAGTCCCTCCTTGTACACTAATGATGAGTACCTAAATTTGGGCTCTTGGTGTGTCCTAACTTGTAGAAAACAGCAAACATTTACCTCTGCAAATACAACCTTTACAGGGATTTGGAAGTGGATGTACAAAACTGTGGGAGACTTTTGAATATCTTGGCCATAGGAGTTCAGCTCTGCTTCATATTGCTGTTGTTTTCTTTGTTTTCCAGAACCTTTGCCAAACACTCTGGTGCTCAGTGAAAGGCTCCTGCCGCTCCAAACTGGATGCAGCTGCGGATGGCACTCGATGTGGAGAAAACAAGGTGACTGTGAGCCACACTACTTTCAAGTTGTGCTGCCTGCAAAAGGATGACAGAGGAACTGTGAACAGCTCTGCTGTTGTTCAGTGTGAAAGAGGGTCATCCTGTGACATCTCCGTTTACATTTCCACTTAAGTTTTCAACCTTCAGGAACTGAAATAAAAAATAATTCCCAGTAATATTTTCCTGTGGTAATGATCTTAAGCTCTTGTGCTTTCTCTTCTCTCCTCAGTGGTGTTTCTCTGGTGAGTGCATTACAGTAGGCAAGACTCCTGAAGCAGTCCATGGTGGATGGGGCGTTTGGTCATCCTGGTCCCATTGCACAAGGACATGTGGGGCAGGAGTTCAAAGTGCAGAGAGACCATGCAATAACCCAGAGTAAGCTGAGTGCACAATCTCTTTTTACTTTTAATTCAAGATCTTTGAGGTACAGTGTCCTCATTGTAAGTTCTTTTATATGAGACTGTTATCGTCAGGTGCCACAGCAACACAGACCATGACACTTCTCCTTCCCAGTTAAGCACATCTGTGTGAAATTCAGCTGGCTCATCTTTTACAATAGTCTTGTTCTTTAATTCTTACCCTTCATGGAGCTTATTTCTACACAAAATGAGAAAACACCAACCTTGTTGTTTAGTATTCTGGCTTTGGAGAAATAATGTAAATATTATGTTGTAAATGCTGCAATGAATAAATAAATAAATAAATAAATGAACACAAGGTGAGAACAATTTGTATCAATCTGATCCTGAAGACTCACCTTTCATGTTTTATTCTAGTCATCAGCTTTGGGCTTCAGACACGTACGTTATCAGGTACAGAACATGAAAGGCAGAATTACCTAATAGATATGTGAATCCATGAAGACTCTACATCTTATTTTCAGAAATCATTAAGACGGTGCCTAACAGCAGAAATCACTTGTCTTTACTGAGAAAACTGTCAGATGTTCTGGAAAGTATGGGATTTTAGGGCAGTCCATTTGATCAGTTAATTTATTGTGAGCTCAGCTGGCTAATGCCAAACACTAGACTTTTGTGCTCCAAACTGACATGTTTGAGTACTTAAACATGTGAAAAGTGTCTCCACCCTGTCAAGGATTCAAATTCACCTTGTTAGGCCACTGGAATATATTTTTCTTCTAAAACTATGTTTTTACCCAGAGTCTTATGTCCCAGTCTCAATGTTCCTTTCCTAGGCCACAGTTTGGAGGAGACTACTGCACTGGAGAAAGGAAACGCTATCGCATGTGTAACATTAGCCCCTGTCGCAAAGACTTGCCAACTTTTCGTCAGATGCAATGCAGTGAATTTGATACAGTTCCCTACCAGAATGAATTCTACCACTGGGTTCCCGTTCATAACACAGGTACAAAGCTACATTTCTTTTTTAATATTTTGTTTAAAAAGTAAAAGTTACAGACCTACGAGAAACCATTTGAAGGGCAAGAACTCACTGAATCTGAGTCTTTTAATTAATTAGAGAGAAAAATGTGGTGTACCTCTATATGCAGTGTTGCCTTTTGTGTGTGTGCAAAGGCAGTGGTTCTTCTCCACACATAGATGTTTTTTTCAGATCTCTGGTGATAATGACTGTGATTGTAATTAGTCCAATTCCTCAAAAGATATTGCACTAAGAAAACCTGTTGAAGTCATGTCCATACTAATTGTTTGGGATAGACCTAAACCATCTTTTCCAGTGTCAGGCACAGAACAAGGAGTAGTGTAGTGTAGGGCTGCATGTTTGGGCCTGCAGACATCACCGCACCCGATAAGCAGAGCTGTTCCACTGCACAAATGTAGCTTTACTACTTCCAAACTCATATCTGCATGGTGGATGATATCTCAATGGGTTCACTATCATGCTGCCCTGTATTGTAGCGACAGTCGATGACTCTGCCTTACAACTTGTTTTGTAACAGGTAGTTATGAAATACAAGGGTAATAGTTATTACCATGCAGTTTGATTCTTGGTGTGTGCATAAATGTAAGGTGTAGATAAAGTATAATTGCTAGGGTTGGAAGGGACCTCTGGAGATCATCTAGTGCAACCCCACAGGCAAGGCAGGGTCACCTATAGCAGGTGACACAGGAATGCATCCAGGTGGGTTTTGAATGTCTCCAGAAAGGGAGACTCCCCAGCCCCTCTGTGCAGCCTGTCCCCCCTCAATGTAAAGAAGTTTTTCTCATGTTGAAGTAAAACTTCTCATGGTTTAGTTTATGCTCTTTGTCTTCTTGGTGGCCACCACTGAAAAGTCTTGCACCATCCTCTTGGCAACTGCTTTTGAGCTATTTATGTCCATTAATGAGATCCTCTCTGTCTTCTCTTCTCCAGCCTAAACAGGCCCAGCTCCCACAGTCTCTCCTTGTAAGAGAGACTCTCCAGTCCCTTAATCACCTTTGTGGCGTCTGCTGGACCTCTCGAATAGCTTCTTGTCTTTCTTGTGCTGAGGAGCCCAGAACTGGACACAGCACTCCAGATGTGACCTCACTAGGGCTAAGTAGAGGGGCAGGATCACCTCCCTTGACCTCCTTGCCACATTCTTCCCAATGCACCCCAGGATCCCATTGGCCCTCTTGGCAGCAAGGGCACACCGCTGGCTCATGGTCAACTTGTCATCCACCAAGATTGCCAGGACCTTCTCAGCAAAATTGCTCTCTAGTAGGTCAGACTCCAACCTGTGCTGATACTTGGGGTTATTTCTCCCCAGGTGCAGGACCTTACACTCGCCCTTGTTGAATCTCATTAGGTTTCTCTCCACCCAGTTCTCCAGCCTGTCAAGGTCCTGCTGAATGGCAGCACAGCCTTGAGGTTTATCAGCCACTCTGTCCAGTTTTGTATCAGCAATTGTTAGCAATGTATTTTCTTATGAAAAAATAACTCAGGGTAGTGAAGATCAAGATTAAACTTCCAGTTTCATTTGCCAGTGGTACTTTTCAGCACATCCATTGTATTTCTCAGTTATTGGCAGTTCTGAATTGGTTTCCTAAATTTCAGCTACTGTTTCAATTTCATCTAACAAATACAACATTGAAGATGACCCCAGAGCAGACAGACTTTCAGTAAAATTTCTGATGAAAAAAAATATGGTTGATACAAAAAGATTTCTTCAGAAGGTTTCACAGTAAAACCATGGCAAATGCTAACAATCTAAGGTTTGGGCCAAAACCAAACTCATGAAACATTTTTTGCGGTCACCTGTCATTGAAATTAGGATTCCAGACCTCTGTTACTCAAGATGTACCACTGCAGGGTAAAACCTTGGCTCTGTTCATGTTCTCTCTAGGACAGTGCTAAAGAGCTGGTAGTTCTGCATGTGCATGTGTTGCAGAAGGTCTGTTTTTAAAGGGCATTAAGAATCAAGAATCAAATGCTTCCTGCACACGGGAAAGCAGGCCTCTGGTCTGTCCATGTTCAATATGTCCAATATTTCAAATATTACAGAGCTTTACAGGCAAACCACTTACCTTTAAAATGCTGCACTGCTGAGCCTGATATGTTTCATCCAGAACATCCTTAGCAAAATTCTTCAAATAACAAGGAAATATTTTTTCCTGTGGCTGAAAAAGCTTTTCAACTGTTTTCACCCATTTTCTCAGCAGCCAGAATTTCAGCCTAGAGTTACATGTCTTCCCCATGATCTGTGAGGTCCTTAAAGTTTTCACTTTCATTCTTACCTTCCATTAACAGCATTTGAAGTGTTTTCTTGCTGTGAAACTCTTAACTTAAAATAATACTGTCTTCCTCAGATAGGCTACCTCTCCTAGTAATGCTCATATAAGCAGAGAGTAGGCCAAATCCTGTTCTGATCCTTCATTTGGCATCATCATTGTATAGCTGAGGGCAAGTGGCTCTCATGGGCACACTCCCCTCTCAAAAACAAGCCCATGTTTCCAGACTGACTCACCATTTCCACCGTAGTGTCAGTACACCAACCTTTGTTAGTGTATGCCAGCTTCGCTTACTTTCTCCCTGAACTTGTGCAATCCAGTATCAAAGACTTTTAACAGCATCCTCTTACTACTTTAGCTTGCTGCCAAGAAGGTTTTGGCATTTGTGCTGGGTTAATTCTGACTGGACACCAAATGCCCACCAAAGCCACTCTGTTGCACTCTCCTCAACTGGACACAGGAGAGAGAATGTAACAAAAGGCTTGTGGGTCAAGATAAGGGCAGGGAGAGATCACTCACTGATTACCATCATGGGCAAAACAGGCTCATCTTGGGACAATGTGTTTAATTTAATACCAATCAAGTCAGAACAGAATAATGAGAAATGAAAACCAAACTCTAAAACACCTTCTGCCCACCTCTCCCTTCTGTCCGGGCTTAACTTTACTTTTAATCTTGTCTAGCTCTGCCCCAAAAGCAGTGCAGTGGGATGTGGAATGGGGACTGCGGACAGTTCACACATTTCCTCTGCTACTTCCTTCCTCCTTATGCTGTTTCTTTGCTCCAGCGTGAGGTTCCTCCCATGGATGACAGTATTTCTCAAGCCTCACCAATATGGGTCTTTACCACGGGCTGCAGTTCTTCACAAACTGCTCCTGGTTGGGTGCCTCCCACAGGGTGCCATCCTTCAGGAATAGGCTGCTCCAGTGCAGGTCTCCCACAGGGTCACAAGTCCTGCCAGCCAACCTATTTCAGTGGGCTCCTTTCTCCAAGGACCACAGATCCTGCCGGGAGCCTGCTCCAGTGCCGGTTTCCCATGGAGTCACAGCTACCTTCAGGCACATCCACCTGCTCCATTTGGGGGTCCTCCATGGCATGCAGATGGATCTCCAGTCCTCCATGGACCTTTGTGGGCTGCAGGGATACAGCTGCCTTACCATGGTCTGCACCACAGACTGCAGAGGAATCTCTGCTCTGGCACCTGGAGCACCTCCCCTCCCTCCTCTTTCACTGACTTTGATATGTGCAGAGCTGTTCCTCTCACACATTTTCATTCCTCTCTCCTAATTGTGGTTGGGCATAACTTTTTTTCTCTTTCTTAAATATGTTATCCCAGAGTGCTGCCACTGTCACTGTTGAGTTTGGTCTTGATGAGCAGCAGGTCCATCTTGGATCTGTCTGGCATTGGTTCTAGTGGACATGGGGGAAGCTTCTTGCAGTTTCTGACAGAAGCCACCCCGTTTAGGCCCCCCAGTATGAAAATTTTGCCACGCAAACCAATACAACTTCTGTTTCAGTATCAGCCATTTTAAATCCTGGTTTTCTGTACTTGGGATTATAAGGGGAAAAGAAAAATAAGCTTTTCCAAACCCTGAGTGCACATATGAATTTCATGTGGAAGTGTTAAGCTGAGGACATGAATTCCTGAGCTAGACATTCTGTCATATTTAAGACATTCTTGGAAAAAAACAGCAAATTATCTAGGTGGTCACAATTCTATCTCCTGGCTTTAATTTCATAACTTAGATAAAGCAGTTGTAGTGAATGTCACATACCTAAACAGTCTTTTCTGTTGTGTAGATTATATCTTCACATGAGGATGAAGACGTTTTTGAATAGCTTATGATTTAGCATACAATGAGATGCAACAAACATCTTTAACAAGAAGCCTGGCAGAAAAGCAGTAAATGATACCTTCTGTTACCTAGGCTACCTATGTTTAAGGTTCTAATTGAGAATTTTCCATTTTAAATGACTTTGTGCCTGTTGAGGAACTTGCATAGTTTTATGGAAGTTTTCTGGACCTCAGAAAACCATGTGCTCGAGCTGGAGCCTTTGAATACCCCTGAGAGTCTTAAAATAATGAAGACTTTCAAGTTCAGGAGTGGCTGAACCTTCCAGCAGCTTTGAGTAGGATATTTTCTGAATTTTTTTTGTGACTCAGGCCCTGTTTTGTCAGTTTAGCCAGACTTTAGTGCTAATCTACTTCTCTTGCTGTCAGGCTGACCCCACATTTATTTATTTCGTACCATTTGACAAATTCACAGAATCACAGAATTAACTAGGTTGGAAAAGATCTTTGAGATCATCAAGTCCAACCTGTGACCTAACGTCAGCTCATCAACTAAACCATGGCACTAAGTGCCACATCCAGTCTTTTTAAAACACTTCCAGTGACGGTGACTCCACCACCTCCCTGGGCAGCCCATTCCAATGGCAAATCACTCTTTCTGGGAAGAATTTTCTCCTAAAATCAAGCCTAAACTTCCCCTGGTACAGCTTGAGACTGTGTCCTCTCATTCTGTCACTGATTGCCTGAGAGAAGAGACCAATACCCACCTGGCTACAACCTCCTTTCAGGGATTTATAGAAAGTGATAAGGGCTCCCCTGAGCCTTCTCTTCTTCAGGCTAAACAGCCCCAGCTCCCTCAGCCTCTCCCCACAGGGCTTGTGTTCCAGACCCCTCACCAGCCTTGTTGCCCTTCTCTGGACATGCTCCAGCACCTCAAGATCTTTCTTAAACTGAGGGGCCCAGAGCTGGACACAGCACTCAAGGTGCAGCCTAACAAGTGCTGAGTGCAGGGGAAGAGTGACTTCCCTAGTCCTGCTGGCCACACTATTCCTGATACAGGCCAGGATGCCATTGGCCTTCTTGGCCACCTGGGCATACTGCTGGCTCATGTTCAGTTCCCTGTCAACCAGCACCCCCAGGTCCCTTTGTGCCTGGCTGCTCTCCAGCCACTCTGTCCCCAGCCTGTTGTTGTGTCTGCATGGGGTCGTTGTGGCCAAAGTGTGGAATCCGGCACTTACACTTGTTAAATCTCATGCTGTTGGATTCTGCCCATCTATCCAGCCTGTCAGGGTCCCTCTGCAGAGCCCTCCTACCCTCTAACAGATTGACACTTGCTCCCAACTTGGTGTCATCTGCAAACTTACTAGTTGTGGACTCAATCCCCTCATCTACATCATCAGTAAAGATATTAACCAGGACTGGGCCCAACACCGATCTCTGAGGGATTCCATTTATATGAATCTGATAGCTTCCATGTACGAATCCTACATTAAATCATGTAACTACCTTTATTTTCTCAGTCAGTGCCAGCATCATTTAATATCCTGTCAGATAGAGGTTGTGTTCTTAAAGTGTTATAAATTTCGTATTTCTTTCAAAATATGTCTGACTATCAAGTAAGATCTGTTCTGATACAGTCACAGGGACTGAGCTAACAGCCTGAAATAATGTTCCTGCTGCCATTCTTTTAGCATGAAAGTAGTTTCTTTTGGAGTTCCAAATTTGTTTGAAGTGATAAGGGAGCTTCACCACATTTTTTTTTCCTCCCATTTTGTCTGTGTTTGGTAACTACCTTTTCTAATTTTCTTTGGTTTGGATTTCCACAGCCAGTTCTGAGTTCTCACAGAGGTGAGGGTTTGAAGAGAAGAGGCCCACCTCTTTTCTTCTATGTTAAGTAGGGAAAAATATTGAACCCTTATCTTCTGCTGACAGACACGTTAATCACATCCTTCTTAGTCAGGTTAGGCTGGATCCTTCCTGCATGGGAACTCACGGGAGTCAGCTACAAGGTAAACAAATTTAAATTGGGAAGGAAATATGTTCCTTTCTAGTTATCTTTATGTTGTTCCGTTTACACTTGATGAATCTGAACTTTGTTATAGTATACACAGGGGAAAAAAAATCACATGCCCAGCTTTGCTGGCTTGCTTTCTCAGTCTCATTCTGATTACAGATAAGTCACTAGGCACTTACATGAGCTCTGTGCCTTGGGTTTCCACTACATCTGTGTTTCTTCTATATATTAGAGGATTGATCTTGTCTGGTCAAATCATCAGGATAAGCTTGCTGCAGAATGTGGGCACTACATAAAAGAATAAATGTAATTTTTCTAGGCAGCTAGAAAAATCTAGCTGGTGGCACCCCAGCTAAAATCTTATGTCCAAATAGGAGCAAGGTTCTGTCAGAAGGATGCAGCCAAATGGAGGAGGTTTACAGGAGAGCAACATAGAAGTCAAAAAGTCACTGAAAGGGACATTTTACAAGGACGTGTAGAGATAAGACAAAGGGAATGGCCTTAAATTGACAGAGGGCAGGTTTAGATTAACTATAAGGAAGAAAATCTTTACTACGACAGTGGTGAGGCACTGGCGGTTGCCCAGAGGAATTGTAGTTGCCCCATCCGTGTTCAAGGCCAGGTTGGATGGGGCTCTGAACAATGTGGTCTGGTGGAAGGTGTTCCTGCCCATGGCGGGAGAGTTGGATGATCTTTAAGGTCTCTTTCAACCCAAACCATTCTGTGATTAACTGAGAATAGCAAATTTTGCTCTGGAAAGGAGGAGAAGGAGAGAATTAAATGCCAACTACTTAAGGAAACTTTTTTAAGAGTATTTAGCAGGCTAAAGTAGAGATACAGGCTAGCAAGACTGCATGTCACTGTTCAGTGTTATGCTTGGGTCTGAAAGAAGCTCTTGAAATCCAAGCAGTTCTCTGACCTTGTTAACTGACTCCACAAAGCTGGACACTGTTGTCTTACCAACTTAGTCTCACTGTAGCTGTTCTGCTTTTAAACTTGTATTTGACGTCAAGTTTTCTGTCACTGTACTTCATATTGCAACTTCTCATCCATTCCACTCAAGCAGTACAGGAAACCCCAGAGAGAGACAGATACAGCAGTTCTCCCTGTCCATGAAAGGTATGACAAGCAGAAACAGACAAAACAGTAAGAGGGAATTTTAGGTTACACCTTAAGAAATCTTCTCCACTGTATGGGTGGCTAAATGTTAAAGCAGTTACCTAGAGGGTTTGAGGAATGAATATTATCTTTGTAGATATAAATACAATCTAAGCAGGAGCAGTCTAAATGTCTTTGATCCTACTTTGGTGTGGAAAGATGGGTAAAATTCTGTGGGTTTTGTGCAAGGTGAAATCAGCTCTGTTTAAATTCAATGCCAGTGTTTTGCCATTTCAGGAGATGTATTTGTTTTCCTTGTGTGTGGGTTTGCTTTCTGAAAATAGATGAAAGTACTTTATCTGTCTGTATCTATTCTGTGTTTAAAATATTACACTTTTGGAGGACAGTGGCTGATTCTTACAAAGTTTATTTACTGTAGTAGAATAATAGAGCCAAAATTCCTGAGCTTAACTGTAATAAATAATAATGATAGATAAGTAGATAATTTTAGAAAATGAATGACAAATACAGTACTAGTATAATTTCCTCAGTGGTGCCCTAACCAGCCTCTCTATAGATGAAAAATCAAATAAATACTGGATAGGACTGAGTCTGGGGTGGGGGAGGGAATGCCCTTTCATTTCCAGTGGGGCTCAATAGAAAAGCAATGCAAAATTTGTGGGTAGGATCTAATTTTAAATCAGTTACTACAAGTAGGATAACTAGGAAAGCTTTCATGCCTAGAAAGACTTTGCAAGTCTGAAACTTTATGTGTTATTTATTTTTGCTTTTTTATTTTGACTTATCTTTCTCTCCAAACTGATTCTGAGTTATATATTTACAGCATCATAGTTATGATAGGAATATATCAGCAGTCAGCACTGTATACTGCTTCTTGCTCAATGATTTCTGAAATGAAATTGCTTGTTATGTCAACATTCAGCTAGGGAGGAGGCACAGGTATCAAACTGCTGCTCTATGTATTTCATTACAAACAATACAAAAGCTGAAATGGCTTTCTGTAAAGTCTGTGTCTGTAAGGGGTGATTCTGAGCAGGTAACAGAGTATCTGGAATTCTGTGATTCTTCTTTGCATAAGAGTATTGTGCTTTTTGTTTAAAAAGTGCTACATTGAGAAGGTAGGCAAGGTGAAAAAATATTTAGAGCACTAAAGTAATCAAAATAATCACATGGCCAGAAAAAGATTTCTGCAGACAGAAGTAAAATTACTTGTATCACTTATCATAACAGGTCTTACCAAAAGAACTGATGGATATTGTGGCAGGCAGTTTTCATAAGGGGGCTGAGGGCTTGTGAGGATCACAAAGTTTATGTTCTTGCCTGAGAATCTTTTGTGGTTCCATCTCCATTGATATTCTTGAACACAACTCACATCACCTTGAATTCCACTGGTTGTATAACCAGTTGCATGTTCTCTGGGTATAATCACTCTGTTGCACTTTACAGAAGCGTTTTTGTTTGAGAAGCCACAAGCACAATATTGTGGACAGTTCTAAGATGCCATTTTAGCTCTACTGACACAAGGGAAAAACCAGAAATCCTCATTAAAGTTTTGGATTTCCTTTACTGTCCTTTTTTAAATTTTTTTTTTTAATCCCAGTTTTGCAGAGTTTCTGTTTACATGAATGACATTCACAGTACTACAGCTCAGGCTCTTAACTGAACCTTAAGATTCAGTTCTTAAGCTTCAAGCACTTTGAGGGCGGGAACTGCAGTCACCTTTGTGTCCTGTGTGGTGTTGTGTGTATGTTGGTGCTGTACAAACCAGTGCAATGAGAGCAAATTTTCCTCCTTAAAAGGAGTAAATCCTTTTGTAGGAAATTATTTAGCTTATTTGCATTACCAGAAGTTTCAATTTCTCTCATTACTAAAAAATTCTTTAAACATAGTTCTTTGTATGACACAGACGAGGCCAACAAAGCAGGAAGAAAGAAATTCATTAGCCAGTATGTGGAAGGCTTATAGTTATGAAGTTACTCTTCATCCCCCTAAGACTAAGGCAGTGTCTTCTGTCAGGCACAGGATAAAGCTCACCACTCACTCCCCAAGAGCATCTCTGCAGTGTGCAGGGACATTGTTTTAAAATGACTCAGTAATGGTGCCTTGAAGTCCCTACTGGTGGTTTTAAAGCCTTTCACCTTGCTGAGCATCAACAATTTGCTTTAGCCTTAGGCCAGACTGGGGTCTTGGAATAGAACAAAACCAGAAGACAGGTCCTCTGTTGCTGTCGCTCATAAACTTTTATTCAATCATGAAAGTCTGGTTCCGCTGGAGAGTTTCCAGGGAGTGATACAAAGGCAGGGATTGTTTTGACCCTGGTTTCAGCTCATCTTCCATGTACACAATTGGTTTATCCCAGGGCTAGTGTCTGTGAGGCAGGGTGGTGTGTGTTTTGCTCTTCTTACTCCCTGGGTGAAATAGACTAAGTCTCTAATCCATCACAGAAAATCTGGTTTTGGAGACCACTGGGTTGCTTTTACTACAGCTTTTCTCTTCCCTGTTCCTTCCATGGGACATCTATCCAAGAACAGACTGGGTCTGTCAGACTCACCAAGATTATCCCTATTTCCTAAGTTGCCAAGCAGGAAAAAAAGCCAGTGTTTGAAATTATTTATTAAGTGTCAGGAGGTAAGTGAAAATGATCAGTGATGTGCAGAAGATCAGAAGCAACCATTTGACTGCTCTCTCAGAGAGACTGACAGCAGTGATGAAAAGTTTAGATTATGTCTGAAATTACTCAGTCATCAGTTGATGGAAAACTGTTTCTTATCAGTGCCCTTGGCATTCCCACTGCTTCACTAATGACAGGTGGCTTTGCTGGTTTCCCATCCCTTTCTTCATCACAGCTGACAGTCTCATTACTGCCTAACTCAGCAGCTGGCTGTTGATGTACCAGTGATGGAGAGCATCCAGATATCAGGGTACGAGTCTCCAGCTGCTTCCTAGAAATCCACAGGTGATATTTACAAGTCCTGTGTCACTCTTAGCAATATGACCCTGGCTCTGCTTACTTCTAATTAGTCCAGTTCTGCCAAGTACCAGGGATAGTGAGCAGATGGTTCAGTACTGTCTTTCCCTGTGCGTTGCTTTCAGTGTCCTGAAGTACTGTCTGAGAAAGAGTCTCTGTTTTCCTTTCAGCAAACCCCTGTGAGCTGCACTGTCGCCCAGTAGATGGCCATTTTTCAGAGAAGATGCTTGATGCAGTCACTGATGGTACTCCTTGCTTTGAAGGAAGGCACAGCCGAGATATCTGTATTAATGGCATGTGTAAGGTATTGGGTATGTTTGCATGTTTCTTTCTCTACAACTTTATTTTATAAAGTTATAGGAAAATGCTGAACAATTTTTTTTTTTTTAGGATCAAGGCCAAGTACTCGATGTTATCACATTTTTAATGGCCATGGAAGGATATAGAAACAGCTTTCTAAGTAGACATAAAAGTAATTCCCACCCTTTTTAATGAATCCATTAGACTGAGTGCTAATTGCTTTCGGTACCTTTGAACTCCTCTCTTTTCTTCCATTATGTTAAAACATAAATTTAAGAAAATCGGTTTCTTTCTGCTGAGGTATTTTCACAAAAGATTGTAACTTTCAGGTTGTAATTGGTGTCACCATTTTCTGTGGATTTTTTATGAAAGTGCAGTTTACCNTATTTTAGTTTACAACATTAAATTAAATAACACTGTACGGTGAGATAACAGGCAAACATAGAATATATGGCTCAGTAATGTTCTGTGTATTGAAGAATAAGTATAATGGACTCTGCACATTCTGCTTTTTGGTAGTAGGTTTGTTTTCAGGGTGATGTGTGTCGGGGAGGGAGTGAGATCTGAAGGTGTG
>WEIV01009821.1:78429-95470 GCA_013390005.1 Calyptomena viridis | reverse complement strand
ATAAACCTAAATTTAAACCTAAATTTCAAAGGGGCTGTTTTGTCTTGATTAGTCTTTTGATCTCTCCTGTCAGACATTACATGTTCTAGTTATTGCTGTTAAATGTTAAGATGATGAGATATGGACAAATAAATTTCTTTCAATTAGACTGAAAAAACCTCTTTCAATATTCACCTTTCTCCAGTAAAATGCATTTGCAAATGTAACTGAATGAAGGTTCACAACTTCTTTATGCTCACAGACTGAAACATAAAGGGTACATGATTCATAAAGCCAGCATGAAATCACTGTTGACTCTTAACATGTTTTGTATTGAAAATGTTAATATGCAGCTCACAGTACTAAGTCATTTTATCTCTGTGTCAGAGGAGATAAAAGGATATGTGGCTTCTGAAGGTACTAATGGTAATTTTCTTATGTTGTTTATCTCACCTAATAAAAGACACTTCTTTTGTACCATTTTTTAATTCTGCAGGACACTCTTCTAGTTTTCTTGCACAGAAAAACACCCTGCTTAGCAGAAACATTCAGCTTATTTTATATAATAGAAAAATTAAGTTAAAAACTGGTAAGTTCTCACCACTCAGATATGAATACTTTTCAACCCTACTTTTCTAGGTATATCTAAATCTGAAAAAGGCAGGATGTTCTTTTCCTAGTTAACACTTATCTTATTATTCCTTTGTTAGTCTGAATAATTTTACACTCTATACTCAGCCTATTTATATCTCACAAAATAGAATTACCAGGCAGTATATTAGAAACTTAGGTATGAGTCTGCCATGTAAACAAAGATACCATCTAGGAATTCAAAATCCTATCAAGCTTTCCACTCAGTGAGATTGGTGAAGCTATTTTATTTGGAAAATATTTCTACTGTGACCTTCTGACTACTTGTTTATTCATCAGTGTCTTGTCTTTTGGATGAATTTTGGTCAATCACAATAATTTGCTTTTTTTATGTTTACTTTCAATGAAGATTTGCATAAACAATCTCTTAGGTAGAAAACAATTTCATGGAGCTTTCACTGCTATTTCTATCAGAAGATATAAAATGAACGTGCACAGAATCAATACTGAGAATACACAAGCATTATGAAGTAAGGAAACCAAGACAGATCCAGTAGTGTATAAATAACATTCAATATTTGTAGAGCTTTGTGATTTTTAACTAAATGGAATAAATTAACAGGAAAATACCATAAGTTGCATTTCAATGCAATATGGTAAATATGAGTTTAAATTTCCATACATTTCCTTATGGNGTACTACAGAAATACTTTTTTCTGATGTTTCAGAATAACTAACTTCACTGCTAAGAAAATGTATGCAATAGTAAAATATTTTTTGTTTTATCACACGTTTTAAAGTGGAAATAAAAATATTTTTATATTACTACCATCTCCTTCTCTCCAGTATTCTCTTGCCCTTCTCTACCCTTTTCATTTAATTTGAGGTTTTTTCCTATCATCAATTTGAATCAGTCTTAAAAATAACCCAGAGGTATCCTCTGACTAAAAATTTTGCCTCAGACTACATATCCATTCAGTATACATTTATACAAATTAGTCTCAGACATGAAAGCTAAGGAGAGGGCTGTTGCATTACTGATTTCCTTTCTCAACCACAAAGATGATGCTTTGAAGAAAACGACATGGATGCTGAGAATGTGCAAACTACTATGCAGAGTAGTAAGTCCTCATGAGTCCAACAGAATATTAGGCAAGTGGACTGTTCGTTTAAATGCTTTTTATAACGTAAAATCTATTTTTTCACAACATAAAATACTTCTTAGAAGAAAGTTTCCAGAAACATGGGTGTTTTTATATAAAAACATTTCCATTAAGAATATGCATACTGTCAAAGAGAAATACTGAGATACAAGCCTTATGCAGGGAGCCTTGAGCACTCTGAAGAGCTGGAACTGAATCTCTTGTCACTCCTGAGATCCTCTCCCAGCCAGAAGAATGCAAAGAAAAATCAAAACTAGTATCCCCTTTGTGGGAGTAGCTGCTCAGATGTCCAGTTATGCTCTCACCACATACAAGAATCAAACTCACAAGAACACTGGCAAGCAGACACCTCTCTCTATTTAATATTGGCCTCCTTTTGTTCATTAAATTCAATTCTCTTCTTCCATCTGAGCTTCAAACAAAGGTTTGGGAAACAAGTGCAAAAGCCAAAACCAAATCGAGTCCAAAGAAATAATAATCTCTCTTTCTTCATGCTAACTCTGCTGGATCTGACAAAGTTCCTTTCTCAGCCCTCGCAAAGTCAATAAAAGATTCTACTGACAAGGACTAATCAAGCTTTGCTAAAAATTGGCAGTTAATTAGACCCTGAGTTTTTCTTCTAGTTCAAACTGGTTTTGCAATTAATTACTGTGAAGTCAGACCATACAAGGCCAATTGTGCTTAATCACTGAAAGAAGGAAGAGGTTGATACATCACCTTGTGTCAATGTTTCTTTGAGTGATTAAAAGCCACACAATATGGTATTATGACATTAGCTGCTCAGTTTATCAGCTCTTACACATGCAATAGGTAATCAGGTCTCAATAAGTACTTCCTTGGCATTCTCAAAAATTTATCTGGAATTATCTCCACAGTTGAATGCATGCACACTGCATAGAAAGTGATCTTGACTTCACTAACTCTGATATTGATTTAGGGCAATACTAGTCATATACACCAGAGTTTGCTGCAGAATTGTTCTGTAAAAGGAAAAGAATTGCATTTTCCTCCCATAGAAATCAATCAGCATGCTTTCTATTGCAAAGTAGTATATGTAGGTCAGGATCTGCATAAAGATAAACAAACCTGTTTAAATCTATACTTGGACTTCTAAAGCATGTACATTATTTCCTGTAAGAGTAATTGCATTATCTAGAAGGGCAAATCTTACTATCGACCTTCTATTTTATATTGTAATGTGTTTAGAAAGGCCCAACTGTGCCTATAAAATAATTTAACTCAGACCTCAGCTGTAGTCACAGCATATATATGTGTAGAATGGAAAGGTTTCTACCTGTTTCAATGTATATTTTGCTAAACCTAGGTTACCCTTAGTGTAAAATTTTAGTAAAGTCCAGCAGCTGAAAATGAGTTGTTCTCTTTCAATATGTTTATTTTTCTGGATGAAGCATAGCTTTTGCATCAAGTACAACGTGGTAGGCACCAAGGCAGGTATATTTCTGAAGTTATTCACATTAGCTTAACGCTTTTCATCATGCAACAAAGGAAATAGAAGGACTAATTTAATTTCACTTCATTCAGAAATATGGGCTTTGAATACAGAGAATGATCTGGGATTTTTTTAAACCTGTTGCCCAGCTTGGATTGGCAGCAAATAGCTGTCAAAAAAAAAAAAAAATTAAGGTTGTCTTTTATAGAAAATACTCTTTTTGCTACTTTAGTTCAGGAATGTTTTTTTTCCTTGTACTTTGGTTAAAGAGATACATTGCACAACTTTTTATTGACAGTTCTTATGGAGATAAGGAGAAGCTTAAAATAAGGATATATACTTATGGAGACAGGAGAATGCTTAAGGAGATGTATTCCATTTAATTACATTGAAAGAAATGTTTTGTTCAGAACCAGAATTGACATGACATGTTAGATAATAAGATACCATATCCAATACATTCAATTCACAGGCATGAAAAAATAATTTGAAAATTTTTTCATGTTTGAGTTGCACTCTTTACAAAACAAAATTTATCTTGATTGGAATATTGGGTTCAGTTCAAAGACATGGTCTGTTAGTATTTATAAGGTGCAATATTTTACAGAAAATTTTATTGCCTCTACAAGCAGAGTATTACTTTTCAAATGTAAGCTTAGTAGTAATGAAATCTTTCACCAAGTTGAATATTGATTATTTTTCTTCCTCTCTCCCGCCATAGAAATGCTTTTGGCTGCAGTTTTGATACTTGCTAGCCAAAGTACTTAGCCATTTAAACAGCAAGTAATCTGCTCCATACAGACCAGTGGAGTAGTCCCAAAGTCCCACACAACAGAAAGGGAAAGGCACAAGAGAAATTGTTGTTCTGAGTCATTATTAATTTCCTGGTGTATTCATGGATCGTACAGCGTGGATCAGAGAAATACAATTTAGACACAAATACAGTGGGAGTCAGCACTAACTGAAACATATACAGCCTTCTGCATACAAGTTTAACATCGATTCTTGGAACTCAACACAAGAAAATCCTACAAACATTTGCTTTAGATTTTTATAAATTGTCAAATTAAAAGCACTTGGTGGAAGCACTTGACAAAATTTTGACAGATTCATGCTTCTTCCGAATCTCTATTTTCTAATCAAAGTTACACAAATTATTCTCCATTAGCCCTTAGCACAACGGTTTTGTAAATCCATTGACTCAGAGAAGCCCATTTGTGGGCCACATGGAAAGACAACAGTGAAGTATTCCTGGGTTCTGAAGAATTTGCAGAAACACACAATTTGCAATACAGGTGAAAGCATCTGGGCTTTGGGGTGTTGGATTTCTTAAGTATGACTCCAGGAACTCTAAAATGATTGATATTTCTGTCACTCAGGAGGGGTCTGCGGTTTTTACTAATAATTTAGATAGTTCCACTTAGGACTAGATGTTTATCAGACTTTGAAACCTGGGGCCAATGGAATTACTTTTCTCTACAAGAAAGAATTCCTGTTTTAGAAAGTCTTTCTATTAGTTGGCAGAAAGTAGTTATTAATTTACATACCCTGCTGGTATGTTTGTAATAACAGGTTGTGTTTTTCAGTTCAAAGTAGATAACTGCTAGATTGAAAGTGGTTTACATGGATGAGACATACTAGCTGGTGTTAAATTTGTTCCAAATTATTATTTAATTTTTTTAAAAGGAAAAGGATAATGACTAGTCTCAAAGGCTTCAACTCCATCATTTTCTAAAAAAGAAAACACATGAAAAGCATCTTTTTATCTGGATCATATTTGACTGTGGTTGAACAAAAACAACAAAATAACAAAAAATAACAAAATTATTTCAAGACACCCACTTACAAAAATATATTGAATATTATAATAATAAATTACGCTATCAATGCTACCTTAATTTTACCTAGTTTTCTGTCAGAGATTATTGCATCTGGAAGGTATTATGACCTAATAAGCTGTGAATAAGACTTTACTACAAAGTTTTGAGAAAGCAAGGCATACAGTTAATTAAAGAGAACAAGCATGGGAGGTTTTTGCAATTATTAAGTGAAAGCCAAGTTAAAAGAATTTGGCTTGTAAGAGAGCAGTACATAATATATCATAATCACAGCAGAATTCCATTAAAATTCAGCATTATTAAGATATAATAAAAATTAACTTATCTGTGTTTTTTGTGTCATCGTGTCTTTGTGTAGAAAGGATCCCACATGACAATTGTACACTATCACAATAAAATAGTACATATGAAAAGGCAATAAAAAGGCCAGACAAGAAAACTTGTCAGGCAAGAAAGGGTGTAAAGTCATGTTGGACATGGTACATTCTTGACTCTATAACTTCCAGGAAACTGCAGTGGCATTTGAGACTGTAGAGCAGAGGCCAGACTGCCAATCTTCCCAAAGGACATAGGATATCTTATTTCTATACTGAGTGAGATTGAAAAAAACTCTCAATGTTAAATGCAAGTTATATTCTAATGCAGGATCAGAAAAATAAAAAAGAGAAGACTTATGCAGCATATTCTTACATGAAATTATTGTCAGGTATGTAAAGGAGCATGGGCACTTCATCTCCATTTTTGGATTACTCCTGTGTTTGTTGCATCCATTCTGTATGTCATTTGATGCTGTAATTCCAAATACTGTCACACGAAGTAAATGACAAAATAAAACAGCTTGGATTGAAAATTCTTCTCCTCATACAAAAGTGGCGTGCAGTCTTGGGACAAATTTTCCTACATTCAACTCATGTCTATAGTTGATTAAGTTTGAGGATGCTTTAAAGGTCAGGTTACTTTTCGACTAGTACCTTGACTTAATTAATACTCTTGCTGAGTAAAATCCAGTTCTTTGTAAACTAGCAGTAGCAGTACCAGATGTCTGTACAGTGCACACAGTATTTATACTCTAAAAAGAGAAGTCTCAAAACAAAGGAATACTGACAGGAGACTAATGAATTTTACTTTTCCTAGCAACAGATTTCTTTTCCTAAATAAAATAAAATTATTAATTATTAAAATTAAAATTATATTATTATTAAATTAAATTATTACTGCAATTTTGGTCATATTTATAAAAATTGCTATAGAGAAAAGAAAAATGTTAATCAAGAGGAATTAGTCTTACTGAATGAATATATAACAAAAAAGTCAGATATCAAATTGATATATATATATGTACATGTAATCCAGATCAGTCCACAAAAAATGTTTTCAAAGATATTAGTCCTAGACCTCATGTAATAAATCAGTAAAAATGTATTTTTGAAATAAGAATTTAACCAAAAAAATTCAGTGTTTTTCACTTTTAAAGAGATTTACAAAATTTGTAGGAAGCATTTGAAAGAGAAACAACAAAAGTAACTTAAAAAAAACCAGTTTAAAAGGTCTAAAGAAGAAATTACTTTGATATGACAAAACAAGAGGTTCTGCTTTCAGTTAGTCATTAGAGCTCAAAATGCAAATACTGAATTTGCTGAGCTATGAATGATACGGCAATCAGGATCAAAGTTGTTATGCTCAGTAACAAGTCAGTTTTTGCCTTACATATGGTTTTGGAGAAAAGATTTACATGTTCTCATTATCTCTCAATACTCATGAGAAAGCAGAGAGCAAGCAGACTGTCCTCCATAGTTTACAAGAGGAAAAGGTTTCTGTTTATCATAATAATCTCTTGAATCTTTTTAATCCTCTGTTAAAAAGAGCAAGACAGCTGCACTTGAGGCCTTTTTTCCAGCTATGTATTGCTCAGTTGTTGCTTTTTCATGGAATTTGGGAATTAGTGTAATTAGACTGAAGAGAGTTGCATCATGCTTATCAATTAACTCTGCTAATATAGCTGGTGCTCCTTGTGGGTATCTGTGTAAACATTTTCTCTTGTTAATTCTCTGCTCTCCACTTCTTACACTAATGAATTGGCAGCTCCCTCCACTATATACAGTCCATGCTTATCAACTTTTAAGTTAGGTATATGAGAATGCAATTTCTTTATTAATTAACAGAGCAAATAATGATATAAGAGATGGAAGAGGTGTCCTCAGAAAACAGACAATGAACTTACACAAGGGCAGACTGGACATCAGCATTTGAAAGATTAGGAATTCTACACTGCTAAATATTCCTACAACTGCAACTTGATTGACTGGTCAGTAAAATATAATTCAAACTATGTGTTATAGTCTTTAATCCAGATCACTTATGTTGCACTTAGACAAGGTCTGATCATGGAAGGAGCTAAGGCTTGAATCAGTAGAGTTAACAGAACTCAGTATTTGACACTATCTGGCCAGAGAAAGCAAATTTTGTAGTTGTTAAGGAGGTAAGCACAAGAAAGGCCAGAAGTTGTTAGAAAAATTAAATATATTTGAAAACAAGTAAGCTACTTTGCAGAAAAAGAAGTAGCAAAGAACATAAACAGAAGCTATAAAATTAAATGATGCCACATGGGTACCATCAAACATTCTTTTCCTTGCTCCACTACAGAAACAAGATAAGACATTTCACTTTGCCTTTGCTTCTGCCTTTCAGATATTATGTTCTTTTAGAGCTCTGTCCCTCATTTTGTACAGTGCTTAACAGGAAAGCTCCTTAATCATGATTATATTTACCAGGAACAGTTCTAATACAAAACCACCAAATAGATGTGCTAGATTTGAACTCTGTTTTTCTCAAGAAAGAGACATAAGAAGCATTTGAAAGAGAAACAACAAAAGTAACTTAAGAGGCAAAATGTCTAAATTAAAAGTTGCAATAAAAAAGCTGTTGCTGTCAAAGATCAGAAGTGCCTGACCCACAGGGTACCACCCTACTTGAGCTGTACACACGGCATTTCTATGGCAGGCTCTAGTTTAAATCCAGAGCTGATATGCTTGGCAGAGATTAACTCCTGATTTCCATGTAAACCTGGTATCTTTCAGAAAACAAGCACTGTGAAAATTCAGAGTCCAGATCTAGCAAGCGTTTCAGATCACACCTAGCACACGCTGACAGGAGTAACCTACTTTCAAGTTCATCTATGACTGCTTTATGTCTGTGGAAAGAAACAAGGAATGCAACCAAAGCCCTATGTATCGCGTTTGTGTGGCCAGGTTTTGGTAGCAGGAGGGCTACAGGGGTGGCTTCTGTGAGAACCTGCCAGAAAGTTCCCCCATGTCCAGCAGAGCCAATGCCAGCCAGCTCTAGGATGGACCCACTGCTGGCCAAGGCCAGGCCAATCAGGAGTGACAATAATGCCTCTGTGATAATAAACTTAAGAAGGAAGGAAGGAAGGAAGGAAGGAAGGAAGGAAGGAAGGAAGGAAGGAAGGAAGGAAGGAAGGAAGGAAGGAAAAAAAGGTTAATGGAGAGATGAAGATGGGAGTCAGAGAAGAGCAGAGTAAGAACATGTGAACAACAAGACACCAAGGTCATTGGAGATGGAAGAGAAGGAGGCGCTCCAGGTGCTGGAGCTGAGATTCCCCTGCAGCCTGTGGTGCAGACCACGGTGGAGCAGCTGTGCCCCTGCAGCCCATGGAGGACCACAGGGGTGCAGAGGTTCACCTGTAACCCATGGAGAAGCCCACGCCAGAGCAGGTGGATGCTGGAAGGAGGCTGTGACCCCGTGGGAGGTCTGTGTTGGAGCGAGGTCCCAGCAGGGACCTGCTGACCCACGAGGAGAGACGCTCATGCTGGAGCAGGATTTCCTTGTAGGACTTGTGGCCCTCTGGGGAACCCACAATGGAGCAGTCCATGCCTAAAGGACTTCAGCCCATGGAAAAATCACCCACAGGGAGAAGGGGAAGGCCTCCTCTCCCTGAGCAGCAGCAGAAACAACCTGTGATGATCTGACTGTAACTTCCATTCCCCATCTCTCTCTGACACTGGCAGGGAGGAGGTAGAACTTGGGAAGGAAGCATGGGGAAAGGTGTTTTTAAGATTTCTTTTACTTATCATTCTTGTGCTCTGATTCTGTTAGTAATAAATTTAATTAGTATCCCCACTTGGAGTCTGTTTTGCTCATGATGGTGATCAGTGAGTGATCTCTTCCAGTCCTTAACTTCATAAACCCTTCTTTATATTTTCTCTCCCCTGTTGAGTTGCAGAGGGGAGCGAGAAAGCAGCTTTAGTGGGTACCTGGTATCCAGCCAGGGTCAGCCCACTACACCCTTGTATCAGGAGCGAGGAAATCAGAGGCTGCAACTTCAGATGTCCAACACTTGATTCTCAGGTCTCTGCCTCCTATCTGACTCCCACTTTGGATTCTCACCTGTCTCACCAAGCTATTCTTCATAGGGCATATCTGCATTCAGGTTTTAGTTTTAGACCTATAGTACACTGTTAATGCGAACCACCCCCATCAGCCTTACTTACTGTGCCTTGTATTAGACAACAGAATTTCCTTCCTTTCAGAGGATGCCCAAGTGGAAAATTAAGCCCAATTGCCATAAAATATGCTTTGTGGTAGGTTCTTATAGGAAACAGCTACCACTGGCAAGAGAATCACCACTTCTTACCTTCCTGTTCCTTATCTTTTGTTTTGTAAATTTTAGTTCAGTCTAGAGAAAATCAAAACACACACAAAAAAAGAGCACAACAAATTTGATAATAGTTTTTTAAATATTCAATATGCATTACTCCATAACACATCAACCACTCAGAGACTGCATCATTTGTGTCTATTTAGCATACTACCAATCATTGCTAATAGCATCAGAAACAAGAGCAACTAGCAGGGACTTAGAAGAAAATCTTCACAAAAGGTACGCAGACCTAGAGGAACAGCATGGTGTAAAATCTCTCTTGCCATCACCTTCATCATTCATCATCACTAATTGCTGCATGCTTTTTCTACTGAATGAGCTTCCCCCATTATAGGTGATGCATATAGGTCAGCTACAGAACTCACTAAGGAACCTTTGTGCCTGTAAGGCTCTGTAAGTCTGACTTAACACGTTCTGTGCAACTGTGTGTCCTCTCTTCCTGGGAGCCCTACATTTCAGACTGCTTTTGCTGCTTTCTTTCCTCATACAATTATATTGTATGATATAATTGTATGACAGAGCAGATGAGTGCTCTGGTTTTAGAAAAAAAAAATTAAAATGATTAACAAAAAAGATGAGGCACCAATGAATTCTTCTTGCTCTGCTAAATCAAAATCTTACAATTCATCTCTATCAATGAATGTGGCTGTATATATTGATTAAAGACAAAGAAATCTTTTCCTGATACTAGGTCATAGTGAAGAAGGCCTTGCCCATCCACAGTGTCTTCACAGTGCATGGGATTTTCTTCAACTCTTGAATCTTTCTAGACACGCTGTGAATAACTCTTTGTCTTCATGAACTAGAGGACAGTACTGTGACAGGGAAGAGGAAGATAAGGCTCCTCTGGAATAGCTCAGATTTTGTCTGTCTGGCACATAAAAGTCTAGGAACATTTGTATTTCCTTTCCCATGGTCATAAACTCTGGAGAGAATGTGGAGCTTGTGTCAAAGGGGAAGACTACTTATTTGATGAGTTATGTTGCTTATCCTTACCCTTATTTAAGAATTTGTCTGAATCAGATGATTGCTATCAGAAACATCCTCCTCTGCTAAGAACCGTGGGGGTGTTTTTGTCTTGTAGGCCTTGTTTGAGATGGGGAAAATCCTAATTTAAGACTTCCTGGATTCCTTCTCTTCTTTGTCTTCCCTATATAACCTTGGCTCTTGAACAGTTGTGGTACAGACTTACATTTTAGTTCTCAAAAGGACCACATTCAAACAGAGTTGTGTAATAATATTCTGAGCATCTTGACAAAGATTTGTAAGTCACAGCAAAATCAAAAGAATGAGAAACTCGCTGCTGCCCAAAAAGGATAATATAAAAGCAAGTTAGAAAATAAGGTAGCACAACAGATGAACAGAGAGCTAACACTTGCTCTGATGGGTTCTTCCACCTCTGTCTCTGGAGCCTCAATTAGAAAACAGTTCTCTCTCTCAGTCCATTGATTGCCACTAAACCACAATAAAATATGAAGAAAAAGCAATTCAACTTACCAAAGTTGGTTGTACAAACATTCTCTTCCCCTCTGTTTCTGGGAAAGTAGCAATTATGGATGGCAATGTACGGGTCACTATTCCCTTAGGGACACTGAATACTTGCAAGAGAGACTGGTTTTATACTGGCAGTATACTGGCAGTATTTAGCATTTGTCTGCATTTGGATAGATTCCAGTCATTGTTCAGTTATGAATAAGTAAGTGTTAGGGCATTGGGTATGTAACAGATTATTTTTATAATATCTCTTGTGAATACAAGCTTAATTTTTTTAATCTTTATACATATATAAAAATTTTTTACTGACTGTAAATGTACATAAATAAAAATTAAATTTACCATGTAACCCAAAATTTCTACAATTATGTTTACTGAATCCAAGCAACGCTGTTAACTTATTATTAGTTGTACAAAAGCAGCTCAAATTATCACTTTTTCTTGATGGGACAAGTTTGAATGGCATAATTCTTTGGCTACTCTGAACAAATGTAAAAAGAAATGCCTGCTTCATGCCAAGAACTCTCGTGAAAGTGTGATTTGACATCAGCTACTTCTGATCTTTTCAAGATCCAGAGTTGCAGTGCAACTTGATCAATAGTGATTAGAAGTTATGCATTAAATCTGGCATTTGTCTAGCATGATCCTGTCTATCCTTTTCTAGACCCAGGAATGTTATTTCACTCCCCACTCCCAGTGTGAATTTCAAATCTTTTGGGCTTTGCTACTCTGAGGAGTACATATGCACCAAACAAGAGCATTTACCAAAATATTCTGTATAAATTATTGGAATTTTATACGGATGGAAATCTGTATCTTGAGGTAATCAGAAATATCTCAATTCAGCATTTTGTGTTTTATTCTTTATGAAAACTAGTAAATTCAAAAGGGAACATTCAAATCTGGTACAAAATCTAAATCAAGTCAGAGTTGACATATGATATGCACAAGTAACTCAATGGCTACTGTAATTATCTCAAAAACAGGCACTGTAAACAAGCATTTAAATGTTTACACTGATAATGTAAAAACATTGTAACACATACATATAAATCTGTATGTGTATATTCATGACACAATTATCAGTATGTAGAAAAATATGAGTTTTCTCTCATCTGGGATCAAACACTGTGGATCACCTGATTATAAAATGTCATTACTGTAGGGACAGAGTTTCAGTTTTCTTGATTGCTTAGCCAGGCAAATCAGTGACAGTTGGATAAGGCATATAACCTCGTAGATCTTCAAGGTCAAGAAAACATCCTTTTTGTTCCCTCCAGGAATAATGTTGTTATTTAGTACTACTCTCTACCAGCTATTATTAATTCTTTATGGTAATATATAAAGACTGTACTCAAGGAAAGTCAATTTACAGAATACAGTAGCAAAAACTAAGAACAGACTATAAGCTTACTATATATAACCAAATCAAAAGACAATCTTGTACTTTTTTTCCAAAGTAAAAGAGTTTTAGTACTGGAACTCTAGAAATGTATGCATGATAACAAGTATCTACACCTATCAGAAAAGGGCTATAAAATATAGTGGCTACAGTTCTTCAATTTTTCTTTTAGTGGTATTTTGATAAAGGTTAGAGTTTTGTGTTTGCTTTGTTTTTTGACAGATCACCTAGTCCACAACAATACAAAAACTTACTGTAAATTCACTGCAGAATGTGAACTCCAAACCCTCTCTGATTAGAGAACAGTATGTTTGGACTCAGCTAGACCCAGACATTTTGTAGCATTGGTTAAAATATTGTGAAGCTTTTTACCAACCTGAAATCTCAAGGTGGCAAAATAAGAAAAGTTGCAAGAAATTTTCATTTTTTGTCGCTCTCTTTGTCTTCCACTTTTGCAATCTGCCAAAAAAGAAATACCATATTTTCCAAGAGTGCCATTTAACATGCTACTTTTCTTACAATATTTTTCAGGGATAACATGATCTAGAGAAAGTTTTACAGTTTTATCCCTGGTATTTTTCCTAGTGAAAAAGACGATGTCCACACCATTCCTGAGGGGTATTCTAGTATAAGCATCCCTATAAGCACCTCTCCATAAAGTGTCCTTTCTGCATTCACGCAGGAGACCTTCTAGGATTTGTTCCAGTTCCAACCTTTCTGTAACACAGCTACTCTACAACCTTATTGTACAGTACTACATAAGGAGTTCTACCTTACCCCATCAGTATCTCATAAAAAAAGTGGTGAAAATCTTGGGCCAGGGCAGTACCTGGCATTAGCTTCCATCTATACTGTCCTCCCAGGTCCCTTTTTTATCTTGGAAGATACAGCCTTCATGAGGTTGAGTGCACTGTACCTGTCTTCACAGGACTGGCCTGCTGGAATATTGGCATCACACGGGACAGTGTCCTGTCCCTATCCCAAGCTGAACCATGTCCTGCAGAGGTTAAGGCGTGCCAGAATGCCTCACATGCAGGCTCTCTTCATCACCTGACAGACTGTAAAATCCTGTGCCTTAAAGAGAATCTATAACCCTAATCTGGACTCTACAGAGCTTAAGAACATGGGTACAGAGCAGGCCACCTGAAGGACCAAGTAGGATTAGCTTATTTCAGAGGGGACTAGCAGTAGAATTTGGGGGCTGAAACAGGAGGTATACCTTTTATTCCCACTAACAGCCAGGAATATACTTTACTTTTTCCCAGACAAAACCACCCTTCCTCAGAGTTTAAAAAGAACAAAACCTTATAATCAGCCCTCAAAGAAATGTGTCCAGGTGTTCACAACACACTGCAGTCCTCAAAAGAATCCACAAAAAACAAACAAATGAAACACAACCCAACCCCCCCCAACAAACAAAAACTAAAAGCAAATAAACAAAACCAACAAGAACAAGAAAACAAACAAACAAACAAGGAACTAGATGAAGTGAACCCTATCTCCTTGTCCTGGGATACTCTGGAATTAGGTGGCCTATGAGTACTGAGCCCTTGTTCCCTAAACATAAAGACAGTTTTTCAGACAAAAATCATCAAAAGGAGCCTTGTCAGCTATCGCCAATCAGTGAACAGCATTGGACCTTCAACAAGATTTATTACTACCACTCTTTCTGTTTTACAGACGCTGCTGGATCAGTTAAAGCTTCAGATTGTGTCTACTAGAGTAAACATCAACTTGCGGACCCATAAAATATTTTAAAGATGCAAGGATGCACACCTTTACTATAAACTTAAGTGAATATGTGAAGTTTACTTCCTGGAAGTTTTAAAATCATTAACGTGACAAAAAGTTCTGCCTCTAAAGTATTTAAAAATATTTTGCAACAGACTTTCCCCTCTATAAATAAGAACTTCATTGACCTTACTGAAATTATCCCAGTTTATTCTAGATGTTGTTAAATCTTTCATGATCTACAGATTTATTGGAATAACTCAGACAGGAGAATGGTGATGTGAGAGAATCCTACACATCTGCACCTCAAAAAACCACAGCTAGCAGAACTTACTACAGCATCCTGGCTGAGCAGTCACCCTATTTAACCTTTCAGGATTGACAAACAGCCAGTTCACACAACAATTCTAACTTACTGAACAAAAAAATCCATCACACTGTATTGTAAAGAATGTCAAAGCTTGTCGATATTATACAATGTCATTTCACAACATATGCTGTATTTGGCAGGTGGAATTTTCATAAAACACTGCTCTGTAACTAACAGCTTTTAAAAATACTTATTCGTCCCTTGTAAACTGTAAACAGCTGTAAGAACACAATCCTGTGTAGAAATTCGGTACAGAAGTCAGCCACTTTTAGAAAATCACACCCACAGTAGTATTTGTTTTGTTAGTACATGCAGCCTAAGATTCTGTTCAAGTTTCTCTTTTCCTTGCACAGAGCTCTGTCTGCTGCCCTAAGGGTATATGGAGCACATCCTCTCTGATTCCCTATTAAAAAAAAAAAAAAAAGAAAAAGAAATAAGGAAAACCTTCACATATCTGTGAAAAAATTAATTGTAAAGTTCCCCTATAAGTTACAGGGAAGGAAACCTTATTCTTTCTAGTGTTTGTTTAGGAGCTGGACTTCAAACATTCTCTGAAAAGCAAACAACTCCAGGAAAAGGAAAATTGAAACACAACAAGAACACTGAACAGATGAAAGGTTTTACACTGCAACTGCTGATTAAATAACAGGTTAACAATGATGGGAACCAAATACATGGTTACAAATCCAAGATAAAAGGAGGAACCAAACTACACAAGGTTCATGACAAGTATTAATTCTTCTATATATAATTTTGTAGGGTTACTGTTCATATTTTATACAACCTAGAATGAGAAATTTCTTCTTTGAGAAATGGGGGATCATGAAGCTTCAATGTCACACAGAGTCTATTCTTTCAGATTCTTATATGCAACAAATAGCAGCTGAAAACATCTGCATTTTAAACAAAATTAAGTATTTTAGATTAGATAAATAAGAAAGTCAGCAGATGTCACAATATCGTTGAGTGCTATTGCTTTAACCTATAACAAATAACAAGGTCTTTGCCCAGAAATATTACACTACTGCATTGGAAAAACGAAGCAAGAGCTCCCTCTATGTAGCTCCAGATGCATTACTTTGTTGTACTGAGTTACATTTTACAAGTCTTACTGTGAATATGAATGATGTATATTACAAAATGACAAAATTATAAAAAAAAAAAAGAGTTCTGAGCCATAAATAGAACTATTTTTTCCAGTAAAATTATAGACAGCAATTAGAGGCTAAAACATGTAAAATCATTATACTGAATGAATTGTTAGTTAAGTCCCATTGAAGGTACGAGACTAGAATTTCAGATGAATACACACAAATATTCCTACTTGAAAGTAAGCTAAACCAGGCTAATAAGAAACATCTGAGGAGGCTTATTGTTATTACTACAGTCAGATGACATAGAATTTACCACTCTCAACTGTCCTCCCTACGTCTCTGTTGAAAGCTTCTGTTCCCACAGCAGGAACAACTCCTGAACCNCTGTGCTGTTGAGACAATTGCAACCTAATTGCTGAAGAGATCAGTGAAGATTACTCTAAGAACTTTCAGACACAGGTAAATCTAAGAAGTCTGCTTCAGGAGTCTTAAAATCTATTCATAAGAAGGCTGACAACCGACCTGGATAATTCTATTAGAAACTTCTGCCATGGTTGCATTTTGTATAGCCTATTCCTCTCCCAGAGAACAGATTGTAAGGGGCNGTGTGGTTGCTCTTGCTACAGAAGCAATAATCTCAAAGAAAATGAATGCCAGGCAAACAAACAGTAATTGCTTCAGCAAATGAACTGCAATCATTTGTGTTTGTGAATTAAAATTCTGAACACAAAGGTGATTCTTTAGCGATATACTGTAGAAATGGGAACTGTTAAAACATTTCCAGTCTATCTTTGCAAGCATTCTTCTGCTTTATGCAGACAATTTTTGGAGCTGTTTGTAATTTTTCACAGAATTTTGGCAGACAGGCCTGTAACCAACGGGAAAAAAATGCCTTTCTTCATGAAAAAGAATCAATAATGCATGACGGTAATGAACACTGTTAACATTTAGTCACTATAGATATTGTTTACTGCCTTGAAGCTGTATAAAATGATTCCATATTTCATTAAACTTTCTGTAATAAGACAAAGTCATCCCCTGTCCATATTTTCCTTTCAGAAACAAAAAATTTGCAAGCCTATTTCAAATTCAAGTTGGAAAATCATTGCCTATCTTGAAGTTTGTGTCAGTTCTATTTTAAATTTAATAAGTCCTGGGATCGACGTGATTAATGTTAAAGATAACTAGAACATTTAACACTTGGAATCTGACTTTTCATTCTGAGGGTTCCTCCCCTGCTCCCCTTCTCAT
>WEIV01009821.1:51283-64308 GCA_013390005.1 Calyptomena viridis | reverse complement strand
TTTTTTTTTTTTTTTTTTTCCTCCTGGCATAGAGGAGACGAATATGGGATAATCATAAAGTCACCCCAAGACAGTCTGAATTTAAGCGGTGTCTTCATAAATTGTTCTCCAACATTAATCTATAATTCAAGAACTGCAAAAGATCTTTTCTCCTTTTGAAAAGAACCACTCAGGAAAGAATTTTGATATGCTTAATATGGTTATAGAAATGCCATAATTTGTGAGAATTTCTGAACAAATCCATATATTTACAGATCATTTTTTTCTCCAATTTTGCTTTTTAACAAAACCCCCAACTTAGTCTCTAATAGTTCAATCTTAGATGTCTGATACCAATACATAAGTAGTCAAAAAATAGGATTTCCCACATTCAAATTCAATGTTATCTAGCCTTGAAGATAAAGAATCACAGAATCACAGTCACAGAATCACACAATAGGGAAGGTTGGAAGGGACCACAGTAAATCATCTCGTCCAACCTTCCTGCTCAAGCAGGGTCATCCTAGAAAACATGGCACAGGAATTGCATCCAGACGGTTCTACAATATCTCCAGTGAGAGAGATTCCACAATTTCTCTAGGCAATCTGTTCCAGATCTCAGTCACCCGCACAGTAAAGAAATTCTGCCTCATATTCAGATGGAACTTCCTGTGTATCAGTTTCTGCCTGTTGCCTCTTGTTGCCTGTTGCCTCAGTGCTTGGCACCACTGAGAAGAGCCTGGCTCCATGCTCCTGGCACCCTGCCTTCTGATACTTGTAGACATAAATGAAGTCCCTTTTCAGCTGTCTCTTCTCAAGGCTGAACAGGCCCAGCTCCCTCAGCCTTTCCTCATAAGTGAGGTGCTCCAGTCCCTTAATCATCTTCGTAGCCCTCAGCAGGACCTGCTTCAGGTGCTCCATGTCTCTCTTGTACTGAGGAGCTCAGAACTGGACACAGGACTCCAGATGCAGCCTCACTAGGGCTGAGTGGCGGAATCACCTCCCTTGACCTGCTGACAATTCTCTCCTTAATGCACCCATTGGCCTTCTTGGGCACAAGGGCACACTTCTGGCTCATGGACAGCTTGTTGACCACGAAGTCCTTGACTCAAGTCCTTCTCCACAGTGCTGCTTTCCAGCAGGTCAGCTTCCAGCCTGTATTGGGGTTATTCCTTCTCAGGTGCACGACCCCTGCATTTGCTTTCTAGTCCTTCAACCAAGTTTGTACTTAGAAAGCTAAGTTTCTACTGTAGCCAACTATCTGCCCCTAAAATGTGCACACAAATCAAGACTTGAAGATACAAATTTCTTTATACCTTATTTATAGATGAAATTGTTTAATTATCTCTACATATCTTGCTTTTGCAGCGTGCTCGAAGAGCATGAAACTATGTTTACCAAGTCAACTTTTGAACAAAGACATGGTAAGGAGTGTAGTCTCACTTGTAGTGGTCTCTGCAAGTCTCTCTCCTGCTGGCTTAAAATAGTCACACAAGAAGTAATATATGCAGGTTCAAAGCACTCCGTGTGATTTGAACCAGCATATGGACTGTTGATCTCTTGCCACCAAAGAAACTGTCATTATCACTGTGTTATTAGGTACTCTGATGGAGAAAAGAAGAGGAATCTTTTAGTAATGAAACATTTTCTTCAATTAAAAAAAATTTAAAATTGTGTAGATGGATACTGAATACTTAATAACATCACTTAATAATTACACCATTAATAGTCTTTATTATTTTCTCCCAACAAGCCCAAATTAAATTCATAATCTCAAAAGCTCCTGTTACAATTAATGGCAAGATCACAGCTTTAGTTCAGAGATAGTTCTATTACAAAATGTGAAGACTGAGGTGGCTATGTTCAGCAGTCAGATGTTGAAAATTGTATTTGATAATTCCAGGCTAATCTAAATGACCTTGGTACTAGTCATTGCTCTAAAACACAATACGTTGTGCAAAAAAAGGCATTTCGATGAGAGGAATGGAATTAGCCTTAGTTTTGTCTTTGCCAGCCTACTCCATACTTTCTCAGGAGTTAGAAGCTCTAGGATCAATTGCTCTCCACTTCCCAGGATTGCTACTACAACTTAAAGAAGCTACCACATTCGCTTTTTTGAAAAAAATTTTACTTGGATATTTAACCAAAGGAGCTGTTTGGCTGCTCCAGACTGCAGAGAGGCATCTAGGAAACTTCATGGCACTTCCAGACAGTACCTGGCTCACCATACAAGTGAATCGTTCTCAGACGTAACTCTCCCCTTACACTGCATAAGGAAAATAGGTGACTGCTTGAAGTTACACAGCAGGGTATGTAATAGTAGAAACCAGCATTGTTCCCTGTGGCTAATGGAGAGAAAGGCCTAATAAGGCCTGTGCTTTAAACCACTGGTGAGGTGCCTACCTTTTACCACTGATTAGATGGAGAGCTCAGAGTTTCCATTACCTTAGAGATATTATATAGTTGATGGACCTCAATTATTACTGAATATTAGGGAGTGTGAATAGCTTGCCTCTCTCCTTTTAAATCTAACTCCCTCTTGTGGATTTAACCCCTTGGTCTGAGCAGAAGAAAAAGTCAGATTTAAGGTAGATTATTTCTGCTTTTTCTTTTCTCCTCCCTCCACTCCCCCAGCAAAGTCCAAGGAATTAATACAGTACAAAGGTCTCTCAGGAAAGAAATACTCTTCAATGTTTGAAAGCAATCCATATCTAATTCCTGACTAAAAATGGCAAAACTGCTCTGCTGAAAACTAACATGTCAAATTAGCCAAGACAAAACTGATTTTCAAAGCTGATTACTTTTTTTCATCCCTAGAGAAATCAAAGATTGATAGAGATAAGAAGCCATTTTTTCTAAAAGAGTGGTGTCTTGCCTACAGCTGACCAGTCGTTGTCAGATGAACCTGTCATACTCTTACTCCCTGCCCAAGGGAATTCATATAATATTGAAAAATTACTAATTTTTAAAAATATAATTGCACATATAACTAAGTGGTTTGGGCTTTTTTGTATCATCTATCTGTCTTACTCTAAAGCGTGTCCTGCTCTGGCAACTTAAATTACAATATATTAAAATTCTATGAGTAATTTATTTTTTTGCTTAGTAGCATTTCTTTGAAGGCAACACAAAAGAACAGAAATATAAAGAGTACAAGCACATCCTGTTCTTATCCAACAGTCTGAAGAACATCAGCACTGAGATTCTTATTAAGGCATAGGGTTTTTTTCTGGCTGGTTGAAGTATACAGTGTACTATAAAGGTAGTGACAAAATAGTGACAAAATCTTGGATAAGAATTAATAAGCAGTGGATGACTGATGTGTTTCATGGTTGCCTAGAGAGTTAATGTGAACAGTTAAGCACACTCAAAATTGCTCATCATGAAATCCTTCTTAAACCTTGCAAAAACAATCCCAAATCCTTCAAAATTAAGTATCTTAATGCAATTAATCCAAATAGTTGCACTGTTCGGGAATGTGTTCTGGTTATGAATTCCTGGTCTGCCAGTGATTTTTGAAGGTCATTCATAGTGGATATGGATGCAGAGTTAAATTATTTTTTGTCAGTTATCTCAAAATGATTAATGCTTTGAGTGTTGGGATCCTTTTATTTGCGGCGAGGTCTTGATTTCCATTACAAAAAAACCCTATACTAGTGTAACTTTATTTTTACAGCTGCAGTTATTGTAAAGAAAGAGATCAAGGAGGTTCTTATGAAAATTGCAGTGAAATATCAATATAAAATTATTAACCAAGTTGTGAATAACAGTTTTGGTGTGGAGATTCTTGCATTTGTTTCATTGTTGCAGCCATAATAAAATGCTACAACTTACATACTATTCTCACTGAACATGAAGTATGTTTTCAAAATACTTGTAATTAATGGATTAATGTTTTGGAAGTAAAAGGGACAGTTGAGACTTTGTAATACTATCCTAATTACTACCTATTGAAAACTGATCACAGATAAGCATATTCTTATGGTTCCAATTCATATACTAACACTTCAGAGAAATGTAACTTTACTATTTCATCTGAAATGATACTCCATTTAAATTAGTCTATATTTACCACATGATAATATTCCTTGACAACACATTTTTTCAAAGCTCTGTTAATTGCAAATTTAAACTGAGCACCAATGTCCTAAGACTAAGATATTAATTCATGGGAAAAAATGTGCATAAACCAAAAAGTTTTAGCAATTGGATGTTGGTGGCTCTACTTGTGCAAAATAATCACACCAATTTTATGCTAAATGTCCTGTGACATGAACTGATACAACAAAGGTAACCAGGGCTTCTATATAAATTCGGGAAAACTGAATTAAAAAAAAAGGATTGTGTATGTCTTATAATTCTGGAAACTCAAAGTTTTGGAAGGAAATGTACTTTTTTTTTTTTCCTAATGAGATCACAACTGCAGTAATATACCAAAATTTGTGTCCAGTTCTGAGCACATTGCTTATTTTATGCTATTATCTGAATATAAATATTGCAAATGCATAAACAAATCAAGAAATTGTGCCTACAAACACCAGTGGGAAAAATAACAGAGGCAGCTGTGGCACAGAGCTACAACAACAGGGGACAAATTTATAAGCACATATAGATTTACTCAATTTCTGTTTTAAAAATAGACTCTACCTTTCTCTGCAGTTAACTTGCCTTACGTGCTATATCAATTATCATTGTACAGTAGGACACTGATTTTTTTTTTCATGTAAAGGCACACAGGAAGTAAAAAAGTAGTCAAATGTTAAACTTATACTTGAGCTTAATTTCCTTCTTTGTTCTTGAAATTTGCACATTTAATTAGCTATGGGAGAGATTATTGTGGACATTGGATTTTTAAAAATCAAAATAAGGTATGTGCAATTACCTGCCAAGAAATGGTAAATTCTAATAAAGAACCCTAAATAAATTTAATGAAAGCTTTTATTTTGCAAGCAATTTTAAATTAAAAAAAAATAATTTTTTTAAAATTTTTTTAAATTTTGCATCTTCCAAAATATCTTCCCATGTAGCCTGGGACCTGCAATGTTGAAACTGAATGGCAGCAAGTGAGATTTCCTCACTCAAGGAAATACTGTCACAAAAGCAGCTAAGACTATTCTACTTGGAATGCTCTAAAACACAAACAGTTATATATTTCTCTCTTGGCTGCACTACTACACCATTAAATAACTATACCAGCAATAATTTTGCCTAACAACTGTTCTTCATCCAGCTATTGTCATTTAGGTACTTTTACCTAAAAACCATCCAGATTTAGAGTTCAGCATTGGGCATTTGTTTCAGACTAGAACTGTGGGATTGGTATCTTACAGTGTAATTGCCTCTCTTCCCTTTGTTGAAAATATATTTTTAAATGCTTTTATTAAAACAAATAAACTCTCAAATGATCATCAATCACCATCAAACTCTTTAATATGAAGCTTACCAACAATAGTTTGTAGGTACCTGGAATTCAACTTTTAGTGGAATAAAAATGCATGCAAAAGGTGACTCACTGAAGAATCTCTGGTTAAAATTCATTTACATGAGTGGAAAAATGGTTAGAGAACCTAATTAATGGTTACTATTGAAGCTTCTAATGTATCTGCAGAATTATATGTGAAATTGAAAACCCAATCTGCTGTAACAGATTGCACAAACCATCTACTGAAAAACATCCAGTTATGAAAAATCTTATTATGACAACATTATATTTTATAGCCAAGTAATAGGAACTGTTGTCTGTACTTTTAAGGTGCTCAGATATGAACATAGAAACCCAAGTTATGTACCAGTTTCTAACTCCTTGGAAGAACAGTAAGGTAGTACTCAAGGGCAGCAGAAAAAATCAGTTTGCATTTAGCATAACATTTTTGAACATTGGTGATTTCTGACCAGTGACCTTAATTCTCTGGCTAACAATTGTCTTACTGTTTTAATTTTTAATGATCACAGCAAAAACATCACTGAGAAAAAGAAAAAAGGCATTTGCAACAAAGGTAGCATTCCCGAACTTTAGTAGAACATGTAAATTAAGTTTTATTTCAGCAAACATAATTTAGCCTGACTTAGCCACTTCCTTCTGTGTAAAAAAGTTTTAATTTAGGAACGAACATTTGACTGAACTCAGATAGAAGACTGGATATGGACTGGTTATGTAAGAAATGACATTGAGAGATTCCAGCAGTGTGAGTACGGCTCACGAGGCCTTACTGCCTGAAGTTCTACCTCACAATGCAAGTTCTCCCAATTTTCTTAGAGCTCCTGGAGTTTATTATGCCTATTCTTGCTTCAAAGAGAAAGGAGCATTTTCCTTGTGTGAAGTTGGACTGACTGCAAAAAAACCTATTAAATACTGACTTTCAAAAAACCGAAACTAACTTCTAATTGCGCAATTAGTAAATGTTAAAAGAAGATGCGCTCGCGAGAGTGTTTTAGGCAATACGAGGAAGGCCGCCACAGCTAAGGAGGTCTATGAGGGCATTACAAGTGCGCGCTCCCGGAAGGAATAAATGCACGGTGAATAAATGCTCGGGGGCGGTCCGGTCCCTGGCCCTGGCCCTGCCCCCGGGGCGAGCGGGAGATGCGAAGGGCGNGGACGGGCAGAGGTTCGCAGCGCTTGAGCTGCGGGTGCCCGCGGTGCTGAACGCCGCCAGGTTTGGGTGGGAGGTGGCGAGCCGGGGGCGTGCGGGCACACGGGGCTGAGCGCGGCGCAGGGTGGTCGCTGCCTCCCCTCCCTGCCCCCGGCTGCCGCAGAGCTCCTGTACCCCGGCTGCCGGTGTCTGGGTGACATTAGTGAATACTGTCTTTATTCTTCCTTTAAAGTGTAAAATATTCTTGTCATCAGCATAATAAGTAGGCCTTAGCAGGTCAGATGTGTAGAGTGATACTGAAGCTGTAGAAACAGGAGCTTTAGGAAATAATGAGGGAGAGCTTTTAAAATCACTCTTCTTCACTTATGATAAATTTCAGAATATCATTTTGATTCAGGAAACCCAAAATACAAGGGAAGTTATTACTGATCTTAATTTTTCATAATCTTTGCATGTACTAGGCGATCTTTAAAGTCCCTTCCAACTCAAAACATTCTGTGATTCTAGTCTGAATGAAACATGATGGAGAAAAGTACATTTCACAGAATATTCTGAAATGGAAGGAACCCACGAGGGTCATCGAGTCCAACTCTCAATGAATGGCCCATATGGGGATCAAACCCACTACCTGGAGTTAGTAGCACTATGTTGACCTGCAGAAAAGGGAGCTTTTACTTCTATGATTATTTTTTTTAAGTAATTCTAATTAGAACAACTATTTAAGTAAAGAGTGTGATATCAATGTATACAACATATAGTTTTCCTACTAGTTTTTATCCTTTCTGTTGACAGTATGAAATAATTCACTAGTATAAAGCTACTGGGGCTTGTGAGACCTTCTAGTAGATGGAGATGTCGGTGTCAGTAAGCAGGCCTTAGCTGATACAGTGTGAAGGTACAGTCCTCTGGTTTTGATTACAGAGCTAGCTAGGGTAGGGGTTTTTTGTGTCTAGTTTTGCTCATCTGTGAGAAATTGTGTGTTGCTTGTGCCCCAAGTAAGTATATTGGATGCCTCCAGGCAGAAAGTTGAGGAATTTTTGCCCATCTTTGTTGTATATAAGGAGTTTGTGATTAAGGCACAATTATATAGTACATCAGTTAAACAACAACGTAAGGAAGAATGTGGTTCAAGGTATTTCTGTCTAAGGTATATCTAAGATTGGCCTTTAAAGGTTTGTATCTTTCAGGACAAAGCTTCTTGAAGGAAGGCATTGTGTTCCTAAGGTTTCAAAAAGAGTTCTCATTTCTTCAGATTCATGTTCGTAACTTTGTACGGTAAAAGTTACCTCAGGGCAGACTATTCGTTGGCAAATGATGATCCTAAGGACATTGGGTTTTTTAGGTCTCACAGAGGCTGCTAACCATGGCCAGCCTTGGCCACTGCTGAAGGCCCTGCTGTTCAGGAGACTCCATACTATGATGCCTGTCAAGAGTTTGCCTGATACCAAAGTATGAATTTAAATATTTGAAAAGACAAGTTAGCTTTCCATCTCTGTCACTTGTTACTCTGGTTTACTTTCAACAAACTTGAGTGACTTAAAATAAACTTTGTTGCACAGCAACTGACTTTAATTTTTCTGTTGGAAAGCATGAACTGTTTAAATAGTTACATATCTATTTTGATAATAGACAAAATAAGTGATGCTATGCAGAAAATATTTTTATTTTTCTCTTTGACAGAATAATAACCATAAACTCCTCTAAATATATATAATTTCAAGGTAATAATACAGTGGGAGATTGTATAGAGAGTAGCTCTGAAATTTCACTGACTAGCTGAAGGCTTGCTGATTTGCTAGAGTTGCTTTCATACATATTTATTTGCATTGGTATTGAGTGCTGTGATTGAAGCACTGGTATATGTATCTGTCTTGCAGTTACGGCTACGATGACAGTGAATTTCTTGTTGCAGGTTTCAGCAGGGGCTGAATGGACCTTGAGGTGCCAGTCATGGGGACTTTTACAGACAGAAAAATGGGCTGGTAGGAAATCAAGCTTAGCATTTGCAGGAGTTGCAGGAGTTTGCAGGAGTCTGCACTTGGAACAGAATAGTGTTATGCAATGGTACAGTCTGGGCTGCAGATCAGATGCAATATGGCTCTTCATCAAAAAAGGTCCTAGGATCATGTAACAGCTGAGTCCCAGTCACTACCATGCCCTTGCAAGGAAATGGGACAGTCCAAAGCCTGGCTCTGCTGATGGCAACGTAGACAGCAGGCTGAGGAGAGTGATTCTTACATCTGGTCAAGGCTGCATCTGAGTTTTTGACTCCCCAGTGGGAAAAAGAGAATAACATACTAGACTGAGTCACCTGGTGTGATTAGCAGGGTGAAGCACATAGTGCACAAGGAGAAGCTGATAGTACTGGGGTTTTACTGCTCTCTTCAGCTACCTGTATGGAGCGTATGGAGGAGACTGAGCTAAACTCTTGTTGGAAATGGGCAGTAGGGTAGGAGGCAGCAGATGCTGGTGACAAGAGGAGACATTCCCATTAGGTATTAGGAAATTTTCTGTCACAATAGTCAAGCTATGGAACAAGGGCCTGAAGACAGAGAGTCTACATCCCTGGAGGTGCTCTGAAGTTGGCTGGACAAAGCTCTGGGCTTCGTGACCTAAGTGCATTGTGCTTGGAGCAGTGTTTTGGACCAGATAATCTGTAGAGATCTCTTATTTCAGTGGATTTTCATGAGCTAAGCAAGAAAATATTACTGCTTCAATCTCACAATTATCTTGTCCTCTAGTAGTACCCCCTTGCTGTTTACCTTGTTGTTTAAACTAGTAGGAGGAGAGAAATATCTCTGTGGGCTCAATGGAGGGTTTCCTGTAATGCGAAGTGGCCCACGTGAAACACTGAAAGCATATTATTAGCATTTGGAGAAGGATATAGGACTGTAAATGGCAGAATTGACACTCTGATATTTTTAATATTCAAACTGTACAATAAGCCTGAAGCTTATTGTAAATTCATGACTTGAAGGAAAAGGCATAAAATACTGTGGTAAAAAAAGAGGTATTGTTTCAATTAGGAAAAAAATTGAGCTAAGTTATGATAGCATTAGCAGTAGTGACTGCTTCCTGCATTTATAGTCCCATTGCTTTTGGTAGAATTGCTTAAGGAGAAAATAGTTGGAACATTAGTTCATACAGCTGCTTGCTGAATGTGTACTGCTGCTAGATTTAAAGTAATATAAATTCTCTTTAATCTTTGTGCATGTGTGTGTACCCATTTTTCAGACTGCTGCAAGTGAGGAGAGAATCTCTGGTCATGATTTCCTTGTTGGGCATATTTACAGGGGTGTGGAGACATTGGGAAAGGAACTTTTTATGTATTTTGATCAGACAGCTTTGAGGTAAGAGGTGAGAAACATGCTTCCTGTGCGTTCAGACCAATTGTATTTATTTGGTGTGTTGTCTCGTATTTGTCAATGTCAGTTTCAAAGATTTGAAAGTGTTATGGAGAAATAGTGGATAAAGCCACATGTTCAGATAATTTACTGCTTTTCTCTTACCTTTACATGGAATCTTATACTATCTGAAAAGGACAGTTATTCTTCAAAAAGTTTTGTTTCAGACAGGAAATTGCATTTTCTAGGGACAAAACAGTTAAAGTGCATACAGTTGCAGCTACAGTGAAGAAATTACATTTAATGTCTTCCACTACAAACTGTACTTGCAATTTCTTTCAATGTTCATCAAGTAGTTTAGATTAACATTCTGTATTTAATTCTTAGTGATTCAAATGCTTTGATAATAAACTTGTGAAAAAATTGCCAAACTTAAAATATTCTGTACGTTTACATTTATGCTGTCTCTCATTCTGTAATCAGTGTTAACAACTCCTCAGTACGGAACTATGGTTTGAGATTTGGCAGATGGCCTGGGTATTGTAAATGTAACACTTTTTTGTAAAACTAAAGACAAATGGTAAAACTGCTGACTCTGTTCATCCTTTGCAGAGTTTATTAGGGATTAGTTGACATGTTTAGGATTTTATCATGTTTTAATCCCTTGGATGTGTTGTACTAACCACCAAGGTTATATTTGAAATCTAGTTTACTTTGCCTAGTTCACAATTCTTCTGTACTGCAAAGTCAGCTAAAAGTGAATCTAAAAAAATTCAGTGTAATGGATTATTTAAAAAAACCTTACCACTTTTATTATAATTCATATAGAATACATAAGTAAGGCCCTAATAAAGGCAGTTAAATATTAGTGGTTACATAGGACAATGTGTAGACTGATCTTTGGCAGCAGGTGCCTGCTAGTTATCACATTTAGTGCAATATGCTGATTTCTCTTAGTGTTAGAGAAATGCAATTAGTCCTACAAGCACATACCAGTCTTTACATAACAATCATACAAGTAACTAGTAGGATGGGACAGTGTATGTGTTTAAAGCTACTCATACTTGTGAAGGTTAGGATTATGGTCCTAATCAGTTTCTCTTGCTTTTTATTGTGTTTTATTAAATAGGAACAGGGAAGGAAAAAGCAGTTTTTAAAAAAGAAAAGATAAGTTAGTTATAAAGAATTAAGACAGGCAGATTTAAAAAAAGACAGGGGTAACTGATAAAGGGTTTAGCCTTTTTTCGATGACTATTGCATGTATTTACAAATTGAATAAGCGAAGGAGGAAATTATGCAATACGACAACATTGTTTCAATTGACTGAATTACATTATCAGAGGAAAAAAGCTATTACTAAGGAATATAAGCTTTCTGCAAAAAGTTCTCTTCAAAGAGAAAGAAAATGTGGTCCAATTCTAGTATGGAAAACATAATCCTTTGACCTTGAAAGATCTTAAATCTTAAGCTTTCTAACCAATGCAATAACTTACTGTACTTAATGAAAACAGCCTTCAGTTGTTGTTTGATAATAAGCATAAAAATTTCATGAATTCTACAGTTGTTGTAGTTGTAGAAGCTGTATTTAAATAACTCTCTTTAGCCATGTTACTGGTATGAAACCTTGGAGAAATTATGTACCAGAAAGGTCTCTACACTTATTATCTGATATTGAAGATCTTAATTCTCCTGTTTTAAGAATGCATCTTTTGGTTTCTAAAGATGTTAAAGGGAGGTGGAGGAAGGCTTCAGAAAATGCATCTTACAGCAGTCTAAGATTTGCTGTCAAGATTGTTGTTGGGAGAGGAAATAAGAACACTTTCAGAAGATGTATTATTTTTTATTAAAGTTAACTTTTAAATATAGGACTTTTTTGTCATGGGGAGGGTTACTGATATACAGATTCTGTATCTGTTCATAGTTTCTTAAGATAAAAAACATGACTAAACCATCTTTCTGCTAAGATTACCTGTAAAAAGCTGGTAGTCATGCTGGAATAATGCGAGTCAGACACATCCTGTGAAAGGCTAGGCCAGGAAGGGTAATCAACTCATTTTATGCTCCTGGATTTTCTCCAGTGGGGAGTGACTTCCTGGTGGGAGAAGATAACCTGGGCATGAAATTGTTTTATACAGTTTGGTTACTGCTTGCCTGACTTGCAAATGGGGAAGATGCTTCTGAAGTGTTGCCATGTGTGGACAGCAATTAGAAACTGAAGTTCAGTATACTTGCAATCCATGGTGGGCAGTAGAAACTTTTGCTTTTTAGAGGTACAGATGAGCAAGGACACCTTCTGAAGAAATTAGTACTTCTACTTTTTGATGTCCATTTAAACAGCTTCATTAAAGTCACAGAAGAAAGTCTTGGTTTTTTTAAAAAAATCTGAGGATTTCTTTTCAATTTTTTGCCTTCAAAATCACTTAAGCAGTCAATGGAAATTTAAAAAAATTCTTTGATACTTGCAAGTTCTTCAGGAGAGACTTGTGTGGGCTGCATGTTTTGCTATGTAAACAATACAGTTATGTAAGAGCTTGTTCTGATCTTGGTTTCTATAGTGTGCTATTAATGTAATTTGGAGTGATGAATGGTTTAGAAAAGTTTCTTAAAATTGATAATGCACAGATATTTTTACATAACTGATAACAGACTAAACTATTCTTAGGAAACAGGTAATTGTTGACTCAAAATCCCTTAGAGGAAAGGTATCCACTGTCTTGACTGGAAATAACATCTTAGCCTTTAGAATTTGATAATGTGAATTGTCACTGATTTTTGCATCTCCATGTGGTAGCCTGTCTGTGCTGCCAGTAATCTTTTCTTTTTAAGGGAAAAATGTTTTAAATATAAGCAGATCCTTGCAATATTGTGTAGCACTGAATAATTCTAAAGTCTTGCCTTTTTACTTTGAAACAACAAAAAATCATCTACTCCTTACTAATAGCTATCATTGAGTAACAGATCCTAGGTTTAATTAGCATGGTTTTCCTACTTGTGATTAAAATGAGGATTCTCTTTTGCCCTGTTTCAGGACATCAAAGGTAATGAAACTTTAGAGTGAGATTTTATAGATTTCTGAAGGCTTTTGAATGTAAACATGTGATGGCTCAATTAT
>WEIV01009821.1:2730-48635 GCA_013390005.1 Calyptomena viridis | reverse complement strand
GTCGTATTTATTGGTATAGTAGTTTATTTTTGTTGCTGTGTATCACAGCTTACATACAGTTAAAGTAGTTCTATACTATAGTCTTGTTAGATAGTGTCAAGACTGGGAATGAAAGTTGAATTTAATTCAGTCCTTAAGTCTGAATGCTGAACCCCATTGCTCCTTTAATTTCTGTGCAAGTCTCACTTCCTTAACAAGAGTGACAACCTCTCATGATTACTGGTTTCAAGGTTTTATGCTCCTATGGTTGGGTTTTTATTTTTGTTTTCTTTTTGGAAGCAAATTGGTGTCATTGATCTAATTTACATTAAGTGGATGTTTATGTCCGTCAGCATTGTGCTTCACACTGCTAATAAAAATTACAGCAAGTTTGATTTTAGAGCATTTGAGGCTCTTGAGAGAAAAGGAACATGTAAATTCAAATAACATATATATGCATATTTAAAATTACAAAACATAAAAGCTTATGTAAGCCTGAGATTTCTTGTTCTGTATTGTTTTCAAATTATTATACTTATCCTAATAAAATAAAAATANTGGATCATGTCACCAAACCGTTAGTTATATTTGATGGTCCAAATATGTGAGTTTTCCATCTTGGAAGTAGTTTCAAAGCAAGGAGTGGGCAATTATTTTTCAAGCTAGTAGGAACAATATGACATGATTTCATGCATGTGTCATTAAACTGTTTTGGGGAGGTTTTGTAATTTCTGTGCCTCTTCCCATCACTGGTATTTTCATGGTTTCTATTCTCTGCATATAATGTTCTATAATACTTTATCGTGTTCTTTTTTAAACTGTACTGCTCTATTGGAATATTTTTAAAATAAAAAATAAATGTTCATGTATTTTTCTCTTCCAGAAATGCTGCAGAGACTGAGCAGAAGGTGAGAATGATGGAAAGCTTGGATGTCTGTTCTCCAAAGTTTAGCTTTTTAAGAGCAGAAAGTGAGATTAAGCAGCAGAAAACCCGCATGTTGTGTGATGTGTTACTGGATCAAGCAGTATTACCTGGAGTGGGAAATATCATAAAAAATGAGGCACTGTTTGATAGTGGTCTTCATCCAGCTATTAAGGTGGGTGAAATGTGTTACAATGGTTTTTAATGACCCCTAAGTATTAAAAAAGAGCCTCTGCTAATAGGTTTTGTTGTAATTCATGAAGAAATTAGGAGGGAAGTAAGGTTTGTTAACTCTACATGATTCATATGATCATGAACTCCTTGGTCAATACAGGGGAAGACAGCTGAAATTTTTACCAAGTCTTTTGCTTGGATGAGGGAAAGTGAATTGGTATGCAAGCAGTGGGTGTGTAGTATAGAATGTGAACATGTTCTACTGAGGTCGTACACATAATGTGAAGTCAAAATTATCATAACATGAAGCCATGCAATTCCACATCAGTGTTGAAAGTGCACCTGCCTCATAGGTCTTTTTTCTGTTGTCCCTTAGCACTGTAATATTGTAAAAATCATTCTTGTCTTTCTTACAGGTTTGCCAACTGACAGATGAGCATATACATCACTTAGTGAAAATGACACGTGATTTTACCCTGCTTTTTTATAAGGTATTGGCATGTGTTTCTGAGAAACCTCCAAAATGTGACTCTGGCACATTAGCTGTATGTGATCATCCAGTGAAAACAGTAAAAAGATGCAACAGGACACGTGTTTCAGTGAATAGGAATGTTGGTTTGTGTGCTCTTTATTAATTGTGAACTGTCAAATGATGGAAAAGTGGGAGAGTCAAGATTGTAAAAGTATGCACAGGTTGGCCCAGTAGAGTTTCACAGATGCTGCTTGAGTGCCAGGTCAGTTTTTCTGTGCATGTGCTCTAACGTCACTCTGTAGGTTAAACACAAACTTACATGTGAGAGAACATAAATATCTTAAAACTAGAAATTAGAAATTGCCCCATGTGGCTTCCTTTATGAAACTTGGAATAGCAAGTATATTTATTTGACTAAATAGATTGTAACTTCTAATACTGAAACTTCCCTAACTGAAACAATGGTTTTGGATGCTAAAGTGACAAATTAGTTTCTTCCTACTGTCACAACTTCAGTAGGATTTAATTTCTTCTCCTGTAAGGTCTGTAATTCTTGGTTGCTCTTTAAAGAGAAAACTTGACCTAATTCTTCTGTATTTTATTTCTTTAAGCTGCATGCAAAGAAATGAAAAGCAGAGATGAAATTCTTGTCTCTTTGTGTTCATGAAAGACAAGGAGCTAGTGCTGCTAAAACATCTCTTTTTTTTTCCATAGGTTAGGAGGAGGGCACCTAACTTTCAATCATAAAGGTGAAAAATGTAATTTGTTTAATAGGCTGCTTAAATGTGTTCTTTCCCCCAACCCACTGAAGAGTACTTTTGTTTGTTGGCTAGGGAAATCTTTTCTTTCTCCAAACTTCTTCACAGTGAATTCTACCAGTAAAGAGGATAGCATTTAGTTCTGCAACAACTATAATACTGGGAAAGCCTGTGTCACAGGCTTTTAGACTGATAATAAACAAGTTAAACTTTCTGTTGCTCAGTTTAGCCATTTTCAAAATTTTTATAATCAACACCAAGTATTCACCAGTCAAGTGCATTTAAGAGAGGTAGCCTCTCCTTCTAAGTCTCCTTAAAATACACAGTGAAAATATGTTAATATGAGGGATAGTGCTTAATAATTATTAATAGACTGTTATAGATTATTTGTAGTAATCATACTGTATCATTACAGATGCAAATATGAATAATCTTGTTGCTGTAAAAAGCTGTTGCTTTAGTTTGCTTTTTACATAACTGTATGGGAAAAAACTTCTTAAGAAACGGACTAAACCTCGAGGAGAAAACAAACTGCTTGTGAATATTCATGCCACTATATATTATTAATTCCTTCTCATTGAATTACTGGCTTGTACTGGCACAAGCATTCTCATTTGATGAGGCTGATGAATAAGAGCACAACGGTAGCAAATATGCTGTGCTCAAAGACACCTGTACTTTGGAAGAACTCCAAAAGTCTTTCTACATTATGGAGCTAGAGCTATTGAACCCTGCCAGATCTGAGCTGCTACTGCTGATCCAGCTGTGGTATTGTTTGAACTGTGCCCATGAAATTGCCATTGTAGTGCAGAAATTCATGAGGCTCTGCAGAGTTGGGTACACCTCTACTGGGCTCCTGTTTGTTTTTTTACCACTTCCAATTGTAGTATGTCTACACCTACTCCCTGTGAATTATCTCATGAAATGTGCCTGCCTGTCAGCTGTCTGGAGACTTTTTAGGTTACTATGCCCTTGGGCTTGTACTGTACTTAATTTAATGTGACTTTCTGCCAGGATCTAGGAAGCTTACCATAGTGCCAAGTGGCTTTTCATGAGCCAACTTGTTTGGCATGGTGAGAGCCAAGATGAAGTTCAGCAACTTGACTGGGCGCTACCCAACATTTACAAAATTCTTGGAATATTTCTGCATTGCATATTTCTTTAGGTTTGGGAAAGGCTGATTAACCCAGATTGTAGCATCAGGTCTGAGCTGGCTCTGTGGTGTTTTTTGGTTTTTTTTTTTTTTTGCTCTTTTGGTGGTGAGGGAAGGTGGTGGTGTTTTTGTGGTTTGTGTTTATTTTTCTTTTCTGTGCTACATTGATTGGACCTCATTAGCTCTTCAAGAACACTCCTGCAGATGCCGGATCAAAGACCACTGATGCTGAATCAAAGCTAGCTGGTCCAGCTCAGAGTTCCCAACATGTATATGCTTACACCATATTAGTACGGGTTTTTTCTCCTATCTTTTATTGCTTTATATGGAGAATTACAGGCAGTGCTATACCTGGTTTGTCAATTTTTTACATATAATGTGAAATACAGATATAGCTCTTATGAGTGTGCCTTAAATATCTTTATTTAGTCATTGAGTTGTCAGTTTTTGTAGGGTTTTTTTATTTTAGCTTCAGACTCACATAAAATTTATACCGAGTCTCTAACTTGGATTTATACATGTTCTGTTTTAGTGCCGCAAAACCGGCTCTCCGCTCTACAAACACTACAGAGTATACAAGCGCCCAGCCTGTGGTCAGTGCAAAGGGAACATCACTGTGTGTCGTTTAGGAGAGAATAACAGAATGACTTACTTCTGCTCCAGATGTCAAAAGGCGGATCCCCAGCTTGTCAATCTTAGGTACGATGGTGACTTTGTGACACTTTTAAGTACCAAGAAGTGCTGTTAGAGTAAGAGAACATGCCTTTTCAAAGAGAATGGATCCATGTGCATTTTATGACTAAATTCCTCTGTGACAGATGAAAACAGGACACCTTGCAAAAGAAAAATCTTTTGGCTATTGGTATTTAAAAGTTATTAGAAGCTTTGATTCTTTGATACTATTTCTTTCAAAGGCCCCATCTGTTATAAAGTAACTATTACCCTAATCAACTATAGGAATTATAAAAAAATTCAGAGTGCTTAAAATTATTCACCAAAATCACTGGAAAAGTTGCCTCTTGTTTTTGGTGCTGTCAATATAATGGGCTTGGATGTTTACACACAACTGAGTTGAACAGCATAAAGTAGGAATTCTTGTGTCTCTCTTTTCACAGGATAGCTTCTTCATAGCTGTGCATCTGTGAAATTTTATTCTGGGTTTAGAATTACACTGAGGATAACTAAAACTTCAGTAAATTTAGAGTGCAGCAAATATTGTAGGGGCTTAGTACTTTTCTTCCTCCTTATCAGCTTTAAAAAGCTTTTGCTGTAGGTGTGCCACAGAGACACTTTCAGTTGCACATGAATTGTGCTTGCAGCAGCTTTCCTCCTTTTATTTTGAGAAAGCAGAAAATGCATTTGATATCACAAGGTCAAAAGGTAAAAGTTCTAAAAGTATCTTATTCAGACTTAGATACTGGAGTTATCCTTGAAAATTTTCATCTGAGGCTTCAGAATTTTGCTGTTTTATACTGAGCCCTGTCAATCTAATATAAAATACTGCTTCACTTTACAAGCTTTGCCTTCATTAGTGTGTGTGTGTGTATATACATTTTAGATAAGGTTTACAGAACACACAAATCCCTCTCCTATCTCCAAGCTTCTTTAAAGACTCAGATGGCTGAAGAGGTTTTGTTTAAAGCTTAAAAAGCACCTTTTAGTACAGATCAAATATAGAAAATTCCAGCATGGAAGATAAATATTTCACATGCTGATAATCTGCTGTATTTTTAGAAAGTAATAATGAGAAATGTTTTGCAGAAGGGGAGGAAGACAGCAGTGTTCCATTGAGTCAGATAACTAGAAAATGATGCAAAGGAAAAAAGTATATCTCTCTGTTCTAGAACAAGTACCAGTTTGGGATTTTGTTGTTGTATTTTTAAATAAATAATTAAACAGTGCTGTATTTGAGTGAATAACTANTTGAAAAGATTTCTCTAGCTAGTTTTTTTTTTTTTGTTTGTTTGTTTGTTTGTTTTTTTCCTGGCATAGAGGAGACTAATATGGGATAATCATAAAGTCACCCCAAGACAATAACATAGCAATGGTAGTTACAAAATAAAAAAAGATAATTTCTTGTGTTTTCCTTACCCTGTTGGTCAGTCTTTGTGTTCTACTGGTCTTTTTTAATTAAGCAGTAACTGTTACCATGTAAAAGTATGTGTAGCTCAGGTAATTTGTCTGCTATTCCAAGTTTTTCAGATTGAAGACTGGAAAGAGCCCATGTGATCAGACTGACTTGCTACAGGTCATAAACTAGAATTTAACTTGGTGGTTCTGGGCTGAAGTCAAGTAGCTTATGAGTAAATGAAGAAAATACTTATTATAAGCTTACCTCCTCAAATTCAAATGTACCTTGAATCTTAAAAATAAGCTTTTTCTCCATATTTCATAAAATGGGAAAGGGAGGGAATGGGGATAACACGACAGAAGGACCAAGAGGGACAACATAGAATTAAACTCCAAAATACGACATTCTGAATATATTCAGTCTAGTAAAGCATTTTTGATAGCTGAGCAGGACAGTTGATCTAATAATGTGAAAATACCCATTTTAATACTTAGTTTGGCTGTTTTGTTATCTAGCCACAGTATTTTGGTGAATGCTACTGTAATATCAGTTCTGCCTCCTAACAGCATAGGATCTCTGGTATGTCAGCAGTTCTAATTATCCTCCCCAGTTTTCTTGTTGTGGAAGACATGTGGTAAGTAGTGGGTATCGCTACCATTATCTTAAGAAATCTAGTCTGTTATGGAGAGTGATAATTATGGATTAAGCAGTAGGTCAAAGGAATGTCACGCACATGTTCCCAACTATAGCATTTGTATTATTAATTGAAGTGCTTAAATTCTTAGGACTAAAAGCAAGTTTCCAAAATGCACAAAAGCTATAGAGAAAAACACTTGACAGCTTATCAACCATAAGTTGGTTGATAACATAGTACTTAAAAATTTAGGTAGGTAACTTACTGAACTGGTAAGTTCAACTCATATTTAACATGTTGTTAATGTTTGGATGCTGTGACAAGATGAGTCCCTGGTAACATGTAGTGACTGTGAAAGAGTAACTGATTCTAAATTGGTGTATCAACACCAATGTGTATCAATGAGGTATTATCATTTACAGGAAAACAAATAACACTGAGATGTCTGGAGTATAGCTTTGGCTCATGAATCACAGCTAGGATCCTTGATTCTGAACAGGCTCCTACATGTAAAAAGCTTTCTAGCAAATGGTTACACACAAGAGACTTTCTAACTTTTAAGGCCTTCAGTGCTGTTGGCTGTTATGATAACAAAGTGGACTTATTGGGAGCATTTAAATGAGAGCAAAAAAAATGTTTGCTAAATTGTGTGACTTTGTGCAGTTCAGTTTCTATACAGTTCTTCATCCAGTAATGCATTTGTTAGTAAGTGTTCTATACAAGGGAGGGGGGAAAAGCCCTGAAACAGTCTCCCTTTCCTACCAAGTTTTTTGCTGCAGTACATGAAAAAGGTATGGAATTTGAGAGGCTGGGGTGCTGTGCTGAAGGGTACACCATTTAATAATTAACTTTCTGTTAATTTCTTGTTTAAATATTTTTATTTGTATACTTCTGCAGCATCTGGAAAGATTTGCCCTTGAGTTAAGGAAAAAAAATCAAACTTGAACCATGACATGCTGTCCAAGCTGTGATAGGCAGGCATAACACTGTACTGTTTGTTCTCTGGCCCTATGCCTCCCTGCACATACTGGTGTATGGCAATTTGTAGAAGGAACATCAGAAAATACTAACATCATTCTTTTGTTTCACAGCAAACTGCCAGCTAGAAATAGCCTAATTGGCTGGGCATATGGCAGGAGGTCATGTTCTAATGAACATGTAGCTCAGAAATCTGAAGAGGAGTGGACGTGTATGCGCTGTACCCTAACAAACAAGCCTTCTGCTGAAATTTGTGATGCTTGTTTGACTTCAAGGCCTGAAGGTACTGAAGGGTCGTCTGGCATCTATACTGGGAAAGGGGGGAGAACTGTGGATTTGATTTAGTTTTTAGAACTATAGAAGTGTCTTGTGAATCATTTTTATAACTTTAGCTAAACTTGAAGTCAGTTTTGGGGGAAATTTTACACAGACAATCATGGAAACTGTCTTGTCTTACACCCTAGAAGTGTTTTCCAACTTTATGCAGTTGGTATTCTAGAGATAAGTGTCTTCAGCGACCCTTTGTTTTTCTTGGGTGAAATAGTGAGAGACATCACCATTCTTTCAACTCTCCTTAAAATCATTTGAAGTTTGCATCATAAGTCTGAATGTAAAATTACATGTTGGCAGAAAAGTAACTATAATTCTTTCATATGAACACAAGCAGTATAATTTGGTACCTTTTTCTAAAAGGATGTCAGTTTTCTCAGGGGCTAGTTTTTTTCCCTCCCAGTTCAGAGAAAAAATGGTTATGGACTTCTTGCCTAAATCTGTTGTTAGTCTCCTTCTAGAGCTTGTAATGCTGCTATCTACACAAAGTATTGCTTCCTTGCCTAATCTTTTTATGAATGGAGTTATCCTGGAGTTAATACTGTCAGCTGGACCTTAAAATACTTAATGTCATGTACAAAAATGTTTTATTTTAAACTTTGAAACAAAATCTTGTTCCTCCTCCTGTACTTATAAGTTTCACTTGCTTAGTTATATGCCATTAACGAAAACAGGCCTGGAATTTGAAGATGTTAGACCTGGTGGAATGCTGTTAGAAAAATTCTCTTTTTTTTTTTTTTTTTTTTTAAAGGTTCATTTTTGCATCATAGGAATGGTATTTGAGATTTTTAGAAATGGATCTGCTTAGCTTTCTTTTTCAAACCTTAAGATTTCATGCCTACTCACTTTCAGTGTTTGTCTTTTTGTTGTTTCTAAAATTAACTACTGTCAGCAGAAATGTTTCAGTTGTTGAGGACTCAATACTTGATAAGTAAGCTGCTGGCCATACACCTGAAATAATTTAGTCTGTAGGCACAGATAATTACCATTACATCACAGTTTTCTTGCTCCTTTGCTAAGTATAAGGCCAAGTTACTATTCTTTCTTAATGTCTGAATGTACTGAAACCAGTATGTTTCACTATGCAGCAATGGCAAAATGGAAGGAGCCCGGAAACAAGTAATGTTCCAAGTTAACTGTAGAGAGTCTTATTTTGTTTCTGAGTGAGAATGCCTTTGGAAAGAGCACACTTCCTGTATGTCTTATCTATCTAGTATTCTTCTGCTTAATTTCCTCTTCTTTGTATGGAGGGAAGATAGAGGAGGGAGACACATGCTGGATACGGTAGAAAAGGGACTCTGTTCTTGAATGCTGTGGCTTCATAGCTACTTAAAAAGATTGCCCATAGAGATGCCATAAAATTTTTCTTTTCATCTTTTTCTCAGGAAAGAAACAACCTATAGACTTATGTATTAAATGGGCATTAATAAATTATTTTGTGAAGAAACTATAGTTCATGTCAGGAAATATGCACAAAGCAAATGTCTAAACTGCTTGCTTCACATAGGCCTCTTACATTAAGAGATCAATAAATTTGGATGTTCACAATATTTGGTAAGGATGAGAATGCTGAAAACACTAGAAAACCCAACTAATCATTATATACTTTATTTATACTTATTTATTAATATAATACTTTAAAAATGGATAATGCAGTGCTGCTTGGAGGTACCATACCCTATGATCTCCCACTGCAGGGGTTATAAAAGGTTATTTTGAAAAATTTAAATATTTTAATCACCCTGTTTAAATTAAATATTGTACGGTTAACTGTCAAATAACTTTTATTTGACTGTACCGTTAACATTTGGTCCTATTCAAGCAATAGTAATGTTATCTTGAAACAGTTTTACGTGACTTGAAAAGTGCATGAGCTTTTTTTATTGTAAGAAATTTGGTACTCTAATCTGTGACAGGTGTTGAGATCTTTCAAGATAGTATTGTAAATTTACTCTTTTACTCTCCATATGATGACTTATGAATAGAGAGCAGAAATATGATGTCTAACTCTTTTTAGATGGATTATAACTAATAACTTTTTTCCTTAGTTCCAAAGATGAAGAATGTTGAAGATTCTGCAGCCTTTAACATGAACTTAATGAAGTACCCCTGTAATGATTTCAGAAAACCAAACACAGAAATAAAGATCAATAGGAAAACTGCATTTGGAACTACCACTCTTGTCTTAACAGATCTTGGTAACAAAGGTGTTCTGAGAAATGATACCCAAATATCTGATGGACATTCTCAGTGTGTTCCTCCAAAAAGCAATTGTAAACAGATCCAAAGCAATGTCTACCAGTCAGGTAGCACAGGCAAGGACTGCTCAACACATGTAACTGCTACGGCTTTGTCCTCCTGTCAGCGACCTGTCTCTGTCAAACACATACAGAAAAAACAGAAAACTGAGCATATACCCTCCGTTCACCAATATAATAAAGCAAGCAGGTATGTATTTAAAATGAAAACAGGTCTTCATAATCCCATAAACCAATTTCATCCCCAAAGATTAATGGAATACTGTGCTGTTGGGCTCAGAGAGTGTTGTCTTTGGATTTCTGTTAGTGATAACTTATTCTAGGCTAGCTATAATTTAACATGATTTCAAAAGCACTGAATGACCTAGGCTGTCACTGGAAAAATACTGATTTTGGCATCTGGCCAGTACTGCTGTTAGCTAGACAGCTGTTCGTAGTTCAGCTATTCCCATGCAATAGTACAATATAGCTTTAATAGGTCAACATGCACAGTTCTGCCTAAGTCTGATCTTAGCACTGCTTAGATCAATCTGCTTAGAGAGATCTTAAAGTCATTGTGAAAGATTACAAAAGGAAGCTAGCTGAATGACTACATTCTAATTAATTTGTCAACAACCAGTTTTCAATGGTCTTCCATAATAGCAAGCTTTCTACAGATACCTTGATGAAATTCCCATCACTGTTTTTACTCAAATTCCATCCCCATTCTATATATAACCACTTCAATGCTCACCCATCCTGAATTTTTATTTACACAGCCCTGTTCAGACATATCCATTGTCTCGTTAAGAGAAATGTGAGAATCTATGAGGGTTGTCAAGGAAAAGTTGGGCAGACATATTCAGCAGTAATGGGAGTGTAAGGTAGATGTCACAGTGGTACATTATGCAGGCTGAATGTGAAGTACTGATGATATGCTACAAAATTCTTGGTCATGTGTCTGTTCTGGAATACAGAAATTACTGCTTGCGTTGTTGAAACACCAGTTTTGAAACAGAATCTCACTGACTAGCTAGGCTAGACTCTATGAATATAATTTTTTGTTCCACTCTCATTAGAGGACTACAGAACTGAGGATGTAGGCAGGGTAATTGAGAATACAGATGAGTGCAAAGAAAAAATTAGACAGTATCGATCACAATAATAGGTAATAGTTGTAGCAAGTCTTCAACTTAAATGTTACAAGAAAAAACAAAGCAACCAAAACCAATAGAACAATCTGTTGGTTGTTTTTATCTTGTGTTTTAATGCGGTGTTTGAAGAAAACTGCTGGTGTCTGCAGGACACCAATCTTCCAGACATAGAAGAGAACATAAAATTCCTAAGCTGATAACTTGACCGGAATGAATTAATATTTTCTTTTTTCACCAGGGTTCCATCACTGCTTTTCTGCTCTATTAATATATTGAAAAGATACATTTCAAAGCATTAATCTTTTTCATGTTACTGTTTTTAAGTGAAGCCTTGTGTATTGCATTCAGATAATCTCTATCGCAATCATGACGAAGAGTGTGACTTCCCATTCAGTGAACTGTGTTCCATCCTCTCAGCTGGGCTACTTGTACAAATATGATTTGGAGCATTATTGCAACTTTCTGGTAAAGAGGGTGGGAGTCTTTTCTATGAAGCATACAAATGCCTTCAACCTGGAGTAATGATTTGGTGTTGGTCTTTTTCCCACTGAGAGCAGAATACTCTTTTAGAACATGTCAGAATTTGGGGTGAGGAGTATAATGGCAGTGGCATTTTGTTTTGTAGATGAATTTGAATACTTCAGAATAATTTAAAACAGGGTAGGGAGAAGTGGTATAATATCTCAAGAAAAGCACAGTCTTGTCTATTCACCACAGCAATCATTTGGCTTTAAAGGTGCAATAGGGTGTACTAGAGAAGCAAGCTCTGGATCTCATTGTGTGTAAAAGTACACTGAGTGAGCTATTGGAATAGTAGGAGAGAATTCTTTGGTTAGCAATCCCTTTAGCATTACACAGAAGTAATTTTGTAACCTCTCATTACAGCACACCACAAGCTAATATGAAAGATGACACACATGTATTAAGCATGGGCCATCCTCGCTGCAGTAAACACAGCCGTCTCTGCAGCCTCAGAGTTGTGAGAAAGGATGGAGAAAACAAGGGCAGGCAGTTTTATTCCTGCCCTCTACCCAGGGAAACCCGGTGTGACTACTTTCAAGTATGTATAAGACTTCAGGGTCTGTTGTATAATAAACACTTGTTCCTGCAGCCTCCTTGCCCCATTGATCTGTAATTGTGGAAAGATATATTCTATTTGAAGTTTAAGGTAATTTTAAATACTTTCACTCAGAATTAAAACTGACTGTCTTAGTAATAAACTTGCAATACTCTTTAGTATTTAAAAAGACACCCACTTGTGCAAATGCTCTTAATCTGCTTCTGTGTGATGTAAAACAGATCCAGATCATAGCAGAAATATTGGTTTACAGAGACTTGTACAAGTTGTTCAGATCAGCATCTTGCTCAAGGATGACTATGGCAAACTAGAACTAATCATCATCCATGTTTGTCTAGTCAAAATCTTGAAAGCCTCTTAGGATGAAGAGTCTATAATCTGCTTGGGCAACTGCTCCCACTGCTGCACTAATACCTAACCTGACCTTCCTAGCTGCAATTGGAGGCCACTGTTCCTTCCTATAAATGTATGACAGTTGCTTACTATCTGCTAGTTAATAAATGAAGTCAAGATAGTAATGACTATAATGTCTTAGTTTGAAGAACACTATGTGTTAACATCTACTAAAGTTACACCAGTCAAAGTGCATGCAGTTGCAATTGATGGTAAAGAAAAATCAGTGATCACAAAAGAGAGAAAACTATTCTAACTACTGAGAAGAGTTTCTTCTAGGGCATCCTGTGTAGATCTGTTTCTGTTGTCAATTTTAAAATGTGGAATTCATAGCCATCATATGTGCCTAAAACCTGTTTCTTTTGGCAGTGGGCTGACTTGGATTTTCCATTTTGTAACCATGGCAAGCGATGTGTTATGAAAACTGTGTTGAAGATTGGTCCCAATAATGGAAAGAATTTTTTTGTGTGCCCTCTTGGGAGGGAGAAACAGTGTGGCTTCTTCAAATGGGCAGAAAATGGGCCAGGTATGCAGATTCTTCCTTGATGTTGATGTTATGGTTCCCTGCTCCTCAGGATGTCTTAAGTGCATACAACTTTCTTAGTGCTTTCTGTTTTGTTTTTACTTTTTCCCTGTTGATGGGTTAATTAGTAAAATAGCTCCAAGATAGAGAACAGCAGATCTGGAAAGAGTAATTTTACATGGTCCTACAAAAAATTAAACACTGCTTGTATGCTGCCTAAAATTTTGAAATAAACATTGAGCTTGCAATATATTGTGACAGACTGTTGTATTTTTAATGATAAAAACCCTGTTTTCCTTTTTAGTGTTATGTTTTAACTTGGTAGACTTTATCATAAGCAAACATGTATTTAATAAAAGTGAATGAAAAGAATATTCTTTATTAATACCACTTCATGCTTTATTTACTCCAGGCTTAAAGTGAAACAGCAGTGGACTGTACACTTCAGATGTTACAATAGTTAATTGTTTGACCTTGCTTAGATTTGGAAAACAAAGACAAAAATGTGCTTTAAAATGAAGAACATGACTTCAGTTTTCTAAATTACACATTCTAAATCGAAGTCTGAATGTTTTATTCTAGTTGCTACTGACCATTTTTCCCCCCTGTCCATGTGTAATGAATAACAAAATTACACCTCTGAGGTGGTTAAAACTCAGTTTGTGTTTGTTTGTCTTACCACTATTTGCTGGAGCAAGGGGAAAAGTAAATCCAATGTCCTACATGAAATATCAATATCTATCCAATATCAAACATGAAATAAAGCAGAAACAGAATTCTTCAGTCTTTGGAAACTAATGAAGATATGGCCATAGCTTCATAGATTATTGAATCACAATCAGTTTTTAAAGAAAGTAACTGGAAGTAGTATTGCTTCCCACCACTAATAGTCTGGATGAAACAGGTTTAAAAGCGCATCTTGTAAATGGTTCTTCAGTCTATATAAATACTTCAGATTTTTTTTTCCAATGGTGGAAGACTACTTGATTCTCTTGAGAAAGTTGTGGAACTTCAGTCCAATTTAAATCTTCCTTACCATGGTGCAAGTGGAACTGTTTAATTCTTCTCCTAATGAGTACAAATTCAGAAGCTTTTTTATTCCTCTTTTCAATAGCCTTTGATATCTTTTAAAACTTTCCTTATGTGAAGGAAATATTTTTTTAATCATATTGTAGAAATCATAATCCTTATGTTGCTCAATGGACTCTTTCAAAATAATACATCTTTTTCATGAGGTCCAGAACTCCACCTGAGAACAAAACAAGCTACTTCATATGGTGAAGACTGATTTTTTTTTTTTTCCATTGACATCTTTTTATATGATGCTTCTTGTTACAATGATATGTGTTAGGTTGTGCTTATACATCTAAATCTTTAAAATTGCTATCTAACTAATGAATTTATACAGTTCATTACACTGATAAAGTGTTCAATTATTTTTAAATTGTACATGCTTTTGGATGTCTTGCACAGGGATAAATCCTCAATAGTAGTTCAGTTAAACTTGAAAAATAAAAAACAAGTACAACCATTTTTGATCACTTGCCTTCTCCAAATGTTAAGATTTCACTGAAACTGAAAGTTAAATTACTTTTTCAAACTTTGATACTTGAAAAATAACAGTTGGGTTATTATGTCTTTTTTTTTTGTGGTTATTAGCCAGACAAGAAGTGAGTATATGTTTACATATAACATAAGTCTTAAAGGATTAACTGCTTTTGTTAGCTACTGCAATCACTTTTTCTGTCTTTATATTTCTTGAACATGTTATATTTTTCTTTTTAAAACAAAAATGTTTTGAAGGGATGGTATGTTTTTATCAGCCTAATTTTGCTACATCCTGTATATGCCCGTTATATAACGTGGCAAGATGAGGAAAGGCAGACAGGGAAGCGACAAAGGGCAAGGATACCCTGAGTTTATCACAGTGAACTAGCATGTGGAAGAATCTGACATGTTTACACTTAAGGGAAGTAAGAAATTAAGGAAGAAACAGTGAATTCTAATTCACTACATGTCTCTACAAACCTTACTGCTTTTTGCAAACATTGCTTTTTTAGTTCTTGTTTTTCTCTTGGAGAGGATAGCACTTTGTAAGTTGTTTAACAAACTCAGGCAGATAGCCTATTATATAAAGTTTTAACCAAAAAGCTGGAAACAAAACTTAGCTTGGAATAGATCCCTACTCAGCCTTTCAAAAAGAAACTGTTTTTGCAACCACGGGTGCAAAAACAGTAGACAGTTCTTGAAAAGATACCTTTTTTTTTTCCCTCAGGATAAGTGCTGATTTTCAGCTTTTGTCCTAATAGTTTACAAATGTGTTTTTATCTTTTCACATTGATTCATCTATTACAGTGCAAGTGGTGGAACACACTTGTTTCAGATTTATATCTGGCTTGCACATTTTAATGGCTCATGTTGCACACAATCAATTGTGAAAGATAAAAAGAATAACAAGACCAAAAAACTTAGAGAACTGTCTATGCCAAACATTTTCTGAAATTTATATTCCTAATGAAAGCACATGTAAATCGGCTTGAAAAAAACACAGCCCTTTTAAAGGCTTTAGGATTCTGACACAGAGTTGTTACTTTGACCTGTACCCAAAAATAACTAAAAGAAATGGGATTATTACCAGCGTCTAAAGGAGGCTGTTAGGATTGACAGGCTCACATAAGCTCCTTTGACCAGATGATTTCTGAAACGAGGTTGTGATGGCAGCTCTGTAACAAAAAAGAGAGTTCTAGTAAAGCTGACATCTAAGTACTCTTATGTACAACTTTTAGAGAGCTTTTTTTGGCATTAACACTACCAAGTGATAGCATGGCTCAACAGAAACCTGTTTTTCACCTTAAGCTGAAAACACTTTTTCTGGTTTTTTATATCACAAAACTAACTTCATAAAGCCCCTGCATTCAGCTAAGATGCTATCAAATCAACGTCACACAAGTTGTGAAGTAAAACTTTTAAACTCAGAAAATGCTAATTCCATATGCCATGCCCGGTTTCTGCTTTATGGTAGCACTTTAGTTTCTATTACAGTTTAAGTAAGTTTACGCAGAGTATATCTTTCAGTTTGAGACTAACGTTTATTTTCCAATTTTTGCCATTCAGTTAAGAATCAACAGATTTAATCCCCAGTTTTATGTGTTTATCCCCTTATTTAAAGTACTTTTACAACTGTAGCCAGCCTCTGGGCTGTCCCGCTCCCTCTTCAGCCCGGGCACTGCGGCCATCAGACACCGGATCGGAGGGGGACCCTGTAGGTGGGGAGCCTCCAAGCCAGGAGGTCCGTCTCAGAAGGTGCCTCAGGGTTTGCAAGGGGTGCATGTGCCCTTGCAAACCCTTGAGGGTTGGCTTGTGAACGGAGGACGAAGAAGTGCAGGTGGTTCTTCATGGTTGCATATAATATAAGTTTATTTCACCCCAGGGGCAATGAGCCCCATGGAGGGTCCAAGCTTATCAGAGGCAACCAGGGAAGAGAACTTTGTATTTCCGGTCTATGGTTCTTATAGGGGACTCCAGCCAATGGGAAGGGAGGAGAAGGGGAGGGGACAAACCATCTGGGGTGAAGGGCAGGGGATTTAACAGAACATACCAACTAATAGAACAGTATAATACAGAGATACATAATACAGAAATACATACTAATTACACACTACAACATGTAACCATTAATTTGTTAGACATGCATTTTTCTTAATCTATACATGCACAACTACCATTAGATGTCAATGCAAATTCAGCAAATAGATGAATAGAATACTACTTATATTAGTAATTCACAGAGGAAGAATTAAATTTTCACTGAAAATGTGCACCCAAGTTTTGAGACATGACTATGTCACAGCTATGACTACAGACCTCTACAATTATACGACTATTTTTGTATCCACCTTCCTGTGTAAAAGGGTGCTAGTCCTCACTTGTTCTGGAACGGAAAACATAAGTAAGAATCTTTTCAATTGATGGTGAAAGAAGCAGAAGATGTCTTCCCTTCCTTAATATCCATATGAATGTTCATCCTTAGTGGCTAAGTATCTTTCTCATGAAATCAAAAGGTATTGTAAAGTCTCCAAAAGACTTCACAGCAACTGTGAACAAAACCTCTGAACAAAATCTCTGAAGACTTAAAATTCTTTACAATGTCTCTTCTTGTACCTTTCTGCAATTCAACTTGCTGACAACAGAGTTCAGCATCTAGTGTAACTTAATAAGCTGCACGTCTGTTTTTTATTTCTCTGATGCCTGAAGTGTTTTTTAATATGCCAATTTTTACTTGAATATTCAAAACATGCATTCAAAACTCATTTAGAAAACTGTGGAAATGCGCTATAATTTATCTTAGTGGAACAACAAAATAAAATCCAATCTAAGGAAAAAAATCCAATGAGAGAACCATTTTCCAAATAAAAGCTTATCAAAAATGCATCACACACACAGGTGAATAGAATTCCAAGTGTACACCATATTGTCCTAACATAGTGCTTCAGTTATTTAACTTACTGAATTGCTATTCTGTAGAAAACAGGTCCCTGCAGAGTTTGTATGCTGTATAAGTTTTTATTATAAAATCAACAACGTGACTGCTATTAGTCGTGTGATATGGTCTTACTGTGAAAAGATGCTAACAGTGGTCATTTTTTAATAGTAAGGTTTCAGATGAGACTTTAACGGAGAGATGGCAGAGTAAGGAGAGACCTCTCAGAAGGCACTGAGAGCAGCAGAGCCTGAATTAAAGATGGGATTAAATTGTGTAGTTAGGAACACTGAAGGGAAAAGTGAAGGAAGAGTTAGACTACATTTCTCAAACCATAAATAATTTTATACCAGCAAAAAGCAAACGTTTTAATAAAAATCAGTTGAAATTCAAGCACTTACTAAATACAACCTAGAACTTCAGGATGATCTTAAAAGACAAATTTTCAAATGTCTTTAGAAAAGCACTTAAGTTGCAAGGTACAAATGGAAGCTAAAATTTAAATTTCATTTTTAAATCTAGACTACATTTGAAGAGCAACTTTGCAATATAAAATTTAAACTCACACTAACACTGCAGAGCCTATGAAAGTGAAAAAACATTTAGTGAAAGTTCCACTCAAAGCAAAGATGGTGAGTTGTTGGGAAACTTGGTAAGGATGGTATTTTCACATGAAGTGGTCTGGGGTAGAACAGTATAATTTGCTTTGATTGTAAACAAGAAAAGATACGTAAGTAAATACTTGGCTTTGTAGATGAACATTATAAAAGTAAAAATATTACAATCAACACTAGAATGCACAAACAAGCTTAAAATCCATTTGTACAAACAAGAAATAAAAAAATAAAGCCTTTGCCATTACTTTTTCTTTCCCTTATTGTACACATAGAATATATAGTTCATCCTTTGCTCTGATAGTTCATGCTAGTTGCACTGTATTTGCTACTTCTCAACTTCTTTCCAAAGTTCAGTTATTAACTAGTATTACAATACCATCAACTTCACCTAGAAATCTATGCAATGTCTCATGTTACGTTTCATCTTCACTAGAAAAATAGAATGTAATTATTTTTAATCCATCTAAAAGAGTCTAAATAGGACAAGGCTTTACAAATACAGAATAACCACCCATATATAAAAGCAGCCTTTCAGCAAAAAAACCCTACATAAACACACCAGAAAAAATGTCTTCATTTTGTAGTGGAAGTGTACTAAACAGGTAGTCTTGACATGGCTATTAAAGGTTCTTGGATTCCTGCAGAGATAATTGGAACAAAATCAGGTGATCAAAGCAAGGTGTGACCATTCAAAGTATCTCTGTAGCCTGACTTCACGTTTGTACATAGCAACGCAAAATGAGCCATAAGGATAAAAGAAACTTTTGCCATAAAACTGTTCAAGTATGCAGATACTACAGTATCTACAGAAGTTTCAACTATTTATATTTTGCTAATTATAACTTGTTTCAATAAAGTAGAAGAGGAATTATGTAGTTATGGGTTCAAATAGGGAGAAAAGCAGCTATGGGACAAAAGAGAAGGTGGAATTCAGGTGGGAGAAATAAAACCATGAAACTATAGTGCATAAAAGGGACAAAAAGAAAAAAAAAGTGGCATGATTACTAAACTAAAACTTTATTTAGCAAATCTCATGTCACTATGTGATGCTGGTTTGAATGTAATAAATTAGGTACTACCGAACTCGGCTCCTGATAACAATTATCAACTGCAACTCAACTTTTTTTTCCTCAGTGCTCTACACAATGTAGGCTTGGGTGTTATCTAGAACACATTACCTTCAAATTCAGTTTAATGCCTTACTCATTGCACATGATGTATTAACTTCATTTAATTTACATGAAGCACATGAAAAAATTCAAGCACTTGAACTTTGTTATTTAAATCTCCAGAAGCCAGATAAAGCCTATGTTAGATACATCCATTTAGTTGTATCTGTTGTGAAGGCTTTAAAAATAACACAGGGTGCAGGACTGAGAGTTTTGATGGCAATAAATACTGGAAAAGACCATTCCTGAGATAGCACTATTAATCAAGTCACAATTGGCTATTTTGTCAAAAATACTAGTCATTTTGTTAATTTCAAGGCTTCAGGTGAAAATCAGCTAGCAAGCTGATTGAGCTCTGCTGATTGAGATGAATCTTTTAATGACAGCTTAGGTGATTATATTCAAGATATATTTAGAGATTGTTTAGGCTGCTTGATTGAAAAAAATAACAGCAGAAAAACTTGTAACTGAGGTTGGGATTGTTTCCAAGGACCAAGAACTATTCTTGGACACACACACAAAATCTGCAGCTCTTGGCTTCTCCTTTGGCAGAAGTGCGGGTGCAGTTACCAACTGGCAGCAGGCTACATCTGCTCATGGTAAGTCAAGAACCATTCATACTAGCTGTTATGTGCTCAAAAAGCACAACTACATCAATTTTGAAAATGAAAGCATACCCAACTAAAATTCCCTCTATTTGAAATCAAGTGTATTTAGAATTACCTTACTTTACTGAAAGCTGCTAAGTTAGAGAATAGTGTTCATATCCACTGAAAATATTGTTTCCTAGGTGTTGCAAATAATAAAAAGCATTGCATTGCACATTGCATTTGCATTGCATGTTGCATTGCAACCAGACTGAGGTCAATAACCTCCAATTGTCCTTTATGTCCATTCACATATAATTTTTGCCACGATGATAAATATAGTAATGGTAATTTATTTTATAGTTTCTTTGTGGGTCTGCCAGATGTCCCTTACTCTCTTCTCTGGCATACAAGCAAGTCCAGCAATTTTTTGTTTGGGGTTTGTTTGTTTTGTCTGGGTTTGTTCATTTTTTTATTAACATAACAGATAGAACTCTATTTTTTTCAGAAGTCTTGCAAGACTGTCCAAGTAAGGTATGAGTTTAAGGCAGTCAAGATTCAGGAAAATACTTACTCAGATTCTAGAAGAAAACAAAACAATTCCCACTTATTTCATATAGTAAGAATGAAGTAAGATTGCAGCTCTTTCAGTTATAAAATATCACAAATCATATACATTTCACATGCTTAGCCATATGATTACCATACATGGCAATTATAGTCTCTCACCTAAACCAGTGAACACTACATCCACTTTTCAAGCTGTAAGACTGCTTTACCAGATAGCTTACCCTGAAGCATCATATCCGAACACACAGGTCCTGGTAATCCTGTTAAGGCTAATGTAAACATTCTTGAATGCATGAAATATTTACTGATCATTCATTAATTACGCAGATTACAATGATACCTGTTTAATGGTTCTCCTGTGGATAGGCTGCTAACATTGCCAGAACACCATTACAAATATCGAAATACATTAACAGTGTAAAAGGAAGAGATTTGTATCATTCTCCACGCACAGGGGATGGCAGGCCTGAAACTGTGATTGCATGAAGAGAAGGGTTGTGCCTAAGGTGGCAATCTCACGTATTTGGTTTGAGAATAAAGTTAACTCATTTCATAAGCATGAGAGAAAAATGTTGAGCTTGTAATTCTGTGGTGCTTCAGCATGAGAAAGGTATGCTGTTAGTCATTCAGTATTAAGTCATGTTCCTTTATAACATCACTGGGAACAGACAGTTCTTACTGTAAAAATTTAATAGATGGGAACTTTAAGAACCACACTGATAGAAGATTCTTGATGTCAGAAATCTATATTTGTTCTTTACTCACCAGAAAGTTGCCCTTAATGTCTTGTTGTCAATGAACTGCTCAGGAACTTGGTCCGTTTTCTGAGCTCTGCTGGTACTCAAGAAATGCTTACCACATGCTTGGTGCCACATACTACCTAACCACTACTGACAGGAACAGACACGTTGGGATGTATATTCTCATGGAATCTTAATTTCACCTTCTTAGAGAAGCAGATCTTCACACACTATCTTCCTCACCCTCTCATGTTTCTTCCTGAAACAGTTTCACCTTGTATAAATGAATAGCTACTTACTAAAGGAAAAGGAGAAAAAGATTCTTTAGCCTCGGTGATCTAGGAGAATCAGGCAGGTTATTATTTGAATGTAGATGTTAATGTTTCACATAAAATAGCATGTTGATTAGAACAAACAAATGCAACAAGCCACAGATGCACAAACTCACTGCTGAGCAGCACTCAGTGTGTCAGCAGGTCCGTCCAACAAGGCCCTGCGGTTAGAAGAGAATGACTAGAGCTTGAGGGCCTGTTAACTTCCTGGCATTAGGAGCTACTGTTTTTATGCAACCCCACTAACAGAAACACATACATATGTGGGATACCTACAAAGATAGAAAGCAGCACCTGATATGAAGCATTAAGGTCCTCATAAAGCTTAAGATGTTGGACTCTGGTGCCTAGGTGTCTTTTGGATTTTCCCAAGAAAGGGCAACTTTTTCCTTTCTTAAGAATGGAGCACTCTAATCTTTGTATACTGAGACTAAAAGCTTCAGTAGTTCTATATTGTTCAGTGATTTTGTTATTCGCTGAGAGAAATACTTTAGAGGCACTTACATGAGATGGTCTGTTATATGACCAGAGTGCCTCAAATTTTAGTGTGCATTTGAAGTTCTTCCCAAATGCCAAGCCTTGAAAAATCACAGCTACAAAGCAGAACATAATGCTTGACACTGATTGGCATACTATGAATAGCTGCCTGACCAAAGTACAAAATTGGTAATTATAAATGACAGTTGGAATATTTATCTGGCATTAGCACTTACATTTCTCGTAGTGAGGCACTACACTATTGTCATAAAAGTACAACTTTATGCAAGATAAAACTTCTCAGGTCTCAAAGAGTCTTGATTTTTCAAATTAAGTTACAGGCTTATAGCTCTATTCTTGAATGTGGCTGCAGATGTTACCTTAGCTCCACTGAGCATATTGGTGATTGTCTCTTCCCTAAAATTCTTTGTGATTCAGTAACCAGACATCCTTGTGACAAAAATCCCCAAGAGTCCAATATCATAGTCTGTCCAAAACACAGTGGTGTTAACACAAAGGACATTTCACAGTGACTTTCAATTAAATAGCCAGGCAAGGAGACTGAATTCATGGTGCTCACATTTTCATGAAGCATTGTAGCAACAGCAGCTGCTCTGAAGTATAAGATTAAGTTGTAAAGCCTCCTCAGTTAGCAGAAATTCAAATTTGCATTTTAATAAAGAGAAGGTGATCAGAAAAAGCTTGTATGGGGACTTTGCACTTTCCCATCCTGAAAATGGGAAACCTATGGTAGATAACTAAGTATTTAAATGACAGAAGAGAGAATATGGGAAACATTATAATAGCCTGTTGATAAAAATGTTTCCTGAAATAGAGTCCTGGATTCCAATCCTGATTTCTCATGTCTTTTACTGAATTTTATTGGGGAGAAATAGTAGATGGGCATCTAGCCTGAGGGTTGAATCATGAAACCCAGGAGACAGGCACCTTACTTCAGTCTACAGGAAAATTTTGAAGAGTCTTAGTGGGGTGACAGATAAGGTCACAAAAGGAGAAATAAACTCTTGATGGTTTCCTGGAAGACCCCAACACCTGGAGAGACATTCCCAGAAACTGGTAAGTCTCAGTGTGAAACAGGATTGACTGAAGAATGGAGCGGTACAGACACAACGCCTAGCCTTTCTTCTAAGACTCCTGGAGGCATGAAGCCAGACATTATCTTTGGACCTTTGTCTATCCCAATACAATAGTCTAACACCCCAAACTTTTGTTTATTTTGCGTGACTGTCACTCAAACTTGCCTAAGAGTAAAAGAAGATATAAAAAGAGATTGGAACCTAGAGAAAAACTGGGGAGAAGTTCCATCAATATTTGCAGAGGTAACTGACAGTGCCTCTCCCTCCACTTGGGACACCTCAGGATGAGCATTAACTAGTTATGCTATCTTTCTTTTTTATACTTAATACTTTGCTTTGCTATAGAATGGATGTATCACTGTTTTGTTTTACTGTTAAGTGCGTTTTGCTGTTTAGGTTATTTTTACTGTTACATCTGTTGTACGGTTAAGGTTATTTTGCTGTTAAGTTCTAAGTTTTGGTATTTTGCTCTAGTGTGGATATTTTCTGCTAGTAAAATACTTGTAGTTACCCTGCTCCAGTATAGGTTTTATTATTAAGTTGCTTTGTGCCTGTTTGTGTAGATTGCTAGTAGGTTGCCTGTACATAGCCTCAGTATATTTTTGTAGTTAAAATGTTATCAGACATATTCTTAAATTGTCACCATCTGGTATTAATAAACTTGTTATTTTGTGAACTTATAATTTAGTCCGTGGTATTGCACTGCTTATAGTTCTCAATGGCAAAATAACATACGGGGGAGCTTGCTGAGAGGCCTCTCTCTCTCTTGCTATTTAAGTGAAGTCCCTGAAAACTTCCCATCCAAATTCAGTGAACTTGTTAGTGAAGGGTCTCTATTAAGGAGACACTAACAGACTGGTTTGGATACTCTTCTGTGGGATGGGACACTGAATAGCCCCCAAAAAAGATATTAATACCCACAGGACAGAAATTCTCTTTTTTTTCTCTTCTTTCTCACATGAAAGTCGTCTTCTGCCAAACTAAGTATGTGCTGTCACCAGCTGGATCACTTCCCATATTCCTCAGTATTCTATATTCCTGCAGTCTACCTTGTGTTGATATTAATAGTTGTGTGGCCATAAGGTAAAACAGAACAGCTTGCTCACTCATACTCTGAAAAAGAAAAAAATACCAAGTTTCCAGCCAGAAAGCAAGCTGATCCATTTTGTGGAGCTGTACAATCACCAGAACCAACTGCGTAACTGAAGAGAGAACACATACTGGAGGATGTGGGTAGTACCCTTTTGGGGCAGCAAAATCTTTATCCAGCTGAAACTATCCTCAAAAGATAGACAAATCTTAAAATATAACTTTGTCTTCAGCACTTCACTAGTAGTTAATTGTTCCTTTTCAGTACAATTATTTTTTTGTGGATTTTATTACTGTGAGAAACGACTGCTTACCATAAAATGCAAATTGTTTTACTGGGACAAATTCAAGAAGCAAAGGATTAACACGGCGGGGTGCATCCCAGAGCAAATGCACACTTGAGCTAAAAATGTAATACATTTTATACAATTTTTCACACAGAGGGCGGTCCTCAGCTTGTAATACAAAAAAATAGGAGAAGAAAAAAAAAAGACAAACTTTCTAAAAGCATTCCTAACTTTCCTTATCTCTAAACAGAAAGTTACATTTCAATGTCAGTGATTGATATAGGGCTCAAATTTTATTACCTCTTGTCAAATAGGTGTCTGGCAAACATCTTCTTAAACTAAGGCCTTTAGAGTAAATATGCATTTCTCTAAACACTCTTATCCCTGACTACCCATCATAAATTCTTAACCCACAGACAATGCTATGTTGGTCTGCTTCTAATCTAACTAAATAAAATATTTATTTAACTACTTTTAACTACTTTTTAACAAAGATATGCAATATGCAAAATACAACTTTATATTTTTCACAATTACCAGTGCTGTAACTATGAGTCTTAAGCTCAAATCACAAGAACAAGGATGAGAAACTTACCTGATCCATACTCCCTCAGCAAACAACTGCTGTCAAATTGGTCTGGAGCTGTTTGTTCCTGCTCTTGGATCAGAAGTTATGAACCCCACAGCAGAGCTGATGGAATGGGATGCATGCAACTGCTATTATCAGTAGAAAGTGCAGATGGATGTCAGAGAGGTTAAACTGCTGGATCTGGCATGAAGCACACACTGGTTTGCTAGTCCTGGTACTAGAAGAGTAACCTCCAGCAGAGAGACACAGCAGGCAGGGAGAAGTAGCACTGTAGAAATCAATTAAAGGCTGATAACACCCTTAAGCTCATCTGACGATTGATGTTACCCCTAAGGACCCATTTTTGAGGCTAAGCAGTAACAAAAATTGTCATAACTCTCGCGGAGAAATGAGATCACAGGACTTCTTGCATTGACAGATTTGTAAGAATGGGTATAGACTGCATTTAAATAGCTACAGTTCATTAACACTCCAACTACTCCAGTGTAATTTATTTTCTACTTTATAACATAAAAGTTAGTCTTTAGTAACAACCAAATTAGGAAAACACACTTGACTGCATATAAACTTGTTTATAATACTTTTTACATGCACCCTTTTAATTTATAGTATTTTACTACATCTATTATTATAAATCCTTCAGAAAAAAACCCACATAGCTAAAGGACTGATTACACAAGAAAAGTAAGAAACTCTCAGTTTTACATTGTTCCTCAACGCTCAGGAAAAGTGCTGCAGATAAAAATATTAGTTTATGGTAAGTTTCATTTCCTTTATACTTCTCTATGTATCAGCCTGCCAACCCAACCATAACCCTCACAGATGATCGATGATAACTTGTCTGGGAATTTATCTTATAACAATGACTATTCAGGAGCAGTATTAAGTTAGCTGCATAATCATTTTTATTTTCAAATAGCCTATCACATTTTATTTAATAAATATCCACATAAATCATCAAGCATCTACTTATCAACAATTGTGATGTAGCAAAGTATAATTCTAAATCTGTAGGACTGCGATACTGGAATGTTATGGGTTAGATTCCTTTTGGTGGTGTTTTCCCATTACACCATGAGATGCTGGCAAAACTGAGGAAGGGAAAAGGTAACCCACTAAGCTGAGAGCAGAATTCTCAACGGGGTGGGGTGGAAGACTTCATTGTTCTCCTAATTGTCGGGTGGCAGGGAGATTTCCCCGCTCTAGGATGGCTGTGCAGAGAAGGGGTGGGCAACACCGGTGAGTGCCAAAGACAAGAGGGCTGGGAGGTGGAGTATGCCTGCCTTTTCTCCCCCCTCTGGACAATAAAAACTCTGTGGGTAACCAGCCCAGCTCGCTGGTTTTCGGGAACAACCCCTGGGAGAGGGCCCCGGCGCTGCCTCGCTGGTGCTTTTTCTTCCCTCTTGCCCCGACACACAGCGGAGAGGTCCCGACTGCTGCCCCATGACCAGGTCACCTCTGCTGCTGTCGCTGCCTGGCCCGGCCCAGCTCCCTGTCCAGATGGCTCTGCAGGAACTCTGGAGAGAGAGAACCCTGCCTGCACCGGTCCCCGGTTGGAACCATCTCCTGCTGTTCCTGGACAAATGACTCTTGCCCATCTCAGCAGCAAAACCAAAGGAATTCCCGCGTGTGTGGTGAGCCTGCAGGATCTGCCTATATCCCCCACAANTGAGACCAGCAAATATAGAAATGAAACTCACAGCTCTTTATTAGATATATATAAAATATATATATATATATAAAAAGAATTGTTAGGCTTTTTGACCAGAAGCCTTTTGATTCAAAGGGTATAGTAAAGCAGAGGAGTTTCTTTCTACTCTAGGAAGGTTCCCACCTTCCCTTGCAGATATTGTCTTAACCTTAGACATGGGATCTACAGCTTGATTAATTATCCCACCATTGAGAATCTGAACATGCAGAACTGAGATCCTCCATGCCAAGTACTACTAGACAAAATAATACAACAGTCTACATCATGTATGAAGTAAACTTCAGAAAGAAAATTAACCAACAGTTGGACCTGGATGGGTATAGTTGGAGTATGTCAAGAAAGCTGGTATGACAGGTCTGTTGACAGCAAAGAAAAAATTAAATATAGAGAAAGCATTTAGAAAACAACAGACTACACATTTGAAGAAAGTGTGAAGTACCATTAATGACAGCAGAACGGGAAAAACACCACTACGATTCATGGTGTAGGTATTCTTTACAGGAAGATTTTAGGCAGATCAAAGAGTGCTTTACAAACTGCTATAGTTTGTAGTGAGTGTAAGCTATGTATCTATTTAGTTTGGAGGTGATTTTTGAAATTTTTTGAAATGGCATCAGCAGTATGCAACATTGACCCTTAGCAAAAGTCATCCTAAAACATAATTTAAGCATCAGATGAAATTACTTTGGCATGAGACAGGAGTGAGGGGCAGGAAGGCATGCAGGAGAATTTGGGTTACAAATGGAAACAACTTGCTGAAAAACCTTGTTTATTCCACAGAGAAGGAGTCCTGAAGAGAATCTAATTTGTCAGGGTCCTGTGAAACAACAGAGAAAATATACTGCAATTTAAGTGAAGGCCATGCGTAAAATGAATGTGGTTACAGAAACTGTGAAAATTAACATGAAGGCAAACATTCTTCAGACTTTCAAACAATAAAACATCCAGAATCTAAAATTCTATGTAAGAGAAATGACTCAGTTTATATTTCCCATTTCAGTTTTACAATTACAAGCTTATCTAATATTATGGTTGCTTCACATAATATTATGGAATACCACTGTAACCTTTAAATATCTGTATGTAAGTATGTAATTTAATTTCTTTTACAAGAAATTAATCAATAGTAAAAACATTACAAAAAGCTGGCAGTTTTTGATGAAAAGCTCAGCTGTAACTGAGACTAATACACAGTTGGGAATTCAGGTTACTAAACCTTCAACAGAGAAGTATCTTAAAGCATTTGAAAATTGAAACAATAAAAAGCCAAAAAAATTAAAGTGTCAGAGTATCACAGTGCATTTTTCCTGTTCAGTTACCCTGACATTCTACGAAGACTAAATATAATTTGCAAATGCAGTTGTAACATCAGACACAAGTCAGCACTTTTTCACAAAAAGCCTCCTGTTGGGAGGCTTATGTTCTATAACACTCTATCCTTGTCTTGGAAAAATAACTTTGGGTTCTTCCTATCTGCACATAAACTACTCAAATAAATCAAGGCCACCAGATTTCTTGCTAAACTGAATTTTTATTTTTCTGGATAAATGCTTAGAAAGTAGAAATAGAAAATGCAACCCAACTTCACAACTAAATTCAAGTGGCACTCAATATTTTTTTGGAGAATGTTTTCTATATTTTACACAACACCAGCGATCAAAATAACAACATAGCATCAAATGTAATTAGAATCAAAATGTATTTCACAGTCAGTCTGGCAAGTATGCGAAGGGTGAAAACAAACTTTCTGTTCATCTAACACATGACAATTTTTTCTATGGAGAGCACCAAAATTACCATTTCTAACCAATAAAACCTCTTGACATTTACAATACAATTGCTTTGCTAAAGCTCTACCTGGAAAAAGTATAATCAAAACTTCTTTTAAAGATTTTTCCCCATCCTACTTGGGAAAAAAAAAAGTCACCAGTAACAGGAATTCCCTGAACTGGCACCCTTTGAAGTTGCTGTTATTTCACAGACAATGACCTGTCATTGTAAAGGTATATAAGCTGATCAACCAAGAAAGCACTGCACCAGCAGCTGTATTTACCTATGTCGATTCCAACCCTCAGGGGAAAAAAAAAAAAAAAAGAAAACACAGCTAATATAGTTAAATGCACAAACACGAATGCTTGCTCCTCATTCAGTAACTTCTAAGATAACAACAAAACCATTTACAAAATCCTGAAATTCGGCCACATCTGCTCCCTGGATATCTCAATTTTTGTTGTAAATTTAATGGAACTTATGTGGAGGAATGAACAGACCCCTCAGCAAGAACATCTGAAGTTCAGCGATTAACATATAACATACCTGCTGTATATTAGAGCTTGAGCAAACTTAACTGTATCACTGTTTTCTCACACATACAGACTACAAATAATAGCACTGAAATCCTGCACACATTCTGTTTCAAAACAAGAATGAACAGTGCCGTTAATGAATTATAGCATCATGTGATAACTAAACCCAAACAAATGCTAACAATTTCAGCATCACTGTTGGTTTTATTCTGTGAAGAGATAATAGATTCATTCCAGTTTATATAGTATTACTTGTAGATTCTGTCTGAGAAAGCACCTTAAATTCTCTGAAACTCTGAATTATTCCTGCTTGAGGCAAGTGCAGATGAAATGATGCATTTCAATGATAACCTACAAATGGTGAAATGACAGGGAATTTTTTTTCAATAAGTGCACACAAAACATTGTCAGGGTTCTCACAGATTGCTTTTTTAAAGAACAATTTGATGCCATGCAAAAACAGGGCATAGTTCACTTTCTTAGACCACTGAGCTAAGAGTCTTTTTCTGTCTACTTTACATGAAGCATTACTTTGGTAAGAAGTTTCAGAAAAAAAAAAAAAAGCAGGCTAGCTAGAAGCTAATTAACTTAAAAAAGGCCAGACAGGATGCATCCAATTGTACTACTAAATTGCAAATTCTCATATTCTATGTAAGTTTTTTCTGCTTTTTGTAGTAAAAGTTGTATAGTAAAAACTAAAAAATATAAAATTCCTTGAAATAGAAAATGGTAAGGTTTTGGGGTTTTTGCAACCCCAATGGAAACTGTTTTTGCTTACTTTTGGTAAGATTTTGTACTCGATATTTATCTTCCTTAAAAAAATTTGTATGTCTGCAAAGCATAAAAGAACACCACTATTTAAAGAAATATTTCAAAGACAAAATATTAAGCATAATATTAAAATATTATGACAAGTTTTTTAATTCAGAATGCTGTCCATAACATCAAAATGGTACATTCTTAATAACAAATTGTCAAATTAACAATGTATCAAAATAATTTACACACACTAACCCTTTCATTTTTAACTAATTCATCATCACAAAGTAACCTACATTATCAAACCATATGTATTAGTATCTACATTTCATGGAAACAAGTAGTTAAGATAGAATCGTTAAGGTTGGAAATGACCTCCAAGATAGAGTCCAGTCTTTGACAAAACACCACCATGCCAAATAACCTTAGCACTAAGTGCCATGTCCAGTCATTTATGGAACACTCCCAGCGATGCTGACTCTACCACCTCCCTGGGTGGACCATTCCAATACCCAACCATCCTTTCAGTGAAGAAATTCTTTCTGATGTCCAACCTGAGCCTCTCCTGGGGCAGCTTAAGGCCATTTCCTCTTGTCCTGTCACTAGCTGCCTGGTAGAAGAGACCAACCCACACCTTGCTACAACCTCATTTCAAGTAGCTGTAGAGAGCAATATGGTCTCCCCTGAGCCTTTTCTGCAGGCTAAACAACCCCAGCTTCCTCAGTCACTCTTCATATGACTTACCTTTTAGACCCTTCACCAGGTGCATTGCCCTTATCTACACAAGCTCCCACACCTCAGTCTTTCTTGTAGTGAATGGCCACTGGACTCATGGCTTGAGGTGTGGCTTCACCAGTGCTGAGGACAGAGGGACGATCACTTCCCTAGTCCTGCTGGCCACACTATTTTTGATACAAGCCAGCCAGGATGTCACTGGCTTTCTTGGCCACCTGGGCACACTGCTGGCTGGTGTTCAGTCAGCTGTTGACCAGCACAGATGAGCTGACTACTCAGGAAGTTAATACTATAACAGTGGCTCCAAGCTACACTGTTACAGGGCACTCATACCCTATACTGGCATACAGTAGCTAGCACTGTGACATAAGCACACTAGAAAACAAGCCACAGATGTTCCCAACCTCTTTCAGAAATGAATCCTGGTGGATTCAGCTGCAGCAGTTTGAGACACTACTGCTCAGCTCCCAGTACTGAGCCTTCTGTTTATAATCCACAATGCAATCTCCAAAGTAACAATTATTGGGATTTTATTAATCTATTTGCACTTGACTACCTGAGTTACCTGAAGATAGTGTAGCCATGGCAGAAAGTTGTAGGTAGGACAGGTAGACAATTTATCTTGAACCACTATAGATAAATTCAGTTGGAGCTTCTCTGACAAAAGATTGTTGTGACCTGCAGTGGAACTCTTCCTACAAGATGCTCTGAAGATCCAGGGACAGAAGTGAATCCTCCGAATAAAAATCACTTTGTTGATGAAGTTCAACAGCAGGCCATTAAAAATTGCTATTCCAGTTTGAAGGGTTTATTTCCAGCTTTTCAAGATACCAACTTGGAACATAAGGCAACAATCACTCTAAGGTACCACAAGCATCTACCCAATCTTACTTACACATGATACATTAAGGTGTGCTTTTATTACTCAATGATTTTATTCAAGTAGACAAAGAATAATTAAAGTGACAAGACATGCTCATTTTACGTGCTCTCCTCCCTTTTATCTTTTCCTAGCTCAAGTTTAGCAGATTCAATCAAATGATCAGCAGGCCACCAAGTTAAGAGAACAATCCAACAGATTTTCAAATACCTATAGAACAATCTTCGTGACGTTTAAGTTCCATTACAAAGGAATCCTCGTGTCTCTAGACACAGAAAGTGACAAAACCCAAAGCTGCAGGTAACTGTCATACTCTGGATATTCAACTGCTCCTTTCAACTGCTCCTATTCAACTGCAGAGGTAAATGTTATTACAGAAAAGGGCAAGCGCAGAGCATACTAGTGACAAGGAAATCCCTGTGACTATGATTCACATAACTTCCCTTACAAAAAACAGGTGACAGAAAAATTTCCAATTGTCTTCACATCCAATGAGAGTCAATCTATATTCCTTGAAGGTTTGTATTAGCAGGAGTGTTTGCATGTTCTCTCTACTCAAATGTATTCTCTGTTGTTGTGAAACAGTTAGAATTGTCCACAAGGAGATGCTTCTTACCTCTCCATTAAGGCTTTGAAATAGTCTCCACTACTCTTCAACCCCCTTCCCTTGCTTGTCAGCATTTTTATACAATTTTATTTTCAAGAGGAAAGAAAACCTGGACTAAATCTTAGAAAGACAATTAAGTATTCTCAAAATATGTCTCGTGTAGAGTCATAGTTTAGCCCTTTATTCCATATTTCTGACAAATATGTTTTTAAATGGCAAAGCAAAGGTCTTGTTCAATAGTAACTATTCATTACTTTTAGTTACTCAGTTCTCAAGAAAACAGACTCTTAAGAGCCATTAGATGCTTGAAACAATCATTTTAAAAAGTAACACCTTGGGAACCTTAGCACTTTCCTCTTCTAAATCAAAATGCTAATAGGACAAAAGAAATTAAATGCAATCTACTACTTGCTCAGTCGGTCGACTTAGTAAAGGGCTAGAAACCATGAAGTGAAACTGAGTGAATCCTGGAACTTTATTACATGCAGCACCTAGGAAAGAAAGCAAAAAGATTATAATGTGCTACATTTGGGATTACTGTCGCTGTCATTGTATTTTATCATTTAAAGACCCACTTACTAATTCTACTACAATGGTGTAATTATTCTTTTATAATCTATTTAACCCAAAAATTTGTTACTTTCAAGATGTCTTAAGTTAAGATACAGTACTACTGACTGCTGTAGTGCAATTAATGTCCTTATAATACAATTCAAAAAAGTAACGTAAGTTAGGAAAATATCTCGCTCTTTCAGTCCTGATTAACTTAATGAGTTAATTCAACACTAATCTCTTAAACACAGAACTATGGGAGGTAAGAGATCAAAGAACAGCAATAAGCAGTCTAACTAAATAATCCATGTCGATTAGCAAATTGTACTTCCTACTGATCTAAGAGTTCACTAATGAGACGTCTGGCACAGAGACTGCTCTCGGATCGCTTTGAAGCTATGCCTAACATTCACTTTCTCCCTGCTTTATGCCGTATCTTGGGAAAGCATAAGCATTCTTTTTTTAAACCTTCAAATTAATCACATGCAGTCCAGGAAAATCCATGAAGGTTGTAAATATTTTTGATTTTTGTTGAGACTTTCATAAATTCTGTGAAAGCTCAAGACACCAAAATGCAAAGTAAAATTATAGTATCTCCAGTCCGCACCAGGACACAGAGGCCCTCCTAACCAGTATTTGGTACTATGAATGGACAGTATTACTGCAGTCCTCAAAGAATAATTAAAAACTTCAATTTTGTACTTCTGTCATTTAGTTAGGGTCAAGCACCTTTTTCTGCAAAGCAAAATACATACCATAACTTCCAGTTGTATTGGCACAAATGATAGCACCAAAGAACTTTGGAGCATACTTCTTGATTCTGGAAATAACTTTCTGACAGGCTACTGTTGGGTCTGTTCCCATCCTCATATATTCCACAGCTTGATAACTAAAAGAAAACCAACCCCATACACAGACAGTTAGCCATATTCAGGTTATACATTCTAAAATATCACTGAAGACGCCTTGATTTCTTTGAATAATGGAAACACATGATATCTTCATATCATATGTTCATAATAGTATAAAATGCTTCAATAATATCTTCATATTGGCAATTACTACTCATGATCTACATAAAATTAATTAATAACAGTACTAAAAGAAACTGCAAGATGTCATCTATACCATCTATAATTCTATGGCAGGACCAAGCCAAGGGATAACTCTGACCCTTTGCAGTAGAACAGGTTAAGCAAAAGATCAGTTAAAGAACTACAAAGAAGCAGTTAAAGACTTAGTGGTTTCTATTTTTCATTGCATGATAAGTTTGACATTAGAAGTGATTGCTAGTTTTCAAAAAGGCTAATGTCAGGATAATTTTTTGAAGAAAACTGTCTTAAGATACTCCATTACTTAAAAATTGTTGATTTCAGTAAGCATTAAAAAAAGTCTTTCAGAAAAAAATTAAGTTTATGAAAACACAAAACTGACAAATTTTATTTTATGAATATGAAGGTATAATGTTTTGATCAAGACTGACTAATTTTCAAATTTTTTGCAGACTAAAAAAAATCTTAGTCTAAGTGAAAGAGTAATCAAAGTGAACTTTGTATCTACAGTATCATTAGACAAATGGCTATATAGGAAATGCTTGAGATGAATCAGCTGCATTTCCAGAATGTACTCAGAGGTAAAAAATTAGTTTTGTTCCTATTTTCTTTCAGAACCTGAATATTAAATGACAACACATGACATAACTTACAAGCAAACAACATTAGATCGCTTTGATGAAAGATGCATGTACCAAGACTAACAAAGACATCCACAGATAACACCTGTAGTTAATGGTATCAAAGTACTGCAGAAAAGAACTTTTCTTGCATTTTGAGACTCCCTATTATCTTTGATTTATTCTAACAATCAAATAGGTCCATCTTATCTAAAAAAAAAATATCTGAATATAAAGCTATATTTCACAGGGGTCTCTTCACTATCAAAAAACTCAGTAAGAAGTTACTATCTCAAAGAACGCAGACAGAAAATACTAGCAATTCTGCTGTTTATTTGACATTTCCTTCACTTCTGGCAGGTCAATTTTAGTCTTCATTTTCATGTGGGAATATCTAAATAACATGGAATTAGTAAAAATCTTTATCTACAAGTAAGCAGTGATTAACCATCTAGTCCGAGTTCTTTTCTAAAGCCCATTAGTGCCAACACAAAATGTTAAAACACAAAATGTTTTAAGCCTTACAGCACAATACTTCAGGCTGCTCAAGTGTAGTATCGGTTTTAATTGACTAACCTCATAGTGGAGCTCAGCTCATTACTGCTGTTAGTATCTCATATGACAGGACAGATAATTAACGAAATTTTCAACTGCCTTGTATTTCAAGACTGTCTTGGAACAGTTTGAATTTCATTGAGGACATTTGCAAATATGCAACAGTCAGCAGGAATTCTTAGCTGCCAGTTTCAGAAAAAAGCACCTGAGCAATATGAAGGCCACTTCTACATATTCCTTCAAGCATCAGTGCCTGTTATGTTCAGCACAGATTTCCATAACTTATTCCTGCTGAAACTGACCCACGAGGATGACTGTCAGGACTCTGTGATGAAAACAGCCATATTTTATGCAGTTTATCAACCACAATGACAACACTAAAACAACTCTTTCTGTTTCAAATTACATGCATAGGATTGTTGCAGTGACACCTCCCCCACACTCATGAGTAATCTGAGACCCACACCTCATCCTCTCTACATTTTACGATAGTTATTTCCCACACAATGAAACATTTTGGAGGAGAAAGCTAATAGGTCCTGTTGAAAAGCATACAGGTTACAAATCTACTCATTATCCACTGCCTGTTTGCTCACAGCTTGGCAATGTTAAGGGATCTGTCACCCAGATATCTGTCTCTTAAGACAGATCATAACAATAACTTGATTCTGCTACTGTTCTTTCTCTTACCACTCCTTCCTTTACTCCCACTTCAGCAGCCAGTAAGTCAGACCATCATTTAATCAATTACTTCATTTGCTGAGTTCACATTTTGCTGCAGAAAACTAGCAAAGTCTGCCCTAAGGACAAACCTGGGTAGGAAGCGCATCATAATGTCACCATCCCCAGTGGCTGCAGCTCCTCCAGCTGTACTATCCGCATAGGATCCTGCTCCAGCTATAGGAGAATCTCCAACACGGCTGTAGTGAACAACAGAAAATGAAAACCAAACTTTGTCAGCCTTACTGCCTCCAGCTGACTTAGCATTAAACCCACAGGAGAACAGAACAGGTAAAAAGGTCACTCCACTGCAGTCAGAAGTCTTGTCTTAAAACTACCAATAAAAGTGATCTGTGATACCCTGATTGACCTGAGGCTTAATCCACCTCCAATGCACAACTGTTTGTTTTTATACTGACTATAGTTAGGCCAGTGAGGTTTAGCCTGTGGGCAACAGTAAGCAGCTGGGGACATTAATATGTTCAATAACTTGTTGCTAAATCCAGAAGTTGTCTGACTTGGTTGACAGACAAGAATTTTAACTGAGTAGAAAAAGTATCTCAAAGCACAAGCCTGGGGCTCTGATTTTGTGTACATTTCTTTGGAGAATGTGCACCTCTCCAAAATGCTTATTTGTCTCTGGTGCCTTGCCTTACAAGTTGTCTCACAACTTTGCCAGTTGTTTGCATCTCTGTATGGTGAATTAAGCCAGCCGAGAAACAATCATTCCCTCAAACAAATACAAATCATCTTGCTACTCAACCAATTTCTCAGGATTTATGGCAGTGGACAGAAATAAGTAAGGCCATTTTGTGACCTAAAGGTTAATGTATAACAACAACATAACAAGCTTAACATAGGAAACAAGGTGGAAAAAAAGTTTTTTTGTAAAACTAGAGATACTAACCCTGGAATTTTGTGGACTGCGCCATTAGTAGATGTCCCAGAAACGACAGTTCCACTCACACCAATTACAACCATACCTAAGATTTTCAACAGGATGAAACATATTCAGAAACATTCCTAACAAATTTATTTAATTGGTACTATGCTTATCAAACACAACAATGCCCAGACTATTTCAAATTACTGATATCCTGAAATACAATTGTTTTTAAAAGACAATTGAAAACTTCTAGGATGTAATACAAGAACTCAAAGTTTATTCATGCACAGTATTTATTTAGTCAAAAATGAGAATAGAAGAAAAATGAAAGCAAACTTTGTTTTCTAAGTTTCAGGAGTGTTCAACAAATATTGTTTTTAGTTGGCAGCAAGACTAATTGTTTACTCACTTCTTCCACAACTGCAATGCCTTTTAAGTTGGCCTGACAGCAACACCATAAATCAAGATAAAAATAATTATTTTTAACCTTAATCACAGCTGCCCAGCAATTATGCCAAGGTATCTGTAGGAAAAGCAGTAACAGAAGGAACAAGAGCTAAGGGCTAAAAATGAAGCAAGTGTACTGGAAAAAACAAGAAAACAAATTCTAGTTTTAGGGACTCCATCCTACCCCATAAATAACAAAATCTCGAAACCACTATAAACAGGAAATAATTACTATATGAAATACTTTTCTTCAAAATCAGTATGATTTAACCTGTAGAGTCATGAGAAAAAAAAATCAGCATCAGAGTTACCAAAAGTTGTTACCAATAGTATCATGGTTATGAACACTTCTTTGTGAGATGGTCTGTTCTTCCTTGTAAGTTTCTTTTCCAGGCCGTTTATATGGTCCACAGGATTTTGAAGAGTCTGGTACCACATTCTGTAATTATTTTGTGACTTGCATGAATAATATATTATACTTCAAGACAGATAAATTCAGAAATACTATAATCAATGCCTATAATCTGCCATACATAAACCATACAGCTATACTGAAATGCCACAAATTTTTTGGCTTAAAGAAAAAAGACTGATTTCTGGTCTTATACAGTAAAAACGTTTTCCTATTAGAAAGTTATGTTTTTAAAGATTCTCCTTTGCTCAACTGACTCGTCAAAAAAAAAAATGCAGCTCATTCCTCAATGAAATTAAGAAAATTTTAAAGCCAAAAAAACAACTACATGAACTGAGTTTGTTGTAATAATGTTGAGGTACCATTGTCAAGTCAGTATCATAGTCAAGATATATTCCCATCTGAAAATAACTTGAAAATTAAAAAAAAATTAAAACTGAATTAAAATGGCTCAGTAATGCAGCCAAGAAACAATGAATACAGAGTACAAACATACAGACATCTGTTAACACCCAAAGCAAAAAAAATCCCATCCAAACAAGCCAACCTCACCACAACAGGCAAGTTTAATGGACAGCTGCACTGATCTGATGTATTCACAAGTCTGCACAAAGCCTCTCAATCAACTGTTTAAAGACCTTAATTACCACTAGAAGATTTTCTTTCAGAAATTTATATATGCATCAAAAAACACACACACTGCTTTGTTTATTTTGAGAAGTCCTGTCCCAATTAAGAACTAAAAAATAAATAATTCCCACTCAAAACTCTACTGCAGCAAAGTCAAAACCAGCAGGATCCAGGAAATAAGAGCTAAACACTTCCCAAGTCTACCAAATGCTTGGTAATTCCAAGTTTTTTCTGTTTAATAAGCAAAACTTATTTTTCTTCACATGTAAAGTGTAACTTCAATATAAGCTGAAAGGAAGAGGCAACGCTGCATTACTGACTTTCTAAACCCCCTCTTCACTGCCACTGTACCTTCACTGTACCTTCCAGTAGTTTGGCTGACAGCTTTGATTTAGCCACTCTGAATACAGCGAAAGCGATTTCTGGGTAGTTAAATCTTCATATGGAAACCCCATTCTTACAGCAAACAGGGAGGCTTGAAAAACAAGAACAAAACAGAAAAAACCATATTGATTTATTCACAGTTTTATGTATTTTATGATAATGCATTCATGTTATGCTTTTTCGAAATCAAGAAATTCTACATCCTTTACGGAGATGAGAATTAAGTCTTCGGGGAGCAGTATAAGCCATTAGAGTGATGTACACCTGCAGTAGCAAACTCTCCCTTCACTGGTAATATCGAATTTCTTCACTTCACTTTAACTATGTTAATACATTAAGTTTTACATTTGAAAGAGAAACAAATTCAACTCTGTTAATCAACTGGACACAAATAACTTGGGGCAAGAGTGGCCTGGGCTGTGTGGATCACATCAATATTTAAATAAATGATAAAAATATATTTTCCTTAAAAAGCCAGTCTTTTATGAAGTATAAGTAACGTAGCAGCTCAACGTTGGCCATTAAAACACCAGTACTTGAAGAAAGCAGTTCACCAGCTTACATCATACTACACATCTTCCTTGCAGCTTTGAAGTGACAGCTTCCTTGTTTTGGAAATTAATACACTATGTGCCAAGGGAGCAAAAGAAATACCAACAATGAAAGAATGCTACATTTCTAAGAATTACTTTTATCATTAGGCAATGGGAAAAGAAAAAAGATCAACTGTTCTTTCATCTTTTAGCTGTAGATACCTTTGAAACTACCCAGTAACAGATACTCCTGCTAGGTTCCAAAGCTTGAATTTGTATTATCAATCCTTGATAATAATGTTACTATAATACACAGCTGAATAAGCTTATCTAGTCCAAGAATTAAGAGAAGCCTTGAATTATTTCTGGACAACTTTTCTATGTTTTTCTTAAAGGTGACACAAAGTTCTTTAGCACTCAGAGGAAAAGAAAACTGACAGCTTCAACTAAACAGATACCTGTTTTCCCATTTTTCAGAACAAACAGACAGGGTTTTGGAGTTTTTTGCTTGCTTTTTTCTCTGCAAGATAAAATTGTGTTTATGTATGTTTGTCAGGAATTCTTTCATAACTTCTGAAGCATTGTTTCTATTTCAGGAAGCAGAGTAGGCAGTTTTTACTCACTGAACATTTTACTTGGATTATTGGTGTAAGTATTGCTAAGACAAAAAGAGAAAAAGGTCAGGTACACTGATTATGAAACAGATAGGGATATGTAAGAGACAAACAAGAAAATTTCTTGGTAGACAATAACCAAAATAGTTGTGGGTTTTTTTCTGCACTTGTAGTCATCCTGCACTGAATATCCCTCACCAGACACAGTCCATATTGATATACATGTGCTTTATTGATAGTTTTCTAAGATTTCCTCTAAAGAATTCAGGCGGCAAATTGAGAAGGCAGTTCTTTTTGCAGTGCAGGAACTGGTAAGTGTAGTTATGTCTATTTGTTCAACAAAAGCCACACCACTGGCAAAAAGTAGAATCCAAGGAATCTACAAGGAATCTACAATTACCCCTGGAAATAATTTCTGAGCACATGGAGGACAAACAGGTGATTGGGAGTAGTCAGCATGGCTTCACAAAAGGGAAGTCATGCTTAAACTGATAACCTTCTTTGATGAAACAACTATTTCAATAGATGAAGGGGCAGCAGTGGATATTGACTTCCATAAGGATTTTGACACTGTCTCCCATAAGATCCCCAAAGAGAAGTTGACGAGGTATGAACTGGATGAGCAGAGAGTGAGAGCTGAAAATTGGCTGAAGGGCTAAGCTTAGAGGGTTGTGATCAATGATACAAAGCCTAGCTGGTACCAGCAGGGCATCAGTGGGGTCAATACAGTGTCCAGTATTGTTCAACATCTTCATGAATGACCTGGATGATGGGGCAGAGTGAATGCACCCTCAGCAAATTCTGCAGATTATACGAAAGTGAGAAGAGTGGCTGAAATGCCAGGGGGGTTACACTGACATCCAGGGTAATCTTGACAGGCTGGAGAAACGGGCTGTTAAGAACTTCATGCTGTTCAACAAAGAGAAATGCAAAGTTCTGCACCTGTGCAGGACCAGCCCCATGCACCAGAACATGCTGAGGCCACCCAGCTGTAAAGCAACTTGGCAGGAGATGACTCGATTGTGATAGACGGCAAGGTGAATGCCAGCCAACAATATGCCCTTGTATCAAAGGCAGGTAATGGCACAGGCTGGACTTCAGCACGAGGAGAAGTGCTGCCAGCAGTCAAGGGATGTGATCTTTTCCCTTTACTCAGCCCTGCAGAGGCCACACCTGGAGTACTGGGCCCACTTCTGGGCTCCTCAGTATAGGACAGACATGGACACACTGGAGACAGTCCAGCAAAGGACCACAAAGATGATAAGGGACTGGAAAGGCCCTCTACTGGAGAAGAGTAGGCTTAGGAGGGATCTCACCAGTGTACACAAATACCTCAAGGGAGGGTGTAAAGAGGACAGAGCCAGGCTGTTTTCAGTGCTGCTCAGTGACAGGAGCAGAGGCAATGGGTACAGCCTGAAACACCAGGTTCCCTCTGAACAACAGGAAACACTTTTTCACTCTGAGGGCTGTCGAGCACTGGCAGAGGTTGAGGACAGAGAGGTTGCAAAGTCTCTATCTCTGGAGATATTCAAAAGCCATCTGGATATGGTCCTGGGCAACCAGCTCTAGATGTCCACACTTGAGCAGTGGGGCTGAATCAGAAAACCTCAAGTCCTTACCAACATCAACCACTTTGTGATTCTGTAATACATCCTCTTTCTTAAGTTCTCTTTATACCAAAGGTTTTAAAATACTTAAATTTCAATTTTTTGAGTCAAAGTAAACAGAACTGTGAAGACTACCCAGGTGTCATGGCGTTCTAACAGATTCCAACAGTGTTTTTAACATGGGAAACAAAAATTTCATGTTACTTTCATTACAATTTGACTACCAGGAACAATCATTATCATTATCATTATCAACTCATCAAAATTAATGCATCTCACAGCTTTCCCCCTCATCTCTAGTGTCAACCACTCATAAAAATGAAATTTTAGGAGCCATGAAGACTTTCCTGGATTATATCGCTAAGTATATTCAAATAAAAGTGTCTTTTAGTTATTGGGAGAAAAATAAGGAATAACCTCAGCAGTTCTGTTTCTTGTATAAAAAAATGCCTGCAGAGACCATATGCATTTACATGAAAAGATTTTACTATTCTAGCTAGCTTTTCTGGTGAAAACAAATATTTTTATTTAGAAAATAAACTGTTCTCTCATATGCATATTTGAAGGTTCAAAAATATTTCCTCTGTATCAATCTTTACCTGGTGAAGACAACTACAGTTTCTTTTATCCAAGTTCCAATTTCCACAGAAAATACCTTTCTTCACAAGAAATATTCTTTCTCAATTTCTCCACTGCTTTGACTAATTCACTAACATTAAATACCATCTCCAATTTTTACTCAGATAAATCTTCAGCTTTTCTGTCTTTCTTTTGCCACTACTGCTAGACAGTTCCTTCTGAGGAAGTTCTCACTGCAAGGACTCAACATAAAAACCTTGTCCACATGCCTCCATTATGAAAAGAGCCACCTTCTTAGGTTGTAAAATATATTTTAGATCAGCACTTTAATTCTTCTGCTCATTCTACTGATCGAAACTTAAAAATATTTTGCTAACTAGCAATGACAGAGAAATGAGTATTATTAGTATTTCTTCCTCCACTATTTAACACCTGACCAATTTCTTTTTCTGCATCACCTGTGAAATCTCTTAGTCAACTGCTCAAATTAAACAGAATCTGCAAGTCTCTTTTCAGACATATCAAACAGTGTGCTCCCCTCCCAAGACTGCATTATTTTACTCCATCAAAAAACTGGTGTTGCACTTACTTCTGTACACGTTAATTTCTTCAAGAATCTTTTATCTTTTCTTATACATTTCAAAGCATTTGAATCACCTTTAATGCTCAGATGTCAATTTCCACACCTATCTCCAGACTTTTTTCTGAGCAGGTACATACATTTTCAAAGTCCTTTACTGTAAGCCAAGAAATCTGCTCACTACTCACATACCTCCCTGGAAGCTACATCCTTTCTGAAATTGGTATTATTCTACCAATAGCAGCCTCTAATGTAATTTTTTATGTTAAAGTTCTAATATTTTTAAACTATGAAATGCAATAATCATGCTCAAAATATACCAAAGTAGTGAACTGTAACTGTAATGTCTATTAATTCCTTAGAAAAAGTTACTCCATGGTTTTAAATGAAACATTTATATCTAACAGTTTTCATAGTCTTTTAACAAAGCATCTTCGATAACTTGGGTATCGGTGATATTAGCAAACCCTTGGAATCACAAATTAACATTTGCAGTTAAGCTGGTGACAACACCACAAAACTATTTTTTTTTCTAAAAGTGAACCTATTTCATACACACAGAATGAGCAAATAAACACTTCTGAAATATTTGACTAGACTGATTTGTCANCCGAGCTGTTGGGGGAAGGTGAAGGATCTTAAAAGGGAGGGGTGGGGGGGGAGAAAGGGGTCTGTAACAACTATCAAACTGCTCACCCTTAAACTCTTAAGCTCTGATTTTAGTAGTAGTTGTAGTTGTAGTAGTAGTAAATTCTTAACATTCTAAGTTAGAGCCTGTTTTGCTTGTGTGAAGTAGTTAATAAACAGTTGCTTGTAATCCTTATCACAAAAGTCGGGGTTTTTTTTTCCCTTCTCTGAGAAATTTTAGATCTATGTGTGGGCTCTCGGTTTTTAGCCAGAGTCAAACCATGACAATTACCAAGCTTAAAACATGGCAAGTTTAACAAGAAGTGTTTTAAGACAGGGCTATGACTTGGAAACAGTTAAAGGAATAATTACCTGACTCTCCCACTAATAATGTATGCTTAGTGTATTCAATGACCTTTCGTGCTACACCAATTGCATTTTTTACACGTCTGAGATCCGCAACGGCCCCAACCTCCATAGTGTTGCTGGAAAGAAGAAATATTTAAAACTTATTAAAAATATAAGGGTAATTGCATATTTTGTATTAGACAAAATTTGTTCTCATCTAAATCAAAAGGCTTGATCCTTTAACATAATGCTTTAATTGTTCTATACCATAGACAGATGGCATCACAACAGTAGGGAAAAACTTCCTGCATATATTATTTCCTTTCACAGGCATGGAAACATTCCTCAAGTAACAATAACTCCACCTACAGTAATATTTTCAGTAGAGTAACTATTTTGTTACATAAAATCATAACATGAAGGACACAATTGCAATAACTTTTTAACCAGGACAGCTTTAAATGGCAAATAAATTACAGAAGACAATAGTTCCAGAGGTAAAATATTTATGGATTGAATGTAAAGGGAACGCTAACAATGCTACAAATCATATACTTTGCAACTGCTGTATCTAGAACTGGATTACTGCACTAGATGTGAAGATTTATTACCTACTCTTCCACCAATCAGGTATTTTTCGTATGTATTTAACATGTAACTTGTCCCATAGTCAGCCCCAAAGCAACAAGATCCTGTAACAACCCTTAAGTGTGCTAAAAATTACAGGGACCATTCTTTTCCCCTTGTAGTTTCCTTACCCATCCATGATCATTGCGTCCAGAGTTGTTTCTCCACTTTCATCTGGGCTTCCTCCGTACCCCACACTCCCATCGCACTGATCAATCTCACACTGACCACAGCCTCTCTCAACTGCATCCAGCTCAGAACCTCCCGACTCTAATACTCTCCAAGCTGTGATCAACACAAATAATTAAATGTCACCAGGGAAAAGAGTCCCCACTACTGCTTTGAAGCATGTTTTAAAGATGGACATGATGCAGATGTACTACATGAGTGAATAAATGAAAGTAAACTATAACTTACAGATTAAATAAAGTCAAAATATAACTAAAAGAATGTAAAGCATCACTTTTTTAAATATTGATTTCTTGCATATCTGAATAGTGTTTCTGGCTGAGAAGCTTTTCTTCTGACTGTTATTTACTAATAATCATCACAACTTCTCTATACCAAATAACCTTCTCTGCCCAGAACCAATCATCACTTTATCACTCCTTGTTTAAAGCCTTCTGGGGGGGAGAGAAAGGGGGAAACAAAACTTCAATCTTACAGAAAGAGAAGAAAAAAGGCCAAAAACCTAGCAGACCTCAAAAGCTTCACATGATAATATTAAGTGTCCAGCTGCAGAATAAAAAGATCTAAATCTACAAGTACAAAACCAAAGAAAAAACGACATATAAGAAATTAGTCTGCATTCTCCTATTCAACCTTCTATTCTTCAGATTCTAGACCATGGTGCAGTTTTGTAAGACATTGCAGACATGCCATTACAAGGACATGACTTGAATTCACTGATCCTGAAAGCATCACACATATGCAATTTCACAAGGCTGGACCTCAGGCAAGATTTTCCAAGGTGCCTGAACTTGCTGGCACTGATAGTTTCAGTCCTGCTTCCTTCTCCTTGTGGTGGCTCTGGGCTCTGGTGCTCAGGCGAGGCAGCAGATGCACACAGCTCTTTTTGTCAGAAGTGAACCACCTCAAGAAGCCTCATCATCACAAACGCTGCATGCAACTGCATGAAGCTACCTGCACTAGGGAAAAAGTAAGCCTTGATACCATGCATCCAACTCCACATATGCTCATCTTTATTACAAACTTCAGTGTGAGGAGTACTGCTCCGATTTCTATTACCTTTATTGCTGTTAACACACTGCCTTAACACAAGCTTTCAGAAGCTGTAAAGGGCCTTGCAGTTTTCATGAGTGTAATTCACTTCAGACCTGTACAAGGCGTAATAGCAAACCTATTTCACAAACAAGAATTCTGTAGCAAGGGGTTATTTACAACTTGACTACTATAAAATAATCTGCAAGTCTTTTAAAATCAGTATTCACAACTAACTTATGTTGCCATAGGAAAATCTGCTTTGACTGTCAATAAGACATCACAAAACCACACAGAGCTCCAAAAAAATAGTATTCATAACTACCTAAAACTTCAGGGGGCAAGAAGGCATCTCAAAAGGGCCCGTTTAAAAACCGCGGCAAATAGCCATAAAAGGACAAACCACATTATCAAAAGTACCCCTTTAATCAAGATTTCAGTAGTTCATAAGTTCCCTTTTACTGTTTGGGGTTTTTTGTTTGCGTCAGCGCGGAAAGTTAAACCATTTGCTTGCAGGCTCTCAGGCCGCACCAGGACTCGCAGTCAGATAACCACTAACATAAGGTCAAGCGCCAAGACAATTGTAAGTGCAAGCTCGTTCCCGTACGAGGGGTCACCTGGCGCCTCGGTGCCCAAGCCCTTTCCCAGAGCTCGCCCAGGCGCCTCTCGCCGCCTCCCTGACGGCAGCGCGGGCAGCACGAGCCCGGGCCCGTTTGATGGCAGCAGGGTCACAGCCCGCTCCTTCTCGCCACACATCAACCCGGTCACGCCTCGGATTTTCCCTACGCCACCACCAACACCCAGATCCGCCCGGCGGCCCTACACAGCAGGAGGGCGCACAAGGAAGTACAGCACAGCACCGACCCGCCCCACCCGGTCCGGTCCCCCGCCGGGACACCTGTCTCTGCGGCCGTCCTAAACGCCCAGGTGTTGATGACTACGGGCAGAGCGGCAGATGCACAGCCGCCCGCCGGCGGCAACAGGAAGAGCAAGATGTGCGTGACCACCGCCCACGCCCGGCCC